>OX637335.1:306830-902271 GCA_951799405.1 Agapetus fuscipes
GGCGCGCGGGGCGTCCGTCGCGCCCGCGGCACGCGCACGTCTCGCGTTGCTCGGTTTATTGCCTTATATGGGCATATACAGAGCCAATCACGGATTTCGCGCCAAATTCGCTCAAACAAAGTACCTACAGCCTATAGCTAATCCTACCAATTCAAATATTGTTCGAATTTGCTTATTAGAGTAGGTAATCGAACTACTTAGAATGAAAATTTGTGGATAAATATAAAATATTATGCATTGAACTCAATTTTGGCTAAAATCCGAAGAAACCGGATTTGAGTTTTAAAAACCGGATTTAAAAAAACTCCAGAAAATCCGGATTTTTCAGTTATTTTCGAATTTCGAAGAATCCGGATTGCAATCTCTAGCAATCGGTATGCTGTCATGGCTAATAGTACAAAAGCAACATCTATTTATTTTATTCTGATCGATGCTGGGGAATATTACAGGAAGCATTTCTTAACTTACAGGTTGGTATGAGGCTGACCACTCATACTGTAAAATATGGTTTACTTTACCAATGTCATCTCTGTTTCAGGGAAGGTCGGCAAAATTTGCATGGTTTATGTTCATTTGAGGTTTAGATAATTAATTTCTAAGTGCACATGCAGCATTGGTAAGTGAAAACTTACACGTGTCTGCTTGTGGGCATGCACTTAATATGAATCTTAAATGTTGACATATCTTTACGACTTAGATTATAGATTGAAAAAATATACTCACAGTGGCCGATGGATTGAATACAATCTCCGCTCCGTTGATCCCGAACATCATCCAGTTCTGCGGGTGATGTCTCCCGTAGCAGATGTTGATGGCGATCTTGCCGTACTTGGTGCAGAACACGGGGTGGCCGGTGCCCCCCTCCATGTAGTAAGTGGACTCGTTGAAGTCCCCGACCCTCGGGATGTGGTTCTTGCGGTGCTTGCCGAGCACTCTGCCCGTGTGGGAGAGGACCACGGCCGTGTTCCAGATGGTCTCTCCGTGGGGGGCGTCCCTCTCCAGGATGGGAGATATGATGACCATCTCATATTTCTTGCAGTACTAGAAAATAAAAATAATAAAAAACATAGGATAAAAAATCTTCCTACAAGTATTTGGATGACTACAAATTATGGGGTGATCTTTATCATGCAATAAAATAAATAAATATAAGGATGACTTCATTTAGATTAGATTAGATTAGATTTCTTTGGTGAGAGTTGTTTTCAGTTCACACCTCAAGAGCCCTCTTCAAACTTAATCGACACTATAGAAAGCAATTGAACTTTTCGCATATTAGACAAACTGTTATCCGGGAGAACTTGCATCATTCTCGACATTTCGTTGAGGATGTAGCCAACGTCTTCAGTAGACGCGCTCTCTGCTTGACAATGGGTTTTTGTAATAAAAAAAAAAACTGTTCATTCTCAGTCATGGTGCAGAGAGGCTGTTTCCTGAAGACGTTGGCTACATCACCAACGAAACGTCGAGAATGATGTAACTTCTCTCATAAAGATTTGTCCATTATCGGAAAAGTTGAATAATCTAACTGCGAAGTCATGGGCATACCCAGGAAGGGTAAAAAAATACCTAAATCCTTATTGAATTTTATTACTAAATCTAAATCTAAGTTGCAAAGATATGTATCATTTGAGGTTAAATGCATTCCCACAAGCAGACACGCATAATTTTGCGCTCACACATGCCGCATGTGGACCTACAAGCATTGAAATAACCATCTTACGACCATGGCTTGCCCCCCTAGTTCTGATCCTGGGTATGCTCTTATGTGTATAAATAGTAGGTAATTATATTTGTAAATGTGTCAAATGGCCGTAATTCCAGCTGAAACCCAACACTACAGAGTGTGCCAATACTCAAGCAAGACCCAGCTGCTGCCGTTGAGAAAATAGGTCTTGATTCAAATATGTGCTGAGTCCGTTCACAATTGGAATTACCTAACCACAACTCTCTGGCTGCTTCTTACAGAGACAGCAGGACTAGTGACAAATTTGCTTTGTTCACCTGACTTAGAAACTTGGTGGCGGGCCCTGTCTCAGCAGATTCTGCAAACTCGCACCACGGCTGCTTCTCTCTTGTGCAGAATGCAAACGGCATGGCTGCAACAATAACAGTCAATGCACTAATATGCCATGGCTGAGTCCCACAACTACAAACTGCCACGATTTGTCAGCTAAGAAAGTAAGACGTCTTTAGACAAACACTGAGGTCAGCTGCATCAAGAAGCAGCCGCCTAGACATCCCTGCAAGAAGGCCCCGCACTGTTTTTGGAGACAGAGCATTCAAGGCAGCCGCTCCAATGATTTGGAACGCTATTCCCGCCTCACTGAGGGAACTGGATATGGAGAGACCATTTAAAAGAGGTCTCAAGACTCACCTCTTCGTCCAATCATACGGACAAGCGCCTTTGTAGTGACACACTGTCAAAAAAGGCGCTATACAAATTTGGTCTTATCTATCTATCTATCTAGCCTTTAAGGTGCCGAAATAAAAGATCACTTACTCCAAGCCTCCTGCAGACACAATATCTGAACTCCTTCCTTGCCAGCCACATCTATCAGCTCCCCGATCTTGGCAAAGATGGCGTTCCTCTGGTCCATGATGCTGTCTGTGGTCGGCAGGACAATAGAGTTCTGGATGGCCGCGACCCTGACCTTCCTGGGAGCGCGGCTCTGCTCGGCTGCCGCGAGGAAGTAGTACCCGGAGACTTCTGTCCCTTCATTCTGCTCGCAGTACTGAGCGGCTGCCTCGCCGAGCTCCAATCTGCAACTGGAGTGACAGGTGAGGGCATCAAATTAAATAAGTACTGGAATATGTAGGTAGCTGTATATGGCAAAAAAGTCCTGTTTCAGGGGAAGGCTGCAGGAGTTGGTGTTCATGTGAGACTTGGTTTATTTTGTATGTACACATGCAGCTTGTGTATTGTGTAAGCCTGAACTTACAGTTAGGTACATGTTTAAGAGCATGCATTGAATATAACCTTAAATGTCAATTTATCTTAGACTACACCTTAGATTACAAACTATTAGCTTTATATATTGTGATTTATATCATTTATTGTACTTTATTATTTATATTCCTTGACTTATAGGTTGGTATGAAGCTGACCACCCATATGTTAAAAATTGCTTTACTTTTCCAATGTCCCCCTATTTCAGAAAAGGACAGCAAGAGTTGAAAAGTTAATGTTCATTTAAGATTTGCCATTTTTTTTTTATTTGTATGCATGCAGCACGTGTAATTGCAAAATGACATGCATTTAGTACCAATTTTAAACGTTAATTTAACTCTGCAACTTAGATTACAGAAGTGAGTGTTCTTACAAATGTTGTAATTATAATTTAAGTCATCACCTTTAAGCCAGTAAGCAAATCATGCAAAAAACAAGATAAGGTTATTTGTCTCTTATCACTTCTAAATGTTATCATTTATGAGAGGATTGTTCATAATATGTTTGTGTTAAAGCAGTACCTACATTTTTTTTACAATTATAATAACTACACAGTTTACGGAGTTTTAACGGAGAGAGAAAACTAACATTGTTCTCGACGTTTCGTTAGCGACGTAGGCAACGTCTTCAGTAGACACCTTCTCTGTACGACGAATGAGGATGAACAGTGTAGTTATTATGATTGTAAATATGTCAAACGACCGTCATTCCAACTGAAACCTAACAGTCCTGACTTTTGCTTAAGTTATCTGCTCCATGTCGCTCCCCCAGTTCTTGTTTATCGTATACGCCAATCTTGTCAAATATGACTTTTTCATGCAGTTGTCTTAAGAATCAAATTCTACACAATCTGAGCTAAGAAAACCCGTAAAACTCGATGATGTGAGAGTTCTTTTCAATATTTTTCCAATATTTTTTTTGTTTTCATAAGACACATTGGTCCACTAGGTACACATGCAAACATTGCTCATGTAAAATTTTCTCAATGGCGTTTACGATAAACAAGAACTAAGGCAGCGATGTCACAAGTCTCTCAAGTACAAGAAGAACTTTATAAATTATTCAATACATGGAGCATTGGTCGAGTATCATTAAAGAAGAATCAGGTAGGAAATGGGACACAGCGCAGCTAAGCTGTACATATCGTACAAATTCTTACCGCATTGTCCCCAAAAAAGCTGCATGTGAACTTGAGTATTTTCATAGCCTGGTTCAACTGGCCATCTGGTGATAATTAATTAATAATGAATTATTAATCGATAATGTTAATACTTCTTAATACCTAAAGGCAAGAGAACCGGCCTTACATCAACCACTCCACTTGAACTGAGGGTTTACCAGCTTCCGAGGGAGCAGGTTTTTATTACTTGCGTAAGCTGAGTAACTCTTGTTGGTATTTTATTTTGGGTTTGAAATAAACACAGAGATTGAAAATCATTTCTAAAGCCCTTGGTGGGGATAGAACCCTATTTCTCTGGCTTGGAGCGTTAGCACTTTTGAACAACTGAGCTAATCACCGGACATATAAATATAATCACATATCCATCATACCTTAAAAGTCAAACTGTATAAGCTAACTTGGGTTTCTCAGATTAATGCACATTTTTCCCTATTTTCTACGAAAGATGAAAATCCTGTAGTTTAGAAGTTTGCCATGAGCACTTCCTTATAATTAGTTCACTTACTATCAGAAATTACCCGCAGTAAAATGTTTTATCCACAATTTCTCAAATCAGTGAATCAGAACTTATTCAGGTTTACCTTTAGAGTGGCGAAATATAAACCAAAATAATGCTGGAGTGATGCTTTCCGGGATCTGTTGCCGTGGTCTGTGGGAGCTGAAGCTTCCGGACGTTTCGCCCATTTCTACGATGGGCTTCTTCAGCGTGAAGTATGATGATGATGATGATCTTGATGATAACTGTTACACACTTACATCACAGTTCTCATCAAGATCATCATCATCATACTTCACGCTGAAGAAGCCTATCGTAGAAATGGGTGAAACGTCCGGAAGCTCCAGCTCCCACGGACCACGGCAACAGATCCCGGAAAACATCCCTCCAGCATCATCAGCCGGCCGTGTAAGCCTAAAACTTTTATTAAACTAAAATATTTCAGTGCTCTTAATATTGTCATAGAATTTTAATTATTTTTTGAATAACTTTTAATATTTTAGATCTAGAAACTTCCATTAATGAATTACCTACATTATTGTAAATGTTGAATGCAGAGTAAATCATATGCACACTCACTCGTCACTCCTCCCATACAGAATCCTCTTGAGCTCAGCTTTCTCGGGAGACTCCTCAGGCAGGCAACCATTGATGATGGACTCTATGCTGTGGAAATCGTCGGACATCTTTTATTCTGGAAAAAAAAAACAACACTTCATGAAGCTGTCGTATAAACCTTCAAGCAGGAACAATGGAATCAGCTTAAATTTAAAAATATTGTCTTGTATCATGCCGCCATTCCTTTAGGGGTGGCCGATACCTCCACACAAGTACCTCCACTTGACTCTGTCCTTGCATACTTCTTTCATCTCATCTAGTTTCATTACTCTTTTCATGCACGCTCTTCTCTTGTTTCCACTCTGTAAATTCCATTCATTCGCAATCTCACTTATCTGATCAATCCATTCTTTCCTAGCTTTCCTAGATCAATCCACCCTGCCACGCTTACCTATTAAATATTACCTATAATCATATAATACAATATTCACTTTACCAATGTCACCCCTGTTTTAGAAAAGGTCGGCAAGAGTTGCAGGGTGTATGTTCATTTGAGATTAAGGGTTTTTAGATTGTAAGTCCACATGCGGCATGTTTAAGCGGGAACTGATACGTGCTTGTGAAAATGCATATAATGTGAATCCTTAATGTTACATATCTTTGCAACTTAGATTAGATTAGATTAGATGGTGAAGCAAAGATATATTAACATTTAAAATTCAAACAGACACATGTAAGTTGCATTTGTAATTACAAATTCAAATCCTCAAATGAGCATAAGCCCTGCCACTTTTGCTGACCTTCCTTGAAACAAGGGTGACATTGGCAAAATTAGTAATTTTTTACAGTATGGGTGGTAAGCCTCATACTAAACTATAAGTCAAGAAATCCATTTTGAAAATGATTATTATTTGTATTCCTTGACTTATAGGTTGGTATGAGGCTGACCACCCATACTATAAAAAATTGTTCACTTTGCCAATGTCATCCATGTTTCAGGGAAGGTTGACAAAAGTTACAGGGCTTATGATCATTTGAGGTTTGGATTTTAATTTGTTAAGTACATATTCAGCATTTGTAAGCGCGACCTACACATATTTGTTTGTGGGCATGCATTTGATATGAGCTTTAAGTGTTAATATATCTTTGCAACTTAGATTGTATACTATAGATATTATTATAAAGTCTACCTGTCCCGCAGGTACCTACATTGTTGTTGCTTTGGGTTTTTTTACAATCATACTTGATACTTCTTAAGAATTCTTCTGATAATGTTTACTCATTTGGTTTGTTAAGCGCTTTAATATGCTGGCATGATTAGATAGAAAATATCAGTCATTGTGATTCAGAGCATACTCCAGTTCACAGGCAGGTGTGTTTCACCTTGAGGCTTACCGCTTACTCACTTAACACAACTTGTACCAATTTCTAGATTGCAGTGCAAAATTTTTGCAAGGCAATGCAATGGAATGGCGTCCTTGAGATGGTCCTGGACCATGAAATGTCGCCACAGGAAAGAAATCATCCATCATCATCATCAATGGCAACTAATAATATTAGGATGATTTATTTGGTGGGCGCTGTTTTTGTGTGAATCACTCCTCAAGAGCCCTCTGCGTACTTGGTCATCGCTATAGAAAGCGTCAATTCTCTAGCAAGACCCAGTTGCTGTAAGGCTGGACGGACCTTTGGTGACTATTTTTTTTAAAGGCAAATTAATTCTTCAACCCAGCAAAGAGCATATTTTAAAAATATAAATATTGTTTAGTGCTTTGCCGAGAATCAAACTCTCAACCTTTGGAATATGAGTCCGCAGCGTTAACCACTCAGCTACAGACCGTTTCAAGCTGCTTAAGTAATGCTACTTCTTTCTGCATTGTTCCAAAGGGCTTGCATGTGACCTATTTAATGTCACAACTGATTGTGCCAGCCTTACACCAACCACTCCACTTGAAGTGGGAGTTTCTCCACTTCTCATTTATTGTAAAGGCTGAGCAAACTTTGCTGGTAGGTACTTTGATTTTCGGTTGGAATCATTCATGGGCTTACATATTAGTTTGTGAATAAAACTGTGATATCATAAAAACTGACAAAGAGAGAAAAAAGGAAGCTGAGAAAGAATGGCTTATTGATTAATCACTTATAAAAACATGTAAAAAATAAATATTGTAAGGAAACAAATGCCATGATTTTAATCAGAGTCAGAAATGATTTCCTGTTTAGGTGATCTCCTTCACACCCAAAATTAAATACCGGCAGCGACAGTTTTACTCAGCCTTCACAAGAAATAAGTACCAGCCCCCTCGGTCTTTCACTTGTTAGTCACTAGATGGAAAACATTGTGGTGAGTAGGAGTTACTGTATTTTGAAATGAAAACAACTCACATGTTGATGTTGTGAGATCCGTCCTAGCTGCGCACAGTCCCACAGTAAACTGAGTGTTGGAGGAATGAAATTAGATTACAGAAATAGCTCCTCTATGATATTATCTACTTATGTATACATATGTAGGGAATACCTCAATATGCGAACTGCACTCCTTGTAAGAAATTTACTTGGTTAGAGGCCAATAAAAAATTCAAAGAAAACTTTAAAGACATGACTAGTGGAGAAGCAAATGCGGTGATCTAGAATTATTTTCTGCAATTAGATAAACTATACATTATGGATACACAGATAAAGACTCTAGCAACGTTTTCATGCAGTTATATATCTAAATCTAAGCTGCAAAGATATAAGTATATATCATTTTAAAATTCATATTAAACGCATTCCCACAAGCAGACATGGATAATTTTACGCGAACACATGCCGCATGTGGACCAACAATATAAAAAGTTTTAAAAACCCAATCTCAAATGAACATAAGCCCTGCAACTCTTGCCGACCTTCCCTGAAACAGGAGATATATCATTCTTTAAAATTTAAAAGCAATCCTAGTTTAATTCTGTCGGATTCATATGCGATGGGTTATTATTTATTTGTTTTTGTTTTATAAATGAAATGACTTGCTATTCTTAAGAGCGCTAGGTATACCTACTCGTATATACCCTAAACCTGTCGATTTTGTTTATGGTCTTATTAATAAAAAAAAGTGACAGCAATGAGAAAAATCAAAGGTGTTATTGATTATTTATCTAAATTATACAATTAAAAAATTATAACAAAACAAAGTCACCCAAAAAAAAACTTTAAAAAACACGTTTTTTCACATTTTTTTATGTGCTATATTTAGAAAATATATATATTTTCTTTTTGATTACAGAAGTATGCATTTTTTTAAGCCTCACAAGCAACCGATTCTTGATAATGTGAAACAAAAATAAAAGGTTTAGGGTACATAACACTATTTTGTAGGCAATTCTTGTATATTTTGATGTTTTTTTTTTGTCTTTCGTAAACTCCCTTACCTCAACTAACCAAGGGTAGCGAATTTTCAAAGAAAGTAAAATACTCCACAAAAGTAATGAAATCATTTTAAAAGGAAATAGGAAAGAAAAAAATGACTAAAGCGGCATTTCGCAATTTACTCGAGCAGTTTGTACACAGTTAAGTATTCATGTACGTCTGACAGTTCGTAATGTGGGGCGTACGAATATTGAGGTGGCGCTATACATAAAAGTATCAGTATCTACTATTTATCAATGCATAATTATACAGAATAGATGGTCCCACGACATATCGGTCACAGACAACTCGTCCACAGACAAATCGGTCACACGACAGTTCCACATCACCACATCACGGCTTTTTGGTCACAAACAACTCGTCCACAGACAAATCGGTCACACGACAGTTCCACATCACCACATCACGGCTTTTTGGTCACAAACAACTCGTCCACAGACAAATCGGTCACACGACAGTTCCACATCACCACATCACGGCTGTTTGGTCACAAACAACTCGTCCACAGACAAATCGGTCACACGACAGTTCCACATCACCACATCACGGCTTTTTGGTCACAAACAACTCGTCCACAGACAAATTGGTCACACGACAGTTCCACATCACCACATCACGGATTTTTGGTCACAAACAACTCGTCCACAGACAAATCGGTCACACGACATTTCCACATCACCACATCACGGCTTTTTGGTCACAAACACCGTTTCGACCACGCGACTTTTCAAGATTCAAGATTTCTCTGATGGAGCTGTCTCAAGACCTATGTTGCATGTGACTGAAAGTCGTGTGGACGATCTTATCTAATCTAAGTTGCAAAATATAATATGCATTTTCACAAACAGACATGCTCAAACCCTCCTCGTACCCGTCCTGTATGTATGTGTCAGAAGGACCCACGTATAAGTTCGCGCTTAGACATGTCGCATGTAGTCCTACAATATAAAAACCCGAATCTCAAATGAACATACACCCTGCAAGTCCTGCCGACCTTCCCTGAAACAGGGGTGACATTAGCAAAGTGAACCACTTTCAACAGCATGGGTGGTCAGTCGCATACCAACCTATAGGCTATAAGTTAAGAAACATACACAACAAATTACATTTTTTAAATCAACAAATTGGACGAACTGTCGTATAACCGATTTGTCCTTGGACGAGCTGTCTTTGGACAAGGTATCTTTGACCGATTTGTTGTGACACGAGAATAGTACACCACGTATTATTTTGTACCTATGTATATATCCATGTACTACGCACTACGCACGCGCGTAGTGGATAATATGTTATTATATATTTTATTTATATCAATGATTATTATTATGATTGTTTATCAATGTTGTCAACATGGGCTGACAGAACGAAAAAAAAAAAGTAAAAATTATAAAATGTATGAGGAACGTTTTTTTTTATTATTCTTTGATCTATGTAATTTAAGTTGCTCTATAAACATTTAAGATTCACGGTAAATGCACGCCCGCTACCAATAAGCATGTAAATTCATACTCAAGTACCTACACATACGTAATCAAAGGCAACTAATAATAATAATATTAAGGTCCGTAGTCCAGGTGGTAACACTTCGGACTCGTAACTGCGGGAAGGTTGTGGGTTCTATTTATTATTGGGTACAATTTGTCTGTGATAATCCCGGCGGAGCACAAAAAATATACCTATCATTTATATTTTCAAATTTGCTCTTCGCTGGGTTGAAAAATTCATAAGCCTTTACCAAAGACCTGTCATCAAAAGGTCCATCCAGCCTTACAACAACTGGGTCTTGCTTGAGAATTGGCGCTTTCTACAGTGACGACCAAGCTCGCATAAGGCTCTTAAGGTGTAATCCACACAAAAACAGCGCTCACCAAATAAACCACCTTAAATTAAAATTAAATTAGGCTGAAGAAAGACCCAGTTGGTGTAGTGCTGGATGAATCTATATGGTGACAGGTCTTTAAGAAAGGAAGATTCATTTTTACAAGTTCTCGAGTTAGGAATGCTGCCAGTAAATTAACAATAACAACGTATGACGATCCGGTCCGGTCGATAGCTCAGTTGGTAGAGTGCTTGCATTTCATGCTGTGGGCTCGGGTTTGAATCCCACCGAGGGTGTCAGAAATGATTTCTCGTTTCGGTGATAATACTCAGCCTTCACAAGTCATGAGTACCAGCCCCCTCGGGAGCTGGGAAACCCCCACTTCAACTGAAGTGGTTGGCGTAAGGCAGGCCCCCTTACCTGTAAAAATAAAAAGGTTCTCCGGAGATAACGCGGCAAGAAGTTACACTATAGGTATGTGTAGCTTAGTTGTTTTGGGGTCTTGGCTCCATAGATCAACCACTGTCCACTGCCTTCCTCCTGAGCCCCGCTGCTCAAATGTCATTCAATATTATTGCAACTTAGATTATAGAATCAGCAGCACTCTGAAGATTTTTGCCAATATAAATGATCAAAAAAATAACACAGGTTTTTTTCATTAAACTGTATCTTATGTGAAACGCATTCTTCTCAGACATAATTTGATCTTTAAAAAAAAATTCTCTGAATAAATTTTCAGTTTCACTGCTGATACATACCTACTTAAGTTGAAATAAAAATTTCAAAAAGCAACATATCGCTGCCTTAGTTCTTGTTTGCCGTATAGACCATTCAGCTAATTTTACATGAGCAATGTTTGCATGTGTACTGGACCAATGCATCTGATGAAAACAAGAAATTGATTTAAAAAATATTTAAAACAACTCTCACATTATCGAATTTTACGTTTTTTCTTGATTCTTAAGACAACTGCATTAAAAAGTCACGTTTGAGAGAATTGATCTATAAGGCAAACAAGAACTGGGGGAGTGATATGGCTTCCAAAAAAGTAAGAAAAGGCAGGTAAATTTTTAGGAATTATATTTTTACTAATACTCTTTATTCAATCTTGACTTAGTTTATGTTAGACCAAGTTAAGGACACATTATCACAAATTAACTTAGTTTAAATGCATGCAACTATTACATAAAATACTTGTCGCTGGGATGGTCGAGGGGTCGATAAGGCGTCCGCACTTGAGTTTACGTTATTGAAACAATCGCATGCTTGAGCCCCGCCTGCGCCGTGCCTTTCGATAATAACTTTGACCCTGGTTTAGCACATGTCATTGGGCGATTATCAATTAAAAATGTTAATACCTCTTTCTGGCCAGGCAAAATAGGCTGGTGAATTGCATACCTTTTCACAAAACTATTTTTTTTAAATACGCAAACGGACATAATATGAATCACATGGATCCAAAGCCTTATTTTAAAAAAAGGGATAAATACATGGAAGCCCACAAAATGACCTTCTCTGTCTCTGCATATATTCATCTACTTATAAAAAACCTATCTGTAATCTTGTTTATTTAAAAGTACAAAAACTTCCTGAAAAAAATTATAGTATTTTTTTATGGCCAGGCAGCCAAAATCACATCTTCACTTTTGACATGATTGCAAAGGCGCTCCTTGATCCAAATTAAGTCTTGTTTTGTGGCCTTGGCTTGAGCCCCATCCAGAAGCCATTCTCTGCGTTCATGGTCATTGCATTGTTAGCCAGCTTTATTGGTATTTCAGTCTTTTCAATCACAGTCAGCTCAAAGTTGGACAACAGATAGAAGAGCACAGCTTTTGCCTCCATCAAGGCAAAACGGGAACCTGGAAAAATAATCACAGGTTAGAGATCGGGGAAGAGCTGGAGCTATTTGCCTTAGCATGTAGAACCAAACTATCTTCTTTCTTTAAAATAGCATATTTTGGTACTTAGTGCCTTATTTAAAAAATCATTCATTTATCAGACTCTCTGGAAGACCACCCAGGCAATAGAGGGACAGCCAACACTCCATTTTGAAAGCATCCCTAGCGGCAGTATTTACTTGAAATGCATCTATCCTCCTTCCTCTTGCTTACTTTTAATGCATCTATCATTCTTCCTCACTTGTTTACTTTCAATGCAGCTATCTTGCTTTCTAATGAAAATCCCAAAGTGTCCACTAAACTTCTGCCAGAAGTGCTTTCAAAATTGGTTCCACGGCATCCACCTTCCAAGAGAATGCTCCAGAAATAACAGGACATGATCCCAACTAAAGTGAAAGCAGAAGAAAGAGATTATATTCTTACCGATACAATTCCTTGGTCCAATGCCAAATGGCAGGTACGAGTAGGGTTTGATATTGTGTTTGTTGTCTTCGGAAAACCTCTCCGGGTCAAACTTCTCCGGTTCAGGGAAGTTCACAGGATCAAAGTGAAGTCCTCGGATGGGGATGAAGAGAGTGTCTCCTACATTTACCTACAAATAAATACTCGTAATAATCAAAATAATTCAACATTATGAAGCCATTTACGGCCTTTGTAGATCTGAAAAAGGCTTTTGACTCAGTAGACAAAGGTATGTTGTGGGATGTGTTGAAAGCATACGGAGTGAATGGGGCTCTCCTAAATGATGATAATTATTGTGAATGGTTTGAAGTTTTGTGAATGCGTGATGAGCCCATGGCTACTTAACATAGTCATGGGCAAGTATTTATGAGGTGGACAAAAGGGATGGATGCATGGTAAATAAGTAAATGGGAGCAAGACAGCAAGACTTTTTGTCAACGATGTTAGCCATGTTGAAAGCACCGGTTCCCATAGATCACCGAAGTTAAGCAACATTGGGCGTGGTCAGTGCTTGGATGGGTTACCGCTCAGGTACACCGCGTGTCGTTGGCATCTTGGGCCGGTCCGTAGTCCGTAGTGGCAACACTTCGGACTCGTAAATGGAAGGTTGTGGATTCGGATCCCGGCGGAGCACAAAAATATACCATTTATATTTCGAATATGCTCTTCGCTGGGTTGAAAAATTCATAAGCCTTTACCAATGACCGGTCACCAAAGGTCCATCCAGCCTCACAGCAACTGGGTCTTGCTTGAGTATTGGCGCTTTGTAGCGACGACCAAGCTCGTACACCTCTGCGGCACTACAACAAGTGTCATAGACCCCTAGAGTCTTTAGAATCTAGGGAGTCTCCCGCACAGGATTTCTTAAAAAAAAAAAAAAAAAAAGACAGATAATAATATGAGGAGGGCTGAAAATCCTCGCCAGAGGTGCTATCAAGATAGTACCCTTTATCTCGATTTTTTTTAAATCTAGCAAAAATTCTAACTTTCTATAAGACCCGTTATTTTCAAGTATAGTAAAGTTTACTAAAAAAACAGCATTAGCTAACAAGTTTCACATTTAGTTATTATTCACACCTTTTATAAATAGCACATTTATCTGAGATTCAAACCTTTCATGTACGAAGCATCTAGCTAAGATTCAGCCTATCTGAAACAGTGCTGTCTCACCTGGTATGATGGTCGGCCGTCACTTGCAGGAGGAAGTGTGTAGGGCTTCACACAAACTCTATCAGTGGCGGGGCCCGGGGGCCAAAACCTGAGGGTCTCTGCAAACGATCAATGTATAACAAAGCTTTCAAGTTTCTTCCAACAGATATCATACAAACTATATAAACATTATAGTCATATAAAAGAGTGGAGGGATCCTACCTGATATCACCATGTCCATGTATTTCAACTTTGTCAAATCATTGTATTGCAAGTCTCCGTCCAGTCCAGCTTTGACTTCATCAATTTCTTCATGCAGCTTATCCTGAATGTCAGGATTCTTCAAAAGCTCATGGCACAGGAAACACAGCAGGACAGATGTCGTCTCAAAGCCAGCGACAAAGAAGAGGAAAGCCTGGGCTGTCAGCTCGTCATCAGTCCATTCTGCAAGCAAAACAAATGCAAGGAACTGTCACAATGAAGATTAATGGACACCACAGTGAAAGGTTGTGGATGTGTTAGCTCAGACTGAGGGATAAAATACAGATGTATTTTATCCCTCACAGTTAGTTACCTGGAGAAGTTTCTCCAGGTAACTAACTGTGAAGACAGTGGCTGTAGACAGGAGGAGATGTGGACATGTGTTTGGGACGACAAAGTTTTTGGGGTAGTGAACAGCTATTGAATAGATTGTAATGAAAAAATAAAGAATTGGGGATGGAATTAACTCTAAGAAAAAAGGTGTACATAAAGTCTCAATGAGGCTGGAACATTAAAAAATGCGCAAAAATGAACCTCGTCATTCAGCTGGATTGCTTCCAAATCTGACCGCCAGAGACGCTAGTCTCTGATCCATAAAAATAGGTCCATCCTATCTTACACTAACTGGGTCTTGCTTGAGAACTGCCACTTTCTACAGCAACGACCAAGCTCGCAGAGGACTTTTGAGGTGTGATTCGCACAAAAACAGCGCTCACCAAATAAATTGTCCTAATATTATTCATAAAACTGTCAACGTTCAAGTAGGTTCAATGAACTCATTTTAATTAATAGTAATTATTTAGTCACCTGAGGATGCAAACAAATTGTTTGCGAAACCAGGAAAATCATGAAACCAAATATACTTGCTGTGATCAATGTATTTTGTATCTTGAAAAAGATTTAACCTCACTTACTTCTTTTGACAGTCTCTTCTCCGACTTGGGATTCTTGAACCGTCGCAAACCCTGCTTCTTCATTCTTCCCAGCCTTCCTGTCTTCGTCCTTGACCTTGAGGATGCCTTTCTTTGCATCCATCAGCAGCTGGATCATGTCAGGCCTCACCAAGCCCATCCTGTCCCTTTCTCTCATGGCTCCCTGCACCAGCCTCCTCAAGAAAGCCAAGAGATCTGGGTCTGCTATGCTGATATCCAGTGCCTTCATCAGCTTGGGCATCATGCTGTAAATGATAAACTTGAAGATTTGGAAAGTTGTGGCTTGGGACGCCTTTTTGCCCATGGTGAAGAACTCATTGTCCTTGTCTTGCAACGAGTCGACTTCTACGCCAAACGCGCACGTAGCGATGACGTCGTTTGTGTATCTGGTGAAGGAATCTTTCATCTCGATCTCTAAGGGAGCTCCTGCAAGGGAAACACAACATCAACTTTTCAAACAACGTTCCATGGTGCATAATTTGACATAGTTTGACAGAATATGCATAAAATGGAGTACGCACAAATGCAATAGACTTAAATATTTAATAAGTACTGAATTGTTTTTGTGTTAGTGGTAAACCACTAAACAACTAAAACAACTGAAGTTAACTGCCCTCTAACCAATAACTTACCCTCGGCCCCTGACAACAGTTCTCAGAACCCACCGGCGACACTGTCATCAATACGTAGCAGACAGCTCCGAAGACGCCCGAACACCCCCGAAGCCCCCCTAGACGTAGTGGACCGATAACCCCTGACCGTCCTCCAAGAAGCTTACGGCGGAGATTGCCGAAGACCCCCGACCGTCCCCAAAGCAGCCGACTACCCCCGAGATGACCCATCACATAGAATTTTCACTTGGTTCAATTTAAACTCTCAAGGTCTGAAGATGGCTTTCCTTGCGAGGGCGCAAATTTACCATAATGAAATGTAACGATGAATCCAAAAAATTATCAAATAAATTCTCATATTCCACGTTGTGATTTTTTTTCTTAACATATATAAATAGTTGGATAATTTTTCTCTTTTGGGCCACCCCAAGGGCGCCCACCCTTCACTTGCTTCTTGGAAAATATGAACGCCTTCAACTCCTTCTTGAAACGTTCCAGTTTCAGAGGTAGCTGGTTCCAGCACAACGGTCCCGCTGAGCCAAACGCTCTACATATCCCCAAAGCCCGTTCTGCTCCGTCGAGCTGGTGAATACTTGTGATGATGGCAAATGCACAACTCACCATTGCTGGTTTCCTTTGCCAGCTCCAAATAATACTGGGCCTGCTTCTTTGCACATTCCACGACCAGCCCAAACATGCTCCTCATCTTAGAAGCGGTGAAAGCAGGGCTCAGAGTTGCTCGCATGTCCTTCCACTCTTGCCCTACAAAGAACAGTAAATTACTAGGAATCCTGACAAACATATTCCTGGCTTCAATAACAAACAAAAGAGCGTGTACCTTAAAGGTAAAACTGAATAAGTACTTATTCACTAATTTGAGAAATTTTACTGTCTGTCCCTTCTCATAGAAAGTCAACTAACTATAAGGAAGTGCTCATTAAAAGCACAATATTCTCTACCTATGTCAACTCAACTACCAACCTCATTGTAGAATATATTTATTTTTATGAAATTGCCAAATTAGTTTTCAAGCTGAATTTCTTAGATATTATTTTTTACTTGGGTAACTGTAACTGTCACTGTAACTCTGTCGCCATTCCACTAAAGGTGCCCAGATCCTTTACAGATTTGCCTCCATTTTTTCCTATCCTTGCATTGCTTGATCAGATAAGTGAGATTGCGAATGAATGGAATTTACAGAGTAGAAACAAGAGAAGAGCGTGCATGAAAAGAGTGATGAAACTAGATGAGATGAAAGAAGTATGCAAGGACAGAGTCACTTGTGTGGAGGTACCGGCCCCCCCTAGAGGAATAGCGGCAGGATAACAGAAGACAAGACTTGCATACCTCTTTCAATTGATTCATATCCATCACCTGTTTCATACATTTATTTCTTTTACATTCGCTTTGTACATCCCATGTCTTCACAACTTCACCACTCTGATCCAGCTATTTTATTCTCGGTCTTTCCTTTCACATTTTCTGAGTATAAACACTTTGTAAGTCTTTCATCATCCATTCTTGGACATTAAGAAACTAGCTTCACTGGCTTAAAATTTGAAAAAGGATTAAGTACAAAATCTGTTTAACTGTCTTTAAATCGACACAGTGTGTTGCTCCGCAGTATATTTCAGAGCTTTGTGGGAGGGACTCAGTGAATGGTAAGCAGCTGGCATTAAGATCTGCAAGTAGCACTGCTGTGAATAAATTAATAGTTCCAAAACAATCTAATAAAGCAAAATACTTGGATCGTGCCTTTTGCATAGCCGGCCCTGTGCTGTGGAATGCCCTACCCCATGAGCTAAAAACCGTAGAGAGTGCAAGTGCGTTTAAGTTGGGATTGAAGACATGTTTGTTTGGGAGATGTTACCGTTGAACAGTGCCCTTGCAGGGATTTATCACAAAACAGCACTATAAATATTGTCTTATTATTATTATTATTACTCTTTCTACATGGGTAGAAGTTAAATTTAAGTCTGTAACTGTAACACTGAGAACAAGAGAGTTAGTTACCTTCAAGGACGAAGAGATGCCTAGAGGAGATAGTGTCGTTGGAGTCTTTCACGAAATTTCTGTGGTCCGTGAAGTGGTCGAAATCCTTCACCGCAATCTGTTTGATGACGTCAATATCTCTCAGGAAGATGGTGGGAGACAGGAAGTCATAATGACCAATGTACCTGGAAGCATACATCAATATTTAATTATTCATTTGCAAATACAGGCTGTCTTTAATTTAACACAACGCAAATTCCGTAGACACAAAAAGTTAGCCCCGTCGATAGCTCAGTTGGTAGAGTGCTTGCATTCCATGCCGAGAACTCGGGTTCGAATCCAACCGAGGGTGTTAGAAACGATTTCCCGTTTCCGTGTTTATTTCAAACTCTTAATAAAAACCGGCAAGATTTTTACTAAGCCTTCACAAGAAATGCATACCAGCCCTCTTGGGATCCGGGAAACTCTCACTTCAACTGAAGTGGTTGGTGTAGGGCTGGCCCTCGTACCTGTAAAAATGAATAGATTCCACTTGCCACATGTGACTCCCTTGTGGAAAAAGCGGCAAAAAGTTACACAATATGTGTAGCTTAGGCACATTTACCTCCTTGAGATGCTGGGGAAAAACCTTATAAATATTTTGTTATTGGTTGCTAAGGACCCTGGTTACCCCCACCTATGACGTTGAATTTCACGCTTTAATCACTATACATTGTCACCCCTGTTTCAGGGAAGGACGGCAAAAGTAGCAGGATTTATGTTCATTGGTAATATACAACAGCATGTGTTAATGCAGCTTACATGTGTTCCGACAGATAATAATAACAATAATATTAGGATGATTTATTTGGTGAGCGCTGCTTTTGTGTGTATCACACCTCAAGAGCCATCTGCGAGCCTCTACACAGGTTAAACTATATTTGGATGAAAGCTAAAGGAGGGCGCTGTTATGACTTTGCTGCCTACAAACTCCTGAAATCAATGGGTATTATTTTGTTCTTCAACGAAATATAAGCCTCTGGTGGGATTCAAACCAAAACCTTCCAATCACAAGTCCAAAGTATTAACCACTAGACCAGTCTCAATAATTTTGAATGAAGATATTAAAAGCCAGGTCCTCATGTAGGTATGTGTTAGTAGTGATCATTTTAGTTTTATACTATGAAGGGCTAAAACATTGCTGGGCACTTACTTCTCCTGAGGGAACATGTTGTACATCTTCAGGACATAGTGCAGGAAGTGCTCCTTCCTCAGCAGCACCGTGGCCATGGATCCCATCAGCGGATACGGCGGCTCCACGTATCTGATCCTCTTCCTCTCAAAGTAACCGTACTTCCACTTGCTGTAGCGATACATGCCAACGCATAAACACACACCCATTATCAGCAGGTACATCCACATCTGGAAAACACAAAACCATTTATGTACGAGTATGCCTACTTGAGTGTGATGGGTCCAGATGGCCAATTCTCAAGCAAGACCCAATTGCTTTAAGGCTGGATCGACCATTGGTGACGGGTCTTTGGTAAAGGTATGAATTTTCTAAACCAACAAAGGGCATATTTGAAAACATAAATTGCACTTTTTTTTCCGCTTCGTCGGAATTCGAACCCACGACCTTCCATTTACGAGTCTGAAGTGTTACCATTAGACTACAGACTAGTCTTTGAATGAAGCATAAGAATAAATGGAGGCAAATCTACATAGGCTCTGGCCACCCCTAGTGCAATGGAGACAAAGCAACAGTCACAGAGGAACCCAGGCCGATGGGCCAAGAAAAGACCCTCATCAAAATGGCTGATGTGGGAGAGAGAAGGGAGGAGAAAGGCATTGGACCATGGAGGTATAATATCATTAGTTTTTTTAAACAAATAGTGACTAATACTTAATATAAGTATTTCCGATAAAAATGCATCAATTTGAAGTACAAAAAGTCAAATCGATAAGAAGATAAAAAGATTAGTCTCATACCAGCTAGGTTTATTTTAAATTAGGTAGGTATTTATAATTTTACTTTTATAAGCTACCCTACATTTTTTAACTAATTAAATTCGCTTGTTGTCTATGGTAGTTAGAACATTCTAAATTCAAAATAAAATGGCATCTGCGGCATCTGCCAAAAATTTGAAAATGCACGAAGCATTGAACTCGTTTTTTTTTCTTTGTCATTTCTTTTTGCTTACGATTATCAACAAAGATTTTTAAAAATAACCTATTTTAATATCGCTTTAATCAATTTGTTATAATCAGTTATAATAACCATCACAATACACTGCTTATCAAACAAAAAATAGATTTTTAGAAAAAACAAAAAAGATAACTTGACTTACTTTTGTTCGGCTCACACGTCCTGTCTGCCTGACAGCTCTGCACTCAACAATCAACAAAATATTGTGCAACATTAAAGAGGGGAATTCCAAACCAAAATCATTAATATGCAATGGCAGGAGAAAAGCAAAACTTATGCACTCAAAACTCAAAATCAACAGTGGTATTTTTATGTGATTCAATCCTTGGCTTATTAAAACTGATAGTTAAAAAGAACATTATAGCAAATAGTAATACAATCCTTGGCTTATTAAAACTGATAGTTAAAAAGAACATTATAGCAAATAGTAATACAATCCTTGGCTTATTAAAACTGATAGTTAAAAAGAACATTATAGCAAATAGTAATACAATCCTTGGCTTATTAAAACTGATAGTTAAAAAGAACATTATAGCAATTAGTAATACAATGCACTCTTCTTTCTTGCATGTAAGAATACATTTAATGTATTGTATGTCAGTAAATTTAAAGTTTAATAATTGAAAATATCACATGAATCTAGGTACTTACTTAAGTACCTATGTAATTCAAATCTATAATCTAAGTTGCAATGATATATTGATATTTAAGGCTCATATCATAATTTTTATTCCATACATCTATAATAATCTATAATCTAAGTTGCAAGGATATATTCATTTAAAGCTCTCAGATGTATGCCCACAAACCAACAAGTGTAGTTCGCGCTTACAAATGCTGAATGTGTACCTACTTACAAATAAAATCCAAACCTCAAATGAACATAAGCCCCACAACTTTTGCCGACCTTCCCTGAAACAGGGGTGACATTGGCAAAGTGAACCATTTTTTACAGTATGGGTGGTCAGCCTCATACCAACCTATAAGTCAAGGAAAGAACGTAAGAATACATAAAATGGTCAATAATAGACCGATAGCTCAGTTGGTAGAGTGCTTGCGCTCCATGCCGAGAACTAGGGTTTGAATCCCACCGAGGGGGACAGAAATGATTTTCCGTTTCGTTGTTCATTTCAGACCCAAAATAAAATACCAGCAAAGTTTACTCAGCCTTCACAATAAATCATTATTAGCCACCTTGAGTGCTGGGAAGCCTCCATTTCAACTGAAGTGGTTCGCGTAAGGCTGGCCCCCTTACCTGTAAAAATAAAGTTGGCTTACGACATACAACCCTTCGGGGATCACGCCACAAGAGTTACACAATATTTGTAACTTAGTTATGTTGCGTTTATCGAATCCTTGACTTATAGGTTGATATGAGGCTGACTACCCATACATTGAAAGATGGTTCACTTTGCCAATGTTTCAGGAACCGGCAGGGCTTTACAGGTTATGTTGATTTGACATTGGGTTTTCATGTTATTCGTCCACATTTGTTCCTTGACTTATAGATAGGTATGCGGCTGACCACCAGGGTACAACGGTAGTTACAGGGTAGGACGGCAAGAGTTGCAGGGTGTTTGACCATTTGAGATTTGGTTTTTATTTTGTAGGTTCACATGAGGCATGTGCGTAAGCGCAAACTTGTACATGTCTGGTTGTGAGAATGCATGTAATGTGAATCTCCAATGTAACATATCTTTGCAACTTAGATTAGATTAGATTAGATGCAGCATGTGTAAGCCCGAACTAATGCGTGTCTGCTTGCGAGAAAGCATGTAGGTAATATAAATTTTAAATGTAGTACCTACTTAGGTATATCTTTGCAACTTAGATTATATATTTTAGACATTTTGAATGCAAGTCTAGAGAATCTAGCCACCGTCAACAGAATGGCAAAAAGAATTCACAAATAAGTAGGTACTACTATATGCTGGAGTGATGTTTTCCGGGATCTGTTGCCGCGGTCCTTCACAGTTCTCATCAAGATCATCTTCATCATCATACTTCACGCTGAAGAAGATCATTGTAGAAATGGGCGAAACGTCCGGAAGCTCCAGCTCCCACAGTCCACGGCAACAGATCCCGGAAAACATCACTCCAGCATGATCAGCCGGCCGTGTAAGCCTAAAACTCTTATTTAAGTACTACTATAATTATAAGTAGTCAGCTACTGTATATTTTCTTGTATTTTTATATTTACTAAAGTGTTTTTCACTGAAAAGAAGATACAGAATAGGTGAGATTGATTCAAGCAGGTGATTCTTGATTTGTTTACTGACCGCCCGGTCTATTATCTGACATCTGCTCAAGGTGAACTGGTTTTCTGAACAGCCAAAGCACAAATATGCATTCTCATCATTTCCATCTGTAAACAGAGTGAATCAATACAATATTTTTGTTCTCAAAATGGGAAAAATAACTTTTCGACATTGTAGTACTCGTGTAATGCTATGCTACCCAAAATGCTACTAAGCTACACATACAGTGCACATGTGTAGGAGAGGAAAAAAAACACTTCTTAAAAGATTTATTTGACCGATCCGTAAACTAGTAGTAACACTTCGCACTCGTAAATGGAAGGTCGTGGGTTTGAATCTCGGTAGAGCACAAAAATATACCATTTTCATTTTCAAATGTGCTCTTTGCTGGGTTGAAAAATTCATATATCTTTATCAAACAAAGACGGGTCACCAAAGGCCCATCCAGCCTTAGAGTAGCTGGGTCTTGCTTGAGAATAGGCGCTTTCTATAGCAACGACCAAGCTCGCAGAGGGCTCTTGAGGGGTGATTCAGTTTAAGCATGTAGATAAATATTGAAACAAGTCTTGCATACTTATAAATTACTTATCAATTTAATTGATTCACTGATAAAACAAGATTTGATCTATAATATGATTTCTGTACCAACTGCTGCTAAAATGTGTGAATCAGTCTTATCCTTTTAAATATATTTTTTTATCAAATTGATTATGAAATCTGTGCAGTATTTTTAATCAATAAAGGCAGATAAATTAGAAGTCATAACAAGGTGTGTGTGTGTGTGTGCCTGAGTTAATATTAGAATGATTTATTTGGTGAGCGCTATTTTTGTGTGTATCACCCTTCAAGAGCTCTCTGCGAGCTTGGACGTCGCTGTAGAAAGCGCCAATTGTCAAGCAAGACTCAGTTGCTGTAAGGCTGGATGGACCCTTAGTGACTGGTCTTTGGTAAAGGTATATTAATTTTTCACCCAGCGTCTTCGCATATTTGAAAATATAAACGGTATATTTTTGTGCTCCGCCGGAATTCAAACCCACAATCTTCATTTATGTGCCAGAAGTGTTAACCACTGGACTATGGAGCGGTAATACTTACTTTAAAAAGCCAACCAACTGCTTATTTAACTATTCTCTAATTTCATGATCGCTTAACATTCTTGGATTTGTATCCTCAATAACACTTAGGAGTGATCGTGTAATGCTGAAATATGAATGGCATACCAAAGTATTCACTAAAAAAAATTTAACCAATCTTGTTGTCTAGAGGTTAATGTTGTGATCCTTAAACCAAAGGACCCGAGTTTGATTCCTGGCGGAGCACAACAAATTATCATTTAATTTTGAAAATTTGCTCTTCGCTGGGCTTAAAAATTCATGTGCTTTACCAAAGACCGGTCACCAAAGGACCATCTTCAGCCTCACAGCAACTGGGTCTTGCGCTTTTAAGTCTTGCTTAACTGGGTATTGCACGAATTGGCGCTTTCTATAGCGACAAACAAGCTTGCTGTGTGCTCTTGAGGTGTGAGTCATACAAAAAAAACCTAATATTGTTTATTAAATGCATAAGTCTGCTCCACAGCTCCGTTGGTAGAGTGCTTGCATTCCTTGCCAAGAGCTCGTGTTCGAACCCCACCGAGGGTGTCAGAAATGATTTCTCGTTTCGGTGTTCATTAGAAACCCAAAATAAATACTGGTTTACTCAGGCTTCACAAGAAATGAGAACTAGCCCCCTCAGGAGCTGCCACTTCAACTGAAGTGGTTGGGGTAAGACCAGCCCTCTTCTCCTTCAGGAATAACGCTGTCAAGAAGTTACACTATCTGTGTATCTTAGTTGCGTTTATTGCTCAAACCACTGCACTGGTTTCCAACAGCTGAAAGCCCGACATTGTGTCGAGGCAGCAGGGAGGTGCATGCTCAGCAGTGGACTAGGGACGCTGACAAGACAAAGATGGCTCTTACTTGGTAGGATATGCTAGGAGGAATACAGCTAAGGAATAAATGAAACTCAGACATGATCTTTATTTAAAGAAAATACAAACTGGTTATTTATTTTTTAAATAGATTTGTGAAGAGAAATGAAATTCACCAACCTATTCTGCCTGGGCAGAAACAGGAATAAATATAATCAATTAATAATTCATTGTTGTACATATTTAATTGAATTATGAATAAATAATTACCCAATGACATCTGTTGAACCAAGTTCAAAGTTATTGTCAGTCGGGGATCGAACCAGCGGTATTCTATTTGAAATACGCTAGAAAGATCGGTCACTTGAGCCTTTCAGCCATAACGCCAATATGTATGTATTAGAAAATCTATAAATAGTAGAATTATATATATGTATGGGTATCGCCGTCGAAATTTGTACCTTTTGTCTGGTGCGTGTGTCGCCTAATGATTTTCAGTTTTTTCATAAAAACTGGTGATGTCTACTGAATTCTAGATTTATTAGAGTAAAGTATTTGAAAAGCGTATCGAAATACAAAAAAAATCGGCAAAAAGCATGAAGTGGCGATGTAATTAAAAAATAAAACAAAATCGCCTTTTTTCCATTCTCATACAAATTTTACACGTCCGCAATCCGTTTTTGACCCTTTGATGACAAGATACGATAAAAAATAGTCAAATGTTTATAAAGTTGAGTATTTTTTCGTATACCTACCTTAGTAACGTATCTTTTGTTTTCTATACTAGTCACAAGAATATTTCTGTGCCTCCTGTGAAAAGTGATACAACTCAAAAATCATCATTTTACAGGAGAGCAAAAACAAGATTTAAAAAATTCTAATTCATGAACTAAGTGGGCTAGGTTACACATAAGTACCTTATTTTGTAGATAAAAACATTCACTTTCACTGTGCATTCTAATTTTTATGGTTACTATTATAGTTTACAAATAATTTATTAAACTCTGTCAGTTGTACCTTTTTTTTGCCTGTACTTGTATCATTTATTACGTGATAAATGATACAAGTCGAGTTATATTATATTGCACCTATCAGTTGTCTTTGAGTAAAGTGATACACAAAAAGCTTAATATTTTTTAAATTTAATAACTCATAAGATAATGGTCCAGGCAGAATGTTGCTCAAACTAATTATAAAAATACTACCCCAAAGACACAATTGTTGTACTTAAAATAGTAGTATTTTCATAATTTACCTGAATCGTATAACTTGGCTAAAATTCCAGTCAAAAATTGGTGTAAAGTGATATAAGTCGAGATGTATCAATATTCACGATAGATTTGTAAAAAACAATGTGTGGATCAATTACTAAAAGGGATACAACTTGACTTATATCACTTTTCACGTTTTTTTGCCTAAATCCTGCCAGTTATATTTCCTAAACTATAGCAGATAGAAGAATGTGAGTAAGACCAAAAAATCGATAATTTTTTTCTGATTATTTCTATGTAAAAATCTCAAAAAGGGTATAACTCGAGTTGTATCACTTTTCACAGGAGGCACAGATTTATTTATTTATACACTAAATCAGGCCTGGCCAACCCGCGGCCCGCGGGCCGCATGCGGCCCGCGACGCCTTTACGTGCGGCCCGCGGTCATGTGTGATGATTTTTTAAAATTATGTATTTGTATATATTTTTATTTAAGAACTTTATTGCCGTTAAATTTGTACAATTTTGAAATCAAAACTACCCCAGAACTTTCCTAGTAAAAACACTATTTGACTGGACTAGAGATATTTTTCAGCGATTTGAGTGGCAGCGGCAACACATTTAAGCGTTAATGCGTAATATGGGGGTGCAATTTTGAAAAAAGATCGAATTTTTCCCGCAAAAACATTGTCGTGGAGGGGGGGGGGGTAACGACAGGTTTGTGTGGCCCTTGGGGAAATTTTAGGCCATCAATGCGGCCCGGGGTGCAATTTGGGTTGGCCAGGCCTGCACTAAATATTAGTTGCTAATGGTTGTCTCCATTTTTGGTTCCGAAATTTTTCTTTTAGTGTGTTACCATTTTCATTGAAACTGACAAAAATCTTGCATCCATAAGTATTTTTTCGCGTATGGTAACTCTTTGATGCAGTATGGAAAACACAAAAAAACTGATTCACTTCCTTCATTTTCTTCTGAGAGGGTCTACGTCTCAGCCATGAATTTGTCGTGATTGTTTTGAGTGGGATTTAGCTTGGAATTATTAGGGTAAATATCGGAATCTGTTGTCAGTTGTGTATTGTCTACTTAGAGACATTAATGCTTGTTTTTTAAGTCGCTGGTATTATTCATTTTCAAATAAATCAATTTTATTATTATGTCGTGCGTGTTTTGTATTGACGAACGTTAGCGTTCCCGTTACCGCGCTACGTCACATTTGTGAGATTAAGGCATATTAATATTGCTTAAAAAATTATACAAACCTACTTAAAAAAAAACGCAACTAAGCTACACTACACATATAGCGTAACTTCTTGCCGCGTTATCCCCAAAGGGGTCGCAAAACTGAAAATCATTAGGCGGCACACGCACAAGACAAAAGGTACAAATTTCGACGGCGATACCCATATAGGTAAGAATAAAACTCATATGTGGTCCTGTCTGAACTATATGGGTATGCTATAATACTTGATGAAAATATGAAACTATGGACATGTACAGTACCCTTAGTACGAGTTGCAAAACTTGAGTAAAGTAAAGTTTACGGAAAGTATTAAAGAGTGATTTTCCCCATAATCTGCCGTTTTTGTTTCTTCCACTTTATGGTCTTCAAAGTCTAGCAAAAGAGTTACAGTGATGAAGAAAATCAAGTTCAAACAAAAAAAAACGGCAGATTTTGGGGAAAACCACTCTTGAATACTTTCCGTAAACTTTACATTACTCAAATTTTGCAACTCGTACTAAGGGTACTGTACAAATGGACCCAAAACTGTTCTAGCACAAATACATGCTATAGGGGAGACCGAGGAGGGTTGTGACAGAGGTGAGTTGTGACACAGTCGATTCCTCGAAACCTATGGCTGCTAGCGAGTTGGCAACAATGCGTAATTATTATAGTTTGACGTGTCACTACGTCCAGTAAGCGCCAGCGATGCGTGGTGAGTGGTTGTGTCTGTGCATCATCAGTGGGAAAAATATCATCAAAAGTAAGTTTTTAATCAAAATTTCAATAGTCTATTAATCCTAACATATTAAGTTATTGATTTTTTGAAATCGGTTTTATTATACCTTAACAATTCAGCTTTCATAATAATGTACTGTTTTATTATTATTTGCCACGTGTTTTAAAGTTTTAAGGTTATTTATTTTAATGAATCATGATTTTTGCATCTAGGAGAGTTGTGACAGCCTGTCACAACTCTCCTAGATATTTTTTTTTGCATGATAATAAAATATTACGCTTTATATCCTAACTTATGCTGTGTTTTTGTTTTAGAATGCCAGATATATATGTGAGAACGACTGATAGAGACATGGTTAGTAAGGAGATTTATGAACTGGCATATGAAGAAGTAACATCAAGGGGACAAAGTCTAAGAATTTCTGCATTCTCATATAATTTAAATTATATGTCGCTTTCGCGATACATCAAAAAGAAAAAAAGATTTTGAGTCCAAAAAACTTGACACACCACCTTCTGTTGGCTACTCCAGTCCCACAGTCTTTACGGCTGAAGAAGAAAACATATTATGTGACCTGTTAACTTGTGCCGCCACTAATTATGGGCTTAAAACGAGGAAGTAAGAGAATTGGCCTACAAGTTAGCGAAACGTCATAATAAGAAGTTCCCTGTGTCGTGGGACGAACGTGAAATGGCAGGGGAGGTATGGCTCCAACTTTTTATGAAGCGCCATCGTAACCTGTCGTTAAGGTTACCCCAGCCTACGATTATTGCTCGCGCGACAAGCTTCAATAAGACAAACGTGAGCATATTTTTTGATAGTTATAAATCTGTTTTGAGCAAGTATGTTCTTGATGGCAAAGATATTTGGAATGTAGATGAGACTGGAATAAAAACTGTCCAAAAACCTGATAGGATAATCGCAAGACGTGGTGAAAAACAGGTCAGTGCCATGACCTCAGCAGAGCGGGGAACTCTTGTGACGATGGATTTGGCTGGTAACGCAATAGGTAATAGGGTAATTGCAATGGTGAGCAATATGGTTGAAAACGATATTTTTGTGTAGATTATAAGTCAAGGATCTCAACTATATTTTTTTTAAGTGGTAAAATTGGGCTTTTCATTTTTAATTTTGTAAAATAAAATGCCGACAAATCGAGTCCAATTCAAACGCGACGCTATTGGCTGGAGCTCGTGTGACGTCATTGGATCCAAGTGGCGTGAGTGACGTGTGCGACGTGTGTTTGTAGTATTAGAAAGCCGGCTGTCAGTGTGAAAATACGTGCTATTA
The DNA here is from genome assembly GCA_951799405.1 of Agapetus fuscipes. Classification (NCBI taxonomy): domain Eukaryota; kingdom Metazoa; phylum Arthropoda; class Insecta; order Trichoptera; family Glossosomatidae; genus Agapetus; species Agapetus fuscipes. The sequence goes on from OX637335.1 coordinate 335,361, forward strand.
TCAAGCTTCCGAGATCCGACAAACATAATATAAACTCACAACAAACCTTGAAAAATGTCTTCGAAGTATCATAAATATTGTGTAGTTCCGATGTGTACAAATACGTCACGTGCAACACCGGATAAAAAGTTTTTGCGGATGCCCCGCGATCCAGCTATCCACAAAAAATGGTGTCTTGTGATGAAGCGAGACGAACTTCTGTCTTCCAAATCTACCCGCTTCATTTGCGAAGACCATTTTAATGTAAGTTATAGTATTTTGTTGTTATTTAATTGCATACCTATGTATAAAATATGTTATTTCTACATGCCTTCGTAAATAAATCACGTGGCTCAAGAAATGGCATGTGAAAACGCTGTCAAACGTGTCAAAATTAAAATCGATTTGTTTTTAACAAATTGATTAGAAACTCATAGTTTTTTTTGTCAGTAATGATCAAAAACATCCTCAAATATTGTTTGATTCCGTAATTTATAAAAAAACAAGTGTTAACATAGCAAAGTTTTTGTACTTGTTTCTTTAGGAAGGCAGCAATGGACTGGAATGTAAATATAATATTTTCTCATCGGCCAAAGGTCACAGGTCTATGGGACTGGACCCCTTAGCAACCTATAATAAAATATAAGCTTGCCTTTGCCCTGACAACCCGGCTGTGTGACATCACAACTTTTTTATCCTAGAAGTTTGTGTGCATACTTAATAATAATATATTGTCATGTACTAATGTGTCTAACCTACCTTTTTACTTTTTGTTGTAGTAGTTGTGTGAACTACATGCTCTCATATTATGTTATTTATATTTTTACAGCTCCAGGACGACTTGGAAAACTTTATGATGGGCAGATTGATGGGAAGCAATATGCGCCTGAAGAAAGGAGTTTTGCCGCACAAATTTGAGTGCCAAAAAGCTAAAAAGACTGTGGATAGGAAAACCGGCGAGATTAGAAAAAGAAAAATGCTAGTGATGGAACTTTTAAGAGAAGCAAGTCTGAACGCTACAAACTCTGAAGCATCCACATCAGTTGATGTGGATGCTTCCGCATCCGTTGATGTGGATGCATTCACATCAACTGATGTGGATGCTGTGGAGCAGTCAACGCATCTGACTTCTGCTCCATTGGATAAAGCAGTGCAGGTGAATATGGTACCCACCTACAGGAGCAAAGCAACCAACACCTTGAATGTGAGACCCCCGACCACTCACAGTAGCTGCTCACCGATCAAGTTGAAACCTGTGGAATCTCCTCTGGAAAAATTGAATGTGGAAGCTGTCTATTCATCTTCCAGTTCAGACCCTGAAGATAGTGATTCTGATCTTTTTGTGGACTATGGTAGTGGCTCGGATTTTGAAGACAACAATATGGAAATGGACGCGCTTAACGTTGAGATGAAAAGAGGTTATATTTTGCTTGTGCAACGCCAACCTCAACTGTATTTAGGCATTCCAAAAGAAATGTACCATGTATTGGCTATTCTGCAAGATACAGTTTGTGCACCTATTATAGATATAATGATTTGCCTAAAGAAAATTAGGTTGAATTTTTCATATAAAGTAATAGGTGCACATTTTGGAATGTCAGATTCCTCTATATGTCGCATTTTTAAGAAAACGATTCCCATTTTATCAGGGGTACTCAAAGAGTTGATTATATGGCCATCTGCAAAACTCATAAGGTTGGAATTGCCCATTGCATTTCGAGCTCGATATAGGAACGTCCGTTCCATTATTGATTGTCTTGAAATTCAAATTGAGAAACCAGGCAACTCGCTGCACCAATCATTAACGTGGTCTGAATACAAGGCCTGTAATACGGTAAAATATCTAATTTCTTGCACTCCAGATGGTCTCATTAATTTCTTATCATGTGGGTATGGAGGCCGAGCAACCGACTCTACTATTGCTCAGGACTGTGGCTATTTCGACAACATCGCCACAGGAACATGGGTGATGGCAGATCGGGGGTTTAAGAATATTTCCCATGTTTTAGAGGAAAAGGGTGCTCACCTTGTTCGCCCTCCAAGCGTGCTGCAGAAAAGTACCCTTAGCCAAAACGAAGTTAAGGAAGCAAAGCGAATTGCCGCTTTATGTATTCACGTAGAGCGTGTGATAAGCAGAGTGAGAGAATTTCATATGCTCACTATGCATTCAACTATCGACCACAACCTCGTGAATCGCTTGGATGAAATTATTGTGATTGCTTGTGGTCTGATCAACTTACAAAAATCATTGATCAAAGTTTAGAAGGGTTAGCCACCCTTAGACATTACTTTTAAAATTCAATTTTTATTTTCAGTACTTATATTTAACCTTTATGCTTTTGAGCTTATGACTGATATTACTTTTTAAATCTCAAGTGTTTTTATTTACCTTGGTCGCTTTTATCTATTTTACACCATTCAACTCTTCATTTCACTTGTATGACTGAGATTATTTTTTAAATCTCATGTGTTTTTATTTAACTTGGTGGCTTTTATCAAATTTTTACTATTCAACTCTTCATTTCACTTGTATGACTGAGATTATTTTTTAAATCTCATGTGTTTTTATTTAACTTGGTGGCTTTTATCAAATTTTTACTATTCAACTCTTCATTTCACTTGTATGACTGAGATTATTTTTGAAATCTCATGTGTTTTTATTTAACTTGGTGGCTTTTATAAAATTTTTACTATTCAACTCTTCATTTCACTTGTATGACTGAGATTATTTTTGAAATCTCATGTGTTTTTATTTAACTTGGTGGCTTTTATCTATTTTTTACCATTCAAATCTTCATTTCACTTGTATGACTGAGATTATTTTTGAAATCTCATGTTTTTATTTAACTTGGTGGCTTTTATCTATTTTTTGCCATTCAACTCTTCATTTCACTTGTATGACTGAGATTATTTTTAAATCTTAATGTGTTTTAATTTACCTTGATAGCTTTTATCTAATTTTTACTATTCAACTCTTCATTTCACATGTTGCTTACTAAGTTACATTTACTATTCTGGTCAATTTTTCTGAATCTCACTTTACATCTGTTGCAACATGTACATAATGAGTATTAATGTTTGTATTAATAATGGAAAGCCTTTTTTATTAATAAAGTACACTTCAATCAACAACTTCTTTATTTTTATTAGAAAAACCAACAGAAAGATGATACCTACATAATAAGAACATATGAAAAACTCCAATACCAGGTATTGTTAAGTAGTGCATTTTTACATTATAATCTAAATGGTAAAGATACACATGACTTTATGATTCATATTAAATACATTTCTATAAGCAGGCATATTGTGTTAGTTAACGTTTACATAATATGCTGCATGTTCATTAACAAAATAAAGACCCAAATTTAAACTGAATGCACAAGCCCTTAAACTTGACGCTCTTCCCTGGAACAGAGGTAATATTGGCAAGTGAACCTTTTGTTAACAAAGTAGTTATCACATATATCAAATATAAAAAAGTAGTTAAGAAACAGCAGTTATAAAATACATAAATAACTATACTTTAAAATTGTTAGACTTTGGTAAATATGCATTAAAACACCTTATAGCTATACTTTTCAAAGTACCCACAGTGTAATACATAAAGTCTAATGTAATCTAGGTTGAAAATATACATAAACATTTAAAGTTCCTACTAAATACACACCCACAAACAGACAAGTGTAAGTTCTCGCTTACAAATGCTGCATGTGTACTTACAATTCAAAAACCATATAAATGAATACTCAAATGAACAAAAGCCCAGCAACTTTTGCCGTCCTTTTATTGGCAAAGTGAACCATTTTTTACAGCATGGGTGTTCAGCGTCATACCAACCTATAAGTCAAGGGATACAAACAATAAATAATATTCTCAAGTATATAATTATTCAGAATGTTGAGAGAATAAGAACAAGAATAGCAGATCAACATTACAGATAAAAATTAATTCATATAAAATAAAACATTTATTGAAATAATCTAAAAAATAATGTTTTAGTCCAAAATTCACATGCTTTTTCCATTAAATCTAAACAATAATTTTCATCATACTCCACAGTGCATTCAACGGTCTCACAACTCTTTTCAAAATCCGGTTTGGCAACACAGAATATTCCTCTTTTCTTTTTTGTAAAATGCATTTGCATTTGGATTTGTGCAAAGAACTTCGGAGTGGGTTTGTCTTTGACAAAATATTTCTCCATCCATTTTTCGGTGCTTGGACATTTTATCTCAAGTACATATTCTTGAGATACTCCATCAGGAGAAGCTCCAAAAAATGGATAATGCTTGGATAGCAATAATCCACATTTTTTCAGATCGGGATATTGCTTTTTGATTTTTTTGAAAACCAACTCTTCCAGTTTTCGGCCACGTGTCACAGCTGCCGTCTCAAAAATTTTTCCTCCCAACAGCTGCTCCACAAGAGAGCCATCAGGAGTGTGACAGCGTGACGCTTCATGGATCTTGGATGCTGTGATTCTCCCATACCTCAACTCGTACCAAAGAGTGCAATCAGCCTGCTCCAGAGTTTCCTTGGCTGCCTCGTTGCACGCCTTAACACTCATTCTATTTTCACAGTATGTTTGAAATTGCTGAGGGGTCGTGCCTTTTCCATCGTCTATAAATTCCTCCATTAATCTATGGATGCTAAGGGATTCTATAGGATTGCCCTCCTTAAAATACTTCATAAGGAGGACATCCTTGACGTCAGCTTCCTTCGTTGCTTTAACGACGGATGCCAAAAACTTTCCGTTACTCGAAGGCCCAGCTGTGAAAGTTTTAAGTTCTCCTAAATCCCTACATTTTATGAATTTCACAGCTGAGCCTATCTCTGCCATCTTTGACCGCTTCCAGTAACATTTCACTTCTGTCTTTGCTGGCTCTTCGCTGCGACGATGCACCCATGACAGAAAGGCTACTGCATGCTTGCAACCTCCTGTAAGAGAGTAAAAATAAAAAAATGTTTCATTTTGATTAATACAGATGCAAATAATGTAGACCTCTGCTTTAATACTTTATATATTGATGAATTAACAAAAAATATTCACTTATTTTGTTGACATAAATTTTAAGTAAAAATTGGAATATTTTTTCACAAAATATTGTTTTCTTTAGAAAAATAATGAAATTAAAAAGAAAAAATATTTGCAGTCAGCAAGGCCATAATGTTGGCCAATGGATTGATATGAGTCTGACCGCCCACACTATAAAATATGTTTCACTTTGCCAATGTCGCCCGTTTCAGGGAAGGTCGGCACCAGTAGCAGGATGTATGTTCGTTTGAAGATTGGATTTTAATTTGTAAGTAGGTACACATACAGAATTCGTAAGCGCGAACTTACACGTGTCCGTTTGTGGGCATGAATCTTAAATGTTAACATATCTTTGCATCTTAGATTACAGATAGCAATTATTTGGTGAGCCGAGCCTGCTAATTAGATCTCTTACATTTTATTGCTTTTACAAAGGAATCATGACACCTCGTGAATCTAATATTCATTACTGACCTTGAGATGCTGGACAATCTTCACAGACACATGATTCAACAGTGCCTTGTTCCTCATCGGTGATCAAGGTTACCGCGTATGCTTTTGTACGGACTTTGTGTTCTGGTGTTATACGGGCCTTAACAGTGCAAATGGCTCCATCGCGTTTCACTTGCACATAGCCAATGGCATTGTCTCCGTAACTTTCTCTCGAAGATCTAAAAACAAACAAACGGAATAAGGGTTAGGATATATTGCAAGTGCACAACCCTTGACTGGTGTAAAGTAAGGTTATGTGATTAAAAACAACTTTTAATGATGTAATAAAGGAAGTAAGCTTTATAAACAATTAATTTAGCCTTTATATTAAGATTTAGAAGCTATGACATGGCAGTATTGCAATTTAAATAAGTAAGGTTACAGAATTTGTAAAGGAAAGATGTTTGCATGAAAACGTATAATATCTGGAGAATTTATGAATCTAAATGAACTTTGACACATAAACAGAACTATTTTTCTTACCTTGAAGCTTTTACTCCACGTAATTCTGAACTTATGAAGTCCATGTTCTTGGAGAAATACACATACATCATCATAGCATCGACCTCCGGTAAATTGTCAGATTGAGCCTTTTCAAAGCCCTTTTCAGTCATCTTTGATGATTACACCAATTCAATTATACTTTATACACGGCACAACTAACTTTAAAGTGCAAATAATAGTTGAAATTGATGAAAATAGATATACTCGTCAAATGTAAACAAATCCGCCATACAAAAATACACACGACTGAATGACAGCTGAGCCGAATGAGATCCATCGACGTCACATCCGCCCAAATGCAAAAAATGGGCCGTTTCACAGGAAATGGAAAAATGACAAATTTAAAAGCGCCCTAATTCAAAAAATACGCATTATTAAAAAAAAAAAAAAACGGGAGACTATTTTAATAACTTTAATCTATCAATTTACGAAAGAAAAAAAAAGTGTGAAATTACCCTATTATATACCGCCAGTGTTTATATATCCACGTAAAAGGTTTCAAGAGCATTTTATACGGGATGGCCCTCTTGGATCAGTAGGGACTGCTAATGGGGCTGGATGGATGCAAGAAGATGATTTCTCATCTTTTCTGGAGCACTTTAAGAAACATGTGAGACCATCAAAAGAGCACAGAACATTATTGCTCTTTGATAACCATTCATCGCACATGGCTATAAAAAACATTGAGTTCTGCAGGGAGAATGGAATTATTTTACTGACATTCCCCCCACACTGCACTCACAAGTTGCAGCCAATGGATCGAACAGTTTTTGGTCCTCTTAAGAGAGCTTAAGATGACCGTTAAACTTAGCAATTACTTATACCAAACGCTAAATGGAGGTAAAATATAATGTTAATGCATATTTTTTTCAAATAAAGAAACTTTATTCATCAAAAGCAATGTTTTAATTTAATTGTCCTTTAAAAAATGCCGTAATTAACACTTGTCACAACTTACCTCGACCTTTGTCACAACTCACCTCGATACTAGGAGAGTTGTGACAACGGGAGTTGTTTTAGATTTTCACGTTTTATTAATATTACATGATTATTTTACTACTTTTTATATTGATATCATATAGTGTAATAAACTAGCTATTTAAAATCGTACGTTTCGTAGATATGGAACCATTATTAGCTGAAATATTTTAAGTAACGTAAAAATTGTCACAACCCTCCTCGGTCTCCCCTATTTGTTTCAGCCAACCTCAAAAAAATGCTAAAATAAAATGGTAGATATACAAAGAAATGCAAAAATATTAGATACTGCGGATTAAATATAATATAAATCAGCTTTTTTTAATACAAAAAAATGCTTTCATTGATATATGAAAAATAATAATTATCCATTTTCATGAAAAGATTGAGCAGAAATAGAGCCAAGGATTCTGAGATGACATCGTGTCTGAAGAGCAAAAAACGCAACTAAGCTACACATATAGTGTAACTTCTTGCCTGCCTTGTAACGAGATGGATTTGTTTGTTAGGTAAAATGGAACATGAGATTTGAATTTGAATGAAAAGGAAAACAAAGGAATGCAAAAAGAGAAAAGAAGCTTGCCTGGCGGGATAGCCACAAGCCTGTGTAATTAAGAATAAAGAATATTATTGTGCTGTGGTTAATTGTGTATACATTGTGAAAGAAATAAAAGTAAACATATTAAAGTGGCTGTTAATTATTAATTGTGTCAATCAGCAGGACTATTGGAAAAACCCTCACATTTTGGCGCCCAACGTAAAAGAAAAAATCTGTAAATGAAATTCCTATAAGAAAATTTTTCACAAACAAAAACAAATGATAGTCGATTTCAACAAATGACATTGAAAACAATACAATATATGAAATAATTAAAATTGAACAGATTTATGGTTGTGAAAGCATCAACACGTTTAAAAGCTATTGAAGGCATCAACTTATACAATTTAAAACAAGAAATTGCAAGTTTTAAAAGGCGGTTTTGAAAATATTGAACGGCTTTTTTGAAAATATTGAAGGCAAGAGAATTCAAATTACCTACCTACGTTCGGAAGAAATGAACATTTAAAAATCGAACGTCGCGGGAGAATGAAGAATGGATATGAACCAGTTTGTTTCAAATCAGTTTAGATAAATATATATAGATGGTGTTATATTTAATTTGTATGAAAAAAATATTTTTTTCAATGAAAAGATTTTTTTTAATTGCATAAATTGAAAATATACAGCAAATGATGAAATCTAAAAAAATAAATAATAAAAAGGATTTAGAAAGTAACACAATGGAGTCCATAAATTTTGATCCTCTCAAATTAAAAATATCTTTTAATGGTGAAAGTGAACCAAATGAATTTATAATAAGGTTAGAAGAATTAGCCAAAGTCTACAAATTAAAATTAGATTATTTGGTAGAGTGTATGCCTATATTTTTAACAGATTTTCCGTTAACGTGGTACAGAGCAATTAATTGTGAATTTGATTGGAAAATTTTTAAAACCAAATTCTTACAACAATTTGAAAAATATGACTTTCAAAGGAATCTTAAGTTAGAAATTTTAAATATGGTACAAGGTCATGATAATGCATCTGTTTATATTTTAAAGGTCAAATCCAAAAATAATTTATTAAATAAAAGAATGCATGATAAGGAACTTATGGACATAATAATTCATGGATTGTCAGAAAAATATGCAACTTTACTGACAACATCTGAAATTAAAAATACAGAGGAATTATCTACAATATGTAGCAAGTTTGAATCATTTATAAAATTTAATGAATGTAAAAATTTAAATGTAATGAATGACATAAAAGAGAAAAATGTAATGCAAAAATGCAATTTTTGTAATAAATTAGGACATGATGAAATACATTGTTGGACTAAAAATAGAAAATTAGATTACATACAGAATAAATGTAGAAGTTTCACAAATAATATAGTATGCTACTTTTGTAATAAAAGAGGACATGTGGAAAGAAATTGTTTTATAAAAAATGGAAATTTTAAAAAACACACAGTAATCTGTTACTCATGTAAGCGTACAGGACATGTACAAAAAGATTGTTTTGTTAAAAATAAAAAAAGTGATTATACAGACAAAACAAAAATGAACAGAAATATAAATATACAAAACAGAACAAATACGACATACAATAGTAATTCAAAAAACTTGTAGATAGTCGGCCTTCAGTACAAACACAAAAATCAGAAATGAAGAGCTGGCTTAATTTCATTCAAATTTTTAATAAAAATTATCAAATTGCACCACTCATTTTTGCTAAACAATTTGATAAAAGACCATTTTTAACAGTAAATATTGAGAACAAAAATTTTACAGGTTTACTAGATTCAGGTGCATCTATTTCTGCAATCAATGAAAAAACATTTGATTATTTTTTACAAAGAAATTACAAAATTATAAAAACCCATGATAATATCTCGTTAGCAAATGGTAAAAATATAAAAATACTTGGTAAAATAAATTTAGAGGTAAAATGTGACAATCAAATAAAACATGTAGATTTTTATGTTTTACAAGGTTTACAACAAGACTTAATTTTTGGAATAGATTTTTGGATAAAATTTGAATTAGAACCGAGTTTAATAAGTAAAATTACATATTCAAATAGCAAAAATATTAGTGAATTAGGTAAAATTACAAATAGAACTAAATTAACAGATAACCAATTACAGCAATTAAAAACAATAGAAAATGATTTCAAGGACATCTCTTATGAAAAAATAGGCTTAGGATGCACAAACCTCATTGAACACAGAATTCAGACAGAAGGTCCTCCAATAAAACAAAAGTATTATCCACTCAGTCCAGCAAGACAGAGACAGGTTAACACAGAGTTAGATAAAATGTTAAAAGAAGGTATAGTTGAACCATCCAAATCTTCGTGGTCCAGTCCTGTTGTGATTGTAATTAAAAAGGATGGAACGCCTAGATTCTGTTTGGACTCTAGAAGACTCAATGAAGTAACAAAACGAGATAACTATCCCATTCCAAATTTAAATCAAGTTTTAGCAAATTTACGAAATGCCAAATATATCTCTTCAATAGATTTAAGCAAGGCGTTTTGGCAAATTCCACTAGAAGAATCGTCCAAAGAAAAAACTGCTTTCGTCGTACCAAATAGAGGGTTGTTTCAATTCACAAAAATGCCGTTCGGTTTAAAAAATTCAAGTTCTGAAACACAGCGTTTATTAGACAAATTATTTGGACCTAAATTTGATACTAACATATTTTGTTATATCGATGACTTAATTATTATTAACGAAGATTTCAATTCACATTTAAATTTATTAAAACAAGTTAAAAATATATTACAAGAAGCAGGGTTAACGGTAAAATTTTCAAAATGTGAATTTTGCAAAGATAGTTTAAAATATTTGGGATACATTATTGATGAAAATGGATTAAGGCCAGATTCAAATAAAGTCAAGATTATAGAGGAATATCCTTCACCGAAAAATTTAAAACAACTACGAATGTTTTTAGGTTTGGTAGGATTTTATAGAAAAGTTATACGAAACTGCAGTGAGATATCATATCCACTAAATAAATTATTGAGAGGTAAAAAAGGTCAGAACAATTTTAATTGGTCAAAAGAATCTGAGGATGCATTTAATAATTTAAAATTAGCCTTAAGGTTATACGAGAGCTTAAGAAGATTATTAATATCGGGACTAAAGAACCTCTTTAATAAGTTTTATGAAACTAAAATCGTAATTTTATGTCAAATAACTTTGACTGATCATGGCCAGATGTCGTTGCTGAAGTATATAATTTAATGCCACAATAAAAAAAAAATTGGGAATGTTTTTTTTTTTATGAGAGGAAGGAGGTGTATTGTAACGAGATGGATTTGTTTGTTAGGTAAAATGGAACATGAGATTTGAATTTGAATGAAAAGGAAAACAAAGGAATGCAAAAAGAGAAAAGAAGCTTGCCTGGCGGGATAGCCACAAGCCTGTGTAATTAAGAATAAAGAATATTATTGTGCTGTGGTTAATTGTGTATACATTGTGAAAGAAATAAAAGTAAACATATTAAAGTGGCTGTTAATTATTAATTGTGTCAATCAGCAGGACTATTGGAAAAACCCTCACAGCCTTATCCCCGAAGGGATCGCATGTGGCGATTCAGGACCTATTTATTTTTACGGGTAAGGGGGCCGGCCTCACACCAACCACTTTCAGTTGAAGTGGGGGTTTCCCAGCTCCCGGGGGGCCTGGTTCTCATTGCTTGTGAAGGCTGAGTAAACCTTGAGATCCTTGCTCTGGGCATGGAATGCAAGCATTCTACAAATTGAGCTATCAACCTTTTTACGAGCTTGGTCGTCGTTGTTACAAAGTGCCAATTCTCAAGCAAGACCCAGTTGCTGTAAGGCTGGACGGACCTTAGGTGACCGTTCATTGGTAAAGGTTTATAAATTTTTCAACCCAGCGAAGAGCAAATTTGAAAATATAAATGGTATATTTTTTGTGGGATTCGAACACACAACCTTCCATTCAGAGTCCGATGTGTTACAACTGGACTACGGACCGGTCAAAAAACAATAAACCTAATTTACATAGAACTGCAGCATCTAAAGCATTAGTTCTTAATCTTCTTATTTTGACAGGAGATCACTTTCATTGTTTTCCATAGACTAGGAACCACTTTTGATTGTTTTATATTAACCAGGAATCGTTCCTTGACAATACGTTAGGTTCCTCGACTAATAGGTTGGTATGAGAAAGAGCCCCATATTGCAAAAACTTGCTTTTGAAAAGACGGCAGGAGTTGCAAGGCTTATGTTCATCTAGGGTTTTGTTTATTTTGGATGTAGGTACACATGAAGTAGGTATGTGTACGCACAAACTTACATATTGTGCCTGCTTGTGAGCATGCATTTAATATGAGCCTTAAATGTCAATATAATATACTTATTTGCAACTTTGATTATAGATTATAGGAACCATTTTGGCAACAGTGTGGAAATATCAAACAAATTGAAATCGTTAATGACAATGGAAACCGTAACGCACTCAATCTCCCTCCATTCCTGATTAATATTCTCAGCCCTCATAATCCATGACAATGACAAAACCATTATATCGGATCCTGGTTGAGAACAGAACAGCCAAAGTGATTCCTGATCGAAAAGTATCTCAAGTGGTCGAAGCTAAACAATGAAAGTGGTCTCCGGTTGAAAGTAAATAATGAAACTGGTCCTTGGTCCTAACTAATCAATGAAAGTGGTCCCTGGTTAAAATTACATAATGAAAGTTAAACAATGCAATTGGTCCCGGTCGAAACTTAACGATGAAAGTAGCCATGGTCAGAAAATGATTAAGAAACTGCAGAAAAACAGCACTATGACTATTCCTATTGTTTAGTTTGGTTTTTTCATTTCTCAACAGTTATTTTGTAGCTGAATATTCTTCACCGTGTGTGCATACTCATCAATATGCATCATCACATCCATTCTTGTGCCCAAAGTTTCCTGACACACCATGCACAAGAAATACTTGTTATCAACCAGGAGGATGCCATGGCTTTTAAATATAGCTGCTTCAAAACTGTTCAGAACAACCTTCCTGCTTCCTGGATTCCCTGCTGGAGAGTTTGTGCTGTTCTGGTTCAGTACATCAGAGCATTTTGTAGCACTCTTCTCTGAACAGGCAGAATCCATGTTTTTCTGGTTCCACAAATCATCAGAACATTCCGGCACACTCTTCGCTGAATAGGCATTTCTGGCCTTAAGATCCAATTTGTTCTCAGATTTTCCAGGATCTCTTTTTGGGGAATTTTCTTTTGGACCTACATTTAAAGTAGTGGTAATTTTTTTTTTGGAGTCTTGAGGACAACTCCTACTTCGCTGCTTTCTGCCCTCTGAAAAAGACACAGGCATCAAAGATATTCCAATAATGGAAAATGGGATTCATTCAGGGTAGAAACTCCTCACACAAATTAATGGGTTAAAAGGCGTGCAAGTTGTGAGACTGTGTAAGAGTCTGTGTTTTGGTTCAAACATGCTGCTATATGAGGTGACCCAATCCAATTTTGCAGCCAAAAAGCCGCTGACAGGGGGGGAGGTAAAGTTATTTAGAACTTAGAAAATTTAGTTATTTAAAGTTTTTAGGAAGGCAGTCATTGTTCCCATTTACAAAGGTAAAGGGGACAAAAAAGACTGTCAGAACTTCAGACCAATCAGTCTACTCAGTATACCAGGAAAAGTCTTCTGTAAGGTGATTATAAAAAATGTGATTCTGACTACTAGTGAAAGGATTTCCGATATACAGTCCGGCTTTATGGCCGGTAGAGGCTGTGTTGATCAGATTTTTACTCTACGACAACTTGTTGAAAAACAATTGTCGGTGAGGCGGAAGCTGTTCACGGCCTTTGTAGATCTGGAAAAGGCTTTTGACTCAGTGGACAGAGGTATGTTATGGGATGTTTTGAAAGCATACGGAGTGAATGGGGCTCTCCTTGGTGCGGTGCATGCAAACTATGAAAATAGTAAGGCATGTGTCCGTATTGATGGTGAGTATAGCGAGTGGTTTGAAGTTTATAAGGGTGTGAGGCAAGGATGTGTGATGAGTCCATGGCTATTTAACATAGTTATGGACAAGTGTGTCAGGGATGCTAGACTTAATGATTGTGGATTGATGATAGGAGAGAGCAAAGTGAGTGTTCTACTGTATGCAGATGATGCAGTTCTTGTATCTGATTCTGCAGTAGAATTGCAAACAATGCTCTCTAGATTGAATGAAGCTTTGTTAGGTAACCATCTGAAGTTGAATGCAAGTAAGACGAAAGTATTGATTTTTGAAAGAGATGATGAAAGTAGGTATGAATTATGAATTTAAAATTAATGGAATGAATGTTGATGTCGTAAATGAGTTTGTATACCTGGGAAGTAAGTTTGAAAAAGATGGAAGAATGACCGGTGAATTTGAAAGAAGAGTAATGAAGGGCAGGTGTGTCCTGGGTGCCACAGCTTGTATCGCCAAAAATCAAAACATATCTAAAAATGCTCGATTGGCGGTACGCAGTGGCATACTTTTACCCACCTTGATGTATGGAAGCGAGGCCTGGACGGTGAATGAAAGTGAAATTAGTAAAGTCCATACTGTTGAAATGGACTTTCTAAGAAGTATGATTGGGAAAAAACGGAGTGACAGGGTGAGGAATGATTTTGTAAGAGAAGAATGTGGTGCAAGAGAAAGTGTGAAAGTGAAGATTAAAAGAAGTTTGTTAAGATGGTTTGGGCATATGGAGAGAATGAATGAGGAAAGACTGACGAAGAAAGTATATGTTGGTAGAATAGATGGATGTCGTGGTAGAGGAAGACCGAGAAAGGTATGGATGGACCAAATATCCGAAATTGCGAATGAATGGAATATCCAGAGTCATAATAAAAGAAGAGCTTGTATGAAGAAGGTTATGACTCTGGAGGAAATGAAAGAAGTATGTAAGGATAGAAAGAAATGGCGGTTGATCTGTGATGTTGGCGGCTAGGGTTTGTTAAAGTAAAATTGGTTTTTATGATTTAGTTTTTTATGTCCATGTATATATTATAATTTATTGATTTTAAAAATGTAATTTGTCATGTATGTTCCTTGACTTATAGGTTGTTATGTGGCTGACCACCCATACTGTAAAAAAGTGGTTCACTTTGCCAATGTCACCCCTGTTTCAGGGAAGGACGGCAAGAGTTGCAAGGCTTATGTTCATTTGAGATTGGGTTTTTATATTGTAGGTCCACATGCGGCATGTGTTAGCGCGAAATTATACATGTCTGCTTGTGGGAATGCATTTAATATAAATCTTAAATGATATATATCTTTGCAGCTTAGATTAGATTAGATTAGATTAGAGGTAGACCGGCCAGATTCAAGGTCAAAACTCTTGTTAAATCAAGAGATGCAATAAATTCCTCCAACCAAAAATAAATATTATTTTCATCAATTACACCTTTTGTAACTATACGCAGGTTCAACTGAAAGTCAATGACAGCAAAATGAGGGTGCTCATATGACTTTAGGACCTTCAAACAGCTAAAATCAATCAGTGCCATTCTTAGACATTTTGGTCGTCCGTTGAGCCCACGCTTTGACAAACTAGTGATCCTACTTACAGAGCGCATGCATTTACCGGGCCTGCAATAACTACAATATTTTTTTAATCAACATTGACCTATTTAACACCACCATACTGCAATTCAAAAAAGCTGTAAAAAGATCCCCTGATGACAGCGGGGTCTCACGGGCGTTGGATGCTTTTCCTTCTCTTACTCATTTCTACCCCCCATTCCTTTTCCTTCCCTTACTCATTTCTCCCCCCCATTCCTTTTCCTTCCCTTATACTCACTTCTCCCCCCCCCATTCCTTCTCCTTTCTTTATGATGACTGATAATTGTTATTTTTTCTTCATTTACCTAATTTTGTATTGTTGTTGATAATTTGTTATTTTCCCTTCATTTACCTGATTCTCTTTTTTTCACTTTTATAGCTATAGAAAAAGGTTATGACTCTGGATGAAATGAAAGGAGTATACAAGGACAGGAAGAAGTGGCGGCTAATCTGCAATGCTGATTTGTAATCTTAGTTTATTAGTTTGCTACATTTTTTGCATAAGAATTTTTTGACTTTTTTGTATAGATTTATTTTTAAGGTTTTGTTGTTGTTTTTTTTTTATACTTAAATGTTATTTATTACTCGTATTCCTTGACTTATAGGTTGGTATGAGGCTGACCACCCATACTGTAAAAAATGGTTCACTTTGCCAATGTCACCCCTGTTTCAGGGAATGTCGGTAAGAGTTGCAGGTTATGTTCATTTGAGATTTGGATTTTATTTGTAAATACACAATCAGCATTTGTAAGCGCGAACTACACGTGTTTGTTTGTGGGCATACATCTGAGAGCTTTGAATGAATATATCCTTGCAACTTAAATTATAGATTATTATAGATAGCTGAGGGTGAGCTCTCGGCGAATTTGTGTCGCACTATGTAATTTTTGCAAACTTAGCTGGGGTTTGAACTGTAATAATTATGTTTTTGTTCCAATGTAAAGCATGTATAAACTGTTTGTTTGCTCAATAAATAAATAAATAAATGATGCCTTGGCTGGAAGTCTCATCCCCACGGTCATTCTTACCTACCAAATTTTGGTAATATTTGTATGAAGACTAATCAGCTGTTCACTTGCGGCCATCTTAGATTGACAGGTCTTCATACAAATGCATCATTGGTTTATCAAAGTGTGGGCTCAACAGACGACTAAAATGTCTAAGAATAGCACCAAATGTGTTTTGTTCTGTTTTTCTTCTGTAAAATACTTCTTTAATTTTAACAATTCAGCTAACTTCACATTGAACTATCAAAAGTGTTATTTCATGGCCATGTTAGTTCCGACTTTTACCCATGTATAAAAATATAGCAGTCTTTACATCAGGAGTCTGGCACTTCCCATCCAGAATGGGTGGGCAATTGTAAACGGTCATGCCCGCTACAACAAACAGGGTAAAAAAATCAAATCACCTTCATTTTTCTGGGTGAACGCTCTTCGCTGTCTTGGCTGACGATCCCGCTTCTTGTACTTTTCTCCTGTCCTGCATCTGATGACGTTGATTGCATGCTTGTGGAACACAAGGTGACGCTTCACTCTCCTCACATCATCAATAAATAAATTGCAATACATGCATTCATATAAGTTATCACTTTTCCTGACGACTCCATCAATATGGCCATCATGAAGGAAAGAATGATCGAAAGCATCTTCTTCCGAGAATCTTTCATCGCAGGTAGAACAATAGAAATATTCTTTGTCCCCGTCAGCTATAAGAGTCATCTTATTCAGCATGGAGTGTCCTTGGGGACCGTACTTATCAGTCTCAATTCTAATGTGTTCCGGAGAGGTGGTGTGTACGAAGGCGTCGTACACATTTAGGCCTAGAACTCTGCACAAATTGCAGTTGACACCAATTCCTTTTACAATAAACAAATTCCCTCGTATCATGACAGCCTCTGCCTGTGGCGTGAACCCAAACCTTGATGGTTGAAGTGAAGCACAGTTCTTGCGATGAATTCTACCATCAATGTGCCTTTGTACGTACAAATTATTGCACAAACCAGACACTTGACAGAGCAAGCAAGAAAATTGTTTCTCTGATATCTTGATTACACCATTTATGATCCAATTCATTTTTTCTTGTGTCATTGGCTCAAAATAAAACGTCTTACTCTCTGGGACCACGTCACCCTCACAAGACTTCTCTCTTAGATCTAAGTTGCTTTGGGTGTGGCGCGAATTTACAAAAGATTTCATTTTTGGACCGTCACTTTGGATCTCTTGGGATGTACTGGTCGTTGAAGAAACACTTTTCATGACCAATTTACCCTCAAAAGACTTCTCTCTTAGATCTAAGTCGCTTTGGGTGTGGCGCGAATTTACAAAAGATTTCATTTTTGGACCGTCACTTTGGATCTCTCGCGAGGAACTGGCCATTGGAAAAACACTCCCTCTATCTTCTGTTATAGATTGAGGACGAAGTCTGTGACTAACATACATATCAAACTCTCTTCATTTTTCCAACTGGGAAAGGAATGACGAGGTATCAGTTGTGATGCAATTGCTGGAAGATGAAGAAGTTATGATTCTCTGGTTTGCTTTCTGTGCCTGTTTAGAATTGAAGTTACGGGATTGTAAAGCTCCCATGTCAGCTGAATCTAAAAAATGGGAAACAAATCCAATTAATTACATTGATTCAAAGACCAACCATAATTTAGATGCAAACACCTGGAACTTGACATTGAAAGCTACATAGGGGCAAACAAATTCTTTGTCAACACATGGCTCAAGGAGCATGAAAGAAACTGAAGCCTAGGACAAACTGAAAAATCAGCAGGAGCAGAACATTCTCTGTAAAAAAAACAATGATGCCAAAATCCAGACTGTGAAAAAATTAAAAAAAAACAAAGAATTTAAAACAGGAAAGAAGAGGGTGTAAAAATAAATAGAAAATGGTTGCCATCTAGGCCACCGTTAATGCAACAGCCAGTAATAAACAACATAAATGCAGTCTCAATCATTAAGTAGAGAGCTCCGAAGAAATTATTGTTCTTTTGATGGCGCTGCAGCCCATTCAAGACTTCTTTAGCCTCCGCAGCTTTCTCCTGAAGCTCTTCCTGTCCTCAGCGGCGGACATCCAACTTGTCATCTAAATAAGCTAAGCTGCATCGCCTCTCATTCCATCTTCCCATCTCAGACCAAGTCCGAAGTTACAGCAGGACCCAAGTCCAAAGAAAGTTACTCGCAGTAATGTTATAAAATGAAAGCAAGCTTGCAGAGGGCTCTTGCTCTTGAGAAATGATACAAACAAAAACAGCACCTACCAAATGAAATCTGTGTAATATTGTTTTACTGGTTAATTGCAATAACTAATCTATAATCTAAGTTGCACCGATATAATATATCAACGGCTAAAAGGAAGTAGGGCATAAGCGACATAAATTGTTCAGGAGAGCAGTTTGAAGTTTGAGATTGCAGAAAAATGGCAACTTTTTTTATTTTTCATCATATCGCTAAAATCAAAACAGCTCCAAAACAAAAAAAAATAAAGGCATTTATTGGCATTCCTATTAATGTGGTTTTACGATTTTTTATGTGAGAAGCGCTTTTGGGAAATAAGCACAAAATCTTGTCGGCTACATCAAAACCATACTTCGAAAACGCAATTGTTTGCTTGGGCATAAACACAAAAATCATCAAAGAGCTATGGGAGTTAGCGCTTTAGAAAGAGGGGAAAATTTCTAGTAGGATAGCATTCATAACTCATTTTTCACCAAAATGCCTTTTAACCGTAGATTTTAGCATTTAAAGTTCATATTAAATGCATGCCCCAACAGACACGAGCAAGTTCTCGTTTACAAATGCTACATGTGTACTTACAATTCAAAAACCAAACCTCAAATGAACATAAGTCCAGCAACTCTGGCTGACCTTCCCTGAAACAGGAGTGACAATGGAAAAGTGATCCATTTTTTTACAGTATGGGTACAGCCTGATACCAACCTATAAGTCAAGGAATTGTGTCTAAGATAAGCCAAAAGGGGGAACAATAAAATAAGAAAAGAATGGCAAAACAAGTTATATTGCAAATAGCTTGAATCTACAGAGAAAAAAGAAAAGAGAAGAATGTCGAGGAAATGAAATTGTGTACGGAGAAAAGTAAACATCGACAGGTGGTCTAATTAGATGCTAGTTTACCATGGGGCACTCCAGGCATTGCACTTTCCTCAGCAACATGCTTGTCAGAAGAATCTTGGGAAACGGAGGGAGAGGTCGCCCAAGAACTTCTTACTTCCAGGATTTTATGTGCATCTTGGGTGACGACTGATATCCACAACTCGTGAGGATGCCAACCACAGAGTATGTAGGCATAATGCTAACGAGCAGGGGCAAATGGTTAGCAAAACAAGGCACTGCCTTTGCCCTTTACTAGAGGATGGCGACCAGCAGGGACAAATGGTTAGCAAAACAAAGCACTGCCTTTGCCCTTTACTAAAGGATGGCGACCAGCAGGGACAAATGGTTAGCAAAACAAAGCACTGCCTTTGCCCTTTACTAAAGGATGGCGATCAGCGGGGACGGGTAGCACAATAAGGCTCTGTTGTAAAACAAAATTGTAAGGACAGAAAGAAATGGCGGTTGATCTGTAATGCGCTAGCATTACAGATCAACCGTAGCCCTAGCCGCTAGGCTAGGGCTACGGTTTCCCAAGTTTTTAAAAAAATTGTAAATTTTAATTAAGAATTTTGTATTTGATTTTAATGTTTGTCAATAGTAAGTATTCAGTATTTGTTTATTTCTAAAATCTAACTTCTTGTGTATGCTCCTGGACTTATAGGTTGGTATGCAGCTGACCACCCATGCTGTAGAAAATGGTTCACTTTGCCAATGTCACCCCTGTTTCAGGGAAGGTCAGCTGGAGTTTAGATTTGGTTTTTATTTTGTAGGTTCACATGCGGCATGCGCAAGCGCAAACTTGTGCGTGTCTGCTTGTGAGAATGCATGTACTGTGAATCCCCAATGTTACATATCTTTGCAACTTAGATTGAATTAGATAAAAATATTTTTTCAGTACACATACCTTTAACGAAGTTCACAAGACGACACACAAACTTTCAGGATAAATGATGTCAATAACACACTGACTACACAGATATGAGAATATACGATAACAACACAGATATTACTTATCACAGAGTTGCTGATTAGCCAAACTGATACAGACAGCGACTCTAATATGCGTCCTGCGTATGACATCAGCACAGAGGAGGCGTCAGTGAAAAGAAAAAAAATCTAATCTAAGTTGTAGATTGAAGCTTTCACGGCCGGTTCTTGTTGACACAACAATCACTTTATTCGGGCTATGTAGCCGTGGTCTGGTTGATTCTTTCCGGACAGTTTCGCCCATCGGAGCAATGGGCGAAACTGTCCGGAACTAATCTAAGTTGCCAATATGTGTAACATTAAAGATTCACGTTATATGCATTTTCGCAAGCAAACACGTACAAGTTTGCGCTTGCACATGCCGCATGTGAACCTACAACATAAAAACCCAAATCTCAAATGGACATACACCCTGCAACTCTTGCCGTCCTTCCCGGAAACAGGGGTGACATTGGCAAATTGAACCATTTTATAAGGCATGGGTCAGCCGCATACCAACC
This sequence comes from Agapetus fuscipes, assembly GCA_951799405.1. NCBI lineage: Eukaryota > Metazoa > Arthropoda > Insecta > Trichoptera > Glossosomatidae > Agapetus > Agapetus fuscipes. The sequence goes on from OX637335.1 coordinate 356,083, forward strand.
TATAAGTCAAGGAAGTATTATTATCATTATTCTGGGCATTCCTTTTTATAAAGTTTAAAACTTTCACTTTCATAGCCGGTGTTAATAATAAATAAATTAATTTTGTGTTCTTTTGGCTTTGAGCATGTTCTATTTGCAGCTCCCACATCTGCTGACATTTCGCTTTCACAAGCAGAAAGCATCTTCAAGGCGAGTATTCAAAGCGCCGTGGCGGTCTTCGTTGTCTTCGCGGACGCGCGTTGGTGTAAACTCGCCTTGAAAATGCTTTCTGCTTGTGAAAGCGAAACGTCAGCAGATGTGGGAGCTGCAAATATAACATGGTCGAACCCGAAAGAACACAAAAGGTGATTTATTTATTATTTTTGCTTAGAAAAAAAATTCACGACATGGAATAAGAAATTTATTTGTTTATTTTTTGGATTCATCGTTACATTTTCTAAATCTAAATCTAAGCTTCAAAGATATGTATCATTTGAGATTCATATTAAATGCATTCCCACAAGCAGACACGCATAATTTCACGCTCACAAATGCCGCATGTGGACCTACAGTATAAAAAACCCAATCTCAAATGAACATAAGCCCTGCAACTCTTGCCGACCTTCCCTGAAACAGGGGTGACATTGGCAAAGTGAACCATTTTTTACAGTAGGGGTGGTCAGCCTCATACCAACCTATAAGTCAAGGAATTTTCATTATGGTAAATTTTCGGCCTCGCAAGTATCTATACTCAGTAGATACATTCAGGGCAGGACCTAATACATTATATTTACAGTAAGCTTGTATTTATTTCAATTTTTCTTGTCCCGCTTCTTGACTCCGAGCCAGAATCCGTTTTCTGCCGTCATGATAAACACGTGCTTGAGGATCTTGGGAGGATACTCCGTCCTCGGCACCTTCACCAGATCAAAGCTGGCCAGCAGGTAGAAGAGCAGCATCTTGACTTGCATCAGCGCAAACCTGGTCCCTGAGGGAAGCAAAACATTGCTTTAATAAAACTGCTGTTGTTTTGTTAAAACTAAACGGCGTTACCATGTTGAAAGCACCAGTTCTCATCAGATCACCGAAGTTAAGCAACATTGGGCGAGGATGCTACTTGGATGGGTGACCGCTCAGGTACACCGCATATCGTTGCCATTTCTTGGACCGGTCCGTAGTCCAGTGGCAACACTTCGGACTTGTAAATGGAAGGTTGTGGAGGCGCGCCCCCCAGGGGAGTTTGGAAACCGCTGCCTTAGAATACAACTGAGCTACCAAACCTAAAATACATTTGATTTTATGCTCACCGATACAAATACGAGGTCCATTCCCAAAGGGCATGTAGGTGCCCGCAGTGATGGCGGCTTTGTTGCTGTCAGAGAACCTCTCGGGGTTGAAGACCTCGGGGTCAGGGAAGAACTTGGGATCCCTATGGATGGTCGTGGCGGGGATCAGCACTTCTGTACCGGGGTATATCTGGAAAATACCAAGTTACTGAATAGGAGTTTTAAGCTTACACGGTCGGATAGCTGCTTTCGGGGATCTGTTGCCGTGGTCTATGTGAGCTGGAGCTTCCGAACGTTTCACTCATGTCTACGATAGGCTTCTTCAGCGTGAAAGTGAAATGATGACGATGATCTGTATTGATGAAACTGTAATGAAAGTGTGGGTACACTCGGGATTTCAGTATAAAAATGAAGCCACTCTGCACAAGTGTTGTGTTGTGGAGCAGCGACATCTGTTTACTATGTAAGTAAAGCCGTGGGGTGTTTCACAAGCCTAACTTACTTCTTCATGTATCGTCCCCTTAGTGCTTGTTTGTCTTATGTCCATCAAAGGTAATTTCACATGAGCAATGTTTGTATGTGTACCGGACCAATGTGTCTTATGAAAACTGGAATTTTATTTTTTAAATATGTAAAACAACTCTCACATTATCGCATTTTACATTTTTTAGCTCAGATTGTATGGAATGTGATTCTGCAAGCACAATTTCATTGAAAGGTCATATTTGAATCAAATGGTAGACAAGCCAAACAAGCACTGGGGGATGGTATGTATCTGTCAGTGGCATCTATGGATTTCATTATGAAACTTGGAACGATTTGTAAGAATCACAAAGCATGAAAGAACATAACTATATGAAAACAGCGTTATCATACTTAGCCACTCTAGTGTGACTAGGGGTACATAATTTTATTGCTAAAAAGTTTTATATGTGAAATACTACTTTTACTAGTGTGTGATGATGATGATGATTTGTAAAGTGCCGTTTCGTGACTACTGTCACTGCAAGGGCGCTTTCAGGCTTGACGCGGCGGTGAAGAAATGGGTTTTCATTCCCTTCTTGAAGCTCTCAATCCCTTCCTTGGCGCGCACTTCTGGGGTCAGCTAGTTCCAAGTGGATGGTCCCGCAACGGCGAAAGCGCGATCTCCGAACACTGTGCTTCTTTTTCTGCGTTGTGTACTGACAGAGGTAAGAGCACTGTCGGCATATCACACAGTGAGCCCCCTCTCACTCAGACTCCTCGGGATTATCAACTCCTGCAAGTACTCTGGCGCCACTCCATGCAGCGCTTTGTGTACCGTGTGGCAGAGGCGGTTACTATTAACGTGCATCCGTGCAGTGAGCTGCCTAGATTTTGTAATAATTTTAGCAAAAAAATGTATACACTTTTAACAAAAATATATCGTGTGGAAGATGTGTTAAAAGATCGCTGAAGTAAAAAATCAATAATAATTATACGAAACGCCTGATAAGCGCAAAGAACCGCCTCCATACATAATATTATGGTATAATTATTATACATGTCGTGCATATCGCTCAATGCACAGAGACCTTGAAATACTTCCATACATATTATGAAAAACTGTCGAATCCGTGGCTGTGAGGGAGAAAGCAGATCAATCATAGCTTCTGTAACGCGGTAGACAAAGATGGCAAACGCCTTGCTACGTGCAACACCCAAATATTATGAAATAGTCGACGTGTGTTGACATTATATGAACAATGAACAATGAAACCATCATAAGTTAGACCCTCCGCACATTAGACGACAGGCGACAGCGACATGTCGGCGCGAATCGGTGATCGGCGCGACTCGGCGACAAGTCGCACGTTTAATAATAAAGAGCAATAACTCAAAAAACAACAATGTTGGTAAATCACGTTTGAAGTTCAGACAACCAGTACAACGTGTATGGGATGAAAAAGGCGGCCGATGTTTTATCTCGGTCATATTCGTCCAAATTGAACGGCTGTCGCATTCTACCTATTCTTCTCGCATTGTTCTTGCGTTTTATTACAAAATCTCGATTTCCCCAATTTTCGAGTTATTTCTCTTTATTATTAAGCGTGCGAAGTGTGCGGAGCTTTGAACAAAATATTTGAAAACTGTCGGCCGCAGCCTGTCGCCGCGACTCGGCGAGCTGTCGCTGTCGCCTGTCGTCTAGTGTGCGGAGGGTCTTACTCTCCTTAGCATTTTAAAGAAAACATTGCTAAGTACAATGTTGATTATAAATAATAATTGCCAAACTGGACTCTGGATGACTTACATCCGTTCAGTTGTTAGTTGACGTAGAGATGTGTACAGTCATCGGTTGGCCTTTGATTTTGCGGGAATATTTTTTACATTCTTTTAAAAATCATCGTGAATTCATTACAAGATTGTTGTTAATTAATTTTCTGACTATGAATTTCAATAATAAAGCAGACGTGGACTTAATAAAAATTGTTTAACAATGTAAATCTAAAACAGTGATTAGGGTATTTAAGCATCATGGCTGTGTGGTTGTGAATGTTTTTTTTCTTTCCGTGTCGTATAATTTGTGGTGAAAAATCGTGGGGCGAAGATGTGTCATGGATCTCGCTCACCTTACTGAGGAAGTTAAACATCATGCACTTTCGTAAACTCACATTGAGCATGTAATGCCTTTAAATTAATGAGGCCAAACAGATCTTCCACAATGGCTTGATGTTGGTTATAGAGAATCAATCAAAAATTTCAATGATAAAGTGCATGAGAACAGATTAATTTTATCCGGAATAATTTATTTTGTGCTGTTTGTGCGGATGGATTTCCATTTTAAATAACTGTAAGTACGCGCTTAAATACATATATTCGTTATGCAGAAAAACGGGTGTAGGTACGTACTCGTGTATAGCTTAATAAAACATTATAGGTATATGTACGCATTTCTTACAATTTCCATTCAAAGCAAATTGGAAAATAAAAGAAAAACTATAACTGCAGAAATTATGAACTGCCAACAGTTTTATTGACGAGCCGCCTCTGCCGTGTGGTACCGTGAGAATTAGCTTGAATTTGATCCTTTCTGGGACCCTCAGCCAGTGGAGCTGGGATCCTCGGCCAGAAGGAATGGGGTGATGTGGAAGGCACAACTTCTCCTACATGTATTAGGTTACTGTATGCTATCTAACAGCGGCCAAGGGTGAAATTCTACAGAAGAGAAGCCGGTTGAAAAAAAAGGAAATAACTCACCAAAAGGTCCACAGCCTGAAAAAATATTTGTAGAAAAAAGGCTCCACCTTTATTATACAGGAAATCTCTCATGCTCAATAAACCAGGGAGCTTCAAGTATGATAAACGTGGCTTTGAAAAAAGCCTTTGAATCTTTAGTCATTACGTGTGATTGCGAAAACTTTAATGTTAAAAAAAACCTGACACCAATCAAAAACCATAAAAATAGGAAAAAGTAATGTTTTTATAAACATGAAAATAATTGCAAAAAACATATGATACCTAACTAGGTATCATATTTTTGGTGCTATCAAAATTCCCATGGTACATATCAAGGTGTTGAAATATTTGAACATGTAAAAATAAAAATGTAAAAAAAATCTCAGAGAAAAGCAAACTCGAAAATATTAACTGACACAAAAAATTATTTATATTCTAAAGCAATGCCTCGATTCTTTTTTATAAAATGACTTAAAACATTGTTATAAAAAGATTTTTCATTTCTGATTTTCATTAGTAACTTCTGTTCTACAGAAATGATTGCCAAATGTGACGACCTATCATCTTGCCGAGTGTTTTGAGTGTATGCGTGGATGCGCTGCAGAGCTGAGGAGGAGAGTTCTGCTGCAGCAGTTACTGGGAGACAGAGGCACAACTCACACAGTGAAATAACTAATGGAAATACATCACTCAAGGACAAAGTCTTAAGCTGCAAGTACAGCTCATCTACGTCGCACGTATTTAAGGAGGACGATGAGTACACTACTATGAGTTGGTTTTTCAGAGCAGCGAAGTTAAAAACTTGTGGGAACAATTTAAGCAAAGATGCTATTTTTTTGTCAGGAAACGAGTCCCTATACTGGGCATATTTTGATTTATCCAACAAATCTAAAAAAGTGAGTTGTTTAAATGATCCGTATCTATGATCAATCTGTGATTTGATATTGTCTATGATTTCTATAAAAATGTGTTTATATGTGGTTTTAAGATCAATGTCATGGTTTAAAAGTCGACGTCGGCGTCGCGGCGGTTCACAAATTTGCTCAATATTTTCAAAAATGTGGTCGAATGTTTCTTTAAACTCATGGGAAATCCAAAATTTGAAATTTTCTATCTTGCGTTTGGCTATATCAAAATCTATTTGTTTGCTTTGAAGCAAAGAAAATAAAATGTCTGTTCTCTGGAAAATTTCAGCAAAAACATGTAAAAAAAAACAAAATTGCATGTCGTCCAGTTTTTGTACAAAACATTCAGCCATTGAAAGTGATTCGCTGTCCCATGACGCTGGCGAGTCTATAATAGTATTTAACGTGTGGATAATATCAATCCTACAATTAAAAATAACATTGACAATTCGCGAATGATAGTGCCATGGAGTTTCTGAAGCTCCCGGGAAACGCCGATCGGCAATATCTTTCAAAAGATTTGAACGCTTCGAGGATTTATTGAAAAAACGGACGATACTTTTTATATGACCGAAGAAAACTTTAAGTTCCGGAATAAACTCTAACGAACGACTTAACACTAAATTTAAAATGTGTGCATAGCACGGAATAACAGCTGCTTGGGGACACACTTGTTGTACTTTAGATTGCACGCCCCCGTGCTCCCCAGACATGACCGCAGCTCCATCGTACGACTGGCCGACTAGCTTATCCAGGCAACCATATTCACCTACAATATCTATCACAAGGGCGGATAGATCATCAGCAGTTTGGCTAACGCTGACATCAAAAAATCCCAAAAATCGCTCTTCTATCCCAGTATTGGATAAGTACCTAATTACAACAGTCAGCTGTTCCCCGGGACTCACATCCGGGGTCTCGGCAATCATTATTGACACAAATCGGGCATTATTAATCTGCGATTTTATTTCATCGCGAATGACTGATGCAATACATTGAATCAAATCATTTTGATTATCCCTCGATAAACCTGAAAACACTGGATTGTTAGAAGATGAGCATTGCTCTAGATGAGCATCCATCACTTGGTCGTAATTACTAAGATACAATAAGGTTGCGATATAATTACCGCGGTCACCCGATTCATTTTTTTCGTTATGCCCACAAAATGGCATTTCTTGTTTACCAAGTAGCACTACCGTATCAATAAAACGTTTCAGTAATTCGCGATTTCGGTCTACTTTCTTATTAGGCGTTTCAAAAGAAATTGGCAAAGATGTCCCAACCTGGCAACTACTGCTGAGTTCATGAAGTGAAATACAGCTCCGGATGTGCTTTTTGGTCTGAATGTGTTTCGTGCCAGAATTTGTTAAGTTATTGATATCAGTAAACCCCGAAGTGTTCCACAATGAGTTAGATTGTGAAAAAAGTAAACAAGGAAAACAAAACATTTTCTGCAATGTGCAGCTACCTGTCAACCATTTATATTTTTGGTACATAGACTTATGAAAATGTATGGAAAATCCGTCCTTCCTTTTATAATCAATTGTCATGTCTGGAAGAGCACGGCCCAACTGGATAACATGCTTTTTGTTTTCGAAACTTAATTTAGAAAAGGAATTTTCCCCGCAGAGTAAAAAATCTGTTAAACAACACTCTATTTTAATAAGTGCCATATTATTCTAATTCAAGCGAGGACTAACAGATAATCAAGCAAAATATGAAACACAAAACGCGCGCCCAAACTTATAAAAATCACAAATAATTAAAATGTAAAATTGACAGAAGTCAACAATCACACGTTAACCCCAAAAATTCAAATATGAATCGTTGAATCTAGGGATGGACGAAATATATCGATACATCAAAAGTACCGATTTTTTTTTTTTTTAATATCGATATTTTTCTCGATAGTAGAAATATCGATCAATCGATGCTTTGATATCTTTTTTCAAGTTTAAAAAAACGATATTTTTGTGCAAACGTGATTTTGCCCCTTACGCTTTATAGGTGGTTGTGTTTTGAAACCAACATTTTTACTTAGCAAATCGCAAGTCTCTCCCCTCCCCCCTAACGGCGTTTTTCAGTTTTTTTTTTAAATGTTTGTGTTTCCCCCCCCCCCGACAGATGATTTTTTTTTCATTTGCCCATCCCTAAGCCGGTGTCGTTCGCCAACAAGTAGGTGTGTATGTAGTACAGCCAATGAGTACAGAAAAGCCACGACGCTAAGGATTGGCAAATGAAAAAAAATATCGATATATATCGAATCGATATTTTTAAACACTATCGAAATATATCGAGGAAAAAATATCGATATTTTTCAAAAAATATATCGGTACTTTTGATATATTGATATATTTCGCCCATCCCTACACGACGCGCTGCGCAGCGGGAATTTTAAAAACATCTTGGCGCGCGGTGTAAACACAAAAAAAAAAATGTTTATTTAATTTATTTGTTTCCCTCCTTCTTTTCAAAGTACTTTTTGCCTTATTTCAAAAGGGAAGCCAATGGGAAAAGTGTTATTAGAAGTCTTCGCCACTGCTATCTAATCTACTCGTAATCTAAGTAATCTATATTTGTTCACCGTTCATTGTAATACTGACCATGAAAGTGTAAGTGAAAGTTACAAACTTTATCCATTGCATTTGTTAAAAAAAACCACACAGTTTTAATTCACTATTTATTTTATTTTATGCTCGAATATTTTTGAAAAAAAAATGTTATCTGAGTTGCAGAGATATTTAACATTAGGGATTCATATTACATGTATTCTCACAGGCAGACACTATAAGTTCATGCTTGCACATTCCGCATGCGAACCTACGACATAGAAACCCAAATCTTAAATGAACATACACCCTGCAACTCTTGCCGACCTTCCCTGGGAATAAGAAATTGTTTTTGGATTTGTGGTTTTTCCGGTTAGACCGTCGATTATTCCTTGACTGATAGGTTGGTATGAGGTTGACCACCCATACTGTAAAAAATGGTTCACTTTGCCAATGTTACCCCTGTTTCAGAGAAGGTCGGCAAGAGTTGCAGGGCTTATGTTCATTTGAGATTGGGTTTTTTATATTGTAGGTCCACATGCGGCATGTGTGAGCACGAAATTATGCGTGTCTGCTTGTGGGAATGCATTTAATATTAATCTCAAATGATACATATCTTTGCAGCTTAGATTTAGATTTAGACTGTGGTCTATACCTACGCAGCTTTCTTTATCTGCCGACGTTTCGCTTTCAATTCGTTATAAAACTGACCATGCAAGTGTTAGTGAAAGTTTAAAAGCTTACTGTATGCCGTCATCGTCAATCTCTTTTATCTTCTGTCCAAATTAATGTACCTAGGCGTAATGGTTGTACTTTAGTCTGTTTAACAAATACAAATTACTTTAGATCAGGCCTGTCCAACATACGGCCCGCGATGGCATCAATAGTTATTGCGCAATAAGTTCAAGTAGTCTGGCTGGTTCTCATTTCTTGTGAAGGCTGAGTAAACCTTTGTGATCGAACCCTTGCTCTCAGCATGGAATGCAAGCATTCTACCAATTGAGCAAATTAACTACAAAAAAAAAAAAAAAAATGTAATTTGTGATGTATGTTCCTCGACTTCTAGGTTGGTATGCGGCTGACCACCCATACTGTAAAAAATGGTTCACTTTGCCAATGTCACCCCTGTTTCGGGGAAGGACGGCAAGAGTTGTAGGGCTTATGTTCATTTGAGATTGGGTTGTTATATTGTAGGTCCACATGCGGCATGTGTTAGCGGCTAGCGCGAAATTATACATATTGTCTGCTTGTGGGAATGCATTTAATGTAAATCTTGAAGGATATATATCTTTGCAGCTTCGATTAGATTAGATTAGATTAGAGCTATCGACCTTTTTACGAGCTTGATCGTCATCGCTACAAAGCGCCAATTCTCAAGCGAGACCCAGTTGCTGTAAGGCTGGATGCAGACCTTTGGTGACCGGTCATTGGTAAAGGATTTATGAATTGTTCAACCCAGCGAAGAGCAAATTTGAAAATATAAATGGTATATTTTTTGTGCTCCGCCGGGAATCAAACCCACAACCTTCCCATTTAGAGTCCGAAGTGCTACCACTGAATTACGGACCGGTCCAATGAACTTTTATAATTGCGTGGTGCCTACCCCCCCCCCCCCCTGGACACCCCTGCTTTAGATCACTCACCGTGAGAGGTTTGCCGTCTACATTAGGCTTAGGGAAGGTGTACGCCTTGGTGCACACTCTGTCCAGGGTGGGCACAGGCACCCACAGCCGCAGGCTCTCTGCAATGACATAACATCACCAACCTTCAAATATAATGGTAACAGGACAGTGACAAAACATCACATGGCAGAACATCACATTGCAGTGCATCACCATGCAGGAAGAAAAAAAGGTGTCGATGCTCCGAGTCCATGGACACTAGACATATTTAGCATTTAGAATCAAACTGGCAGCTTCTTTGAAAAGATTATATTTTCAAATAATATTTTCATTCTCATAAGCAGACACCCATAAGTTTACACTTACACATTCCGTATCTGGTCCTACAATATAAAACTTTAATATCAAATGAACATAAGTCCTGCGACTCTTACCAACCTTCCCTGTAACAGGGGGAGGCATTGGCTAAGTGAACCATTTTTTACAGTAGGGGTCAGGCTCATGCCAACCTATTAATCAAGGAACACTAATAATGAATTAGATTTACCTATATAATGTCTAAATTAAGTTGCAAAGGAAAATTTACATTTTAGGCTCATATTTAATGCACGCCCACAAGCAGGCTCATGTAAGTTCGAACTTGCACATGCTGCATGTGTGCATACTAAATAAATCAAACCTCACATGAATATTAACTTAGCAGCTCCTGCCGCCTTCTCTTGAAACGGGGTGGCATTGGCAAAAGTGAACCAAGTTTTAAAGCATTACAGCGTACAGCATTTAAATATACAAAATAAATATACTTCAAATCATATTTAATACTTAAATCCACCATTAATTTCATCAAATTAAGAATACATGTCGGTGTTATGGCCGAGGGGTAGAGGCGCATGTTCGACTAGCATATTTGGAACCGAATAACATTGGTTTGAATCTTGGGTCTAGCCTACTTGACCATAACTTCGAGCCTGGTTCAACAGATGCCATTGCACGCACACAAGCTTCTTCTTTCGCATGAAGACAACTGGCCAGGCAAAATAGGTTGGTGGATTGCATTCCTTTCCACAAATCTATTTTTTTTTTTAATAAAATAAAAAAATTGTATAGGTACCTGAGATAGCCATGTCTAAATAGACAAGTTTCCCGATATCATTATAGGAAATTCTTGGTCCGTTGTCTTTGATGTAATTGTCTATCTCCTGCTGGACCTTGGTCTGGCACTCGGGGTTGGCCACCAGCTCTGACATTAGGAAGCTCATGGTGGTGGCCGTGGTCTCAAATCCGGCCAACAGAAAGACGTTGCACTGAGAAACCATGTCATCGTCTGTCCACACTGCAAACACAGAAAATACATTGTGTCATCAGTTGTTTACTGTTTTTGAAATAATGGATGATGAACGACTAACAAAAAATGTGTACAAGGAAATGTCAGAGAAAAGCGTGGATGGGGAAGATCAAGGAAGGAATGGATAGACCAAATATGTGAGATTGCAAAATAATGGAACCTGCAGAGTGAGAATACGAGAAGAGTATGTATGGGGAAAGTAATGTCAGTATGCTAAAGAGATGAAATAGATGTAAAAGAAGAAAACAGTGAAGACGCATCTGCAGAGGTACTGGCAACTCCTAGTGGAACAGCAGCAGGAGACAGTAACAGTAACAGCTTACACGACCTGTAGTTGACATTCTTTGTAATAAACTTTCCAATGTCCATCAACGAAGTATAAATATACTGCGACTCTATATATTATCTTATAATACGTAAGGAAAAAGTGACGGGAGAAGTACTCATAGTCTTGCCTTTTGCATGGCTAGCCCTGTGCTGTAGAATGCCCTATCCCATGAGCTAAGAACCGTAGAGAGTACAAGCCCATCGTAGATACATGGGCGAAACGTTCGGAAGCTCCAGCTCCCATAGACCACGGCAACAAATCCCGGAAAACATCACTCCAGCATCATCAGCCGGCCGTGTTAGCCTAAAACTCTTATTCAGTACAAGTGCGTTTAGGTCGTGATTGAAGACATGTTTGTTTCGGAGATGTTACAGTTGAATAGTGCCCTTGCAGGTTGGCCACTCAGTCAGGAGAGCACCTCTCGAACTTGTTTCACTAACATCACAAATTGTGGCATTAACTTCTTGTATCAAGATGCTCAGAAATACTCTGCTATTTACATTCAATACCTCGAGCCCTAAATTCTTGCACTTGGCAATTACTTTTTGTGTTTTCTGAGCCACCGTTGCTTTGTGTACCACTTGAGACAGTGCAGCATCATGGGAGGGCCTTCTGCCGCTTGCATCTCACTCTATTTCTGATGCGAGTCCTGTGAAACATCTCCGGATGGGATGGATATCCAGGGCGTGGGCTTGTGGAGGGGGAACAAGTGCCCTTGCTGTGATTTATCACAAAACAACACTATAAATATTGCCTTTGCTATTATTATTATTACTCAAAGACGTTGAAGCACATTGTTGATCAAAAAAACTACATGAATGGTTAAACAGAAACAACAATATAGAGCAGCAGAATCTCAAGAGGATTGTTGATAAAATTTGAAGGGCTTGTATGATTATCAATGATTGTTGATAGAAGTGACACTCAAATAAGAAAAGACTCACCGTAGGTATTCTTGTTGCTTCCTTCATCATCGCTTACTTTCTTCTGCGCATCTCTCCTGGCCTGCATCAGCAGTTGCAGCATATCCTGCCTCACCAGCCCCGTCTCCTCCCTGTACTTGATGATACGGAGAATCAGGTCGGAGAAGAAGTCCTTCGCTTCACGCTTGAAGAAAGGAATATTGAGGAACTGAAATCAAAGAAGACACCACCATAATAAACCCAACTAAACTACACATACACGTCTCTGACAAGTGAGAGGAGAGTACTGATCTAATCTAAGTTGCAACGATATGTAACATTGGGGATTCACCTTACATGCATTTTCACATGCAGACACGTCCAAGTTTGTGCTTGGGCATGCCGCATGTGAACCTACAACATAAAAAAACAAATCTCAAATGGACATATATCCTGCAACTCCTGCCGACCTTCCCTGAAACAGGGGTAACATTGGTAAAGTGAACCATTTTTTACAGCACAGGTGGTCAGCCGCATACCAACCTATAAGTCAAGGAACTTTAAAAGTAGTAAGAAGAGATAAGACGTAATGCAAAGACAAACCGTTAGAAGTTCAGGGCAGAACATCAGTGCAATCATCTTGAGCACCTGTCGTCCCCGGAACTGTCCCAGATCAAATGCCATCTTGTAAAACTGGTTGTCCTGGAGGTTCAGGGAATCCTCTTCCACGCCAAACGCACAAGTTGCAATGATGTCGCTCACACAGCGCGTCAGAATGTTCCTGCCTTCTATCTCAAAGTAATCCTTTCCTACAAACAGACAGGGAGTAGTGACAGCACTTTCTTTCATCATCATAATCATCGTAATATTGCAAACGCAATAGTGAGGAATTTAGTACAAAGTATGTCATTTTTAAAGATTACGATAAGCTTATTAACTAGGTCATGATTTAGGCCAAAATAAAATCCTATGAGAATGGCGGTACACAATGGCATATTGTCGTTGTTCTGGCAATATGTCATAAGTCAAAAAATTGCGACTTCCCCTTTATGATACCATTTTATAGGGAAAGAAACATTTTATACAATTGGAATACCTCCCATGTCATAAACCATACTGTACTGATGATAATGTGTGACATGGGAGGTATTGTAGCTACATAAAATGACTTTTTTCCCATCAAATGGCATCACAAAAAGGAAATCGAAAACCCTTGACATACGACCTATTGCCAGAACAACGACGATATTGTTACCGACTTTGATGTATGGAAGTGAAGCATGGACAGTAAATGATAGCGAAATGAGTAAAGTATGTACGGTGGAAATGAAGCATTTGAGAAGTATGACAGGAAAAACTCTGAAGGATAGAGTTAGGAATGAATGGGTAAAGAAAGAATGTAATTTGAAAGAGGATGTGAAAGTTAAGGTACAAAAGAATGTGATGAGATGGTTTGGGCATGCGGGAAGCATGAATGATGATAGACTGACAAAGTATAATAATAATAATATAATATTAGGATGATTTATTTGGTGAGCGCTGTTTTTGTGTGTATCACACTTCAAGAGCCCTCTGCGAGCTTGGTCGTCGCTGTTGAAAGCGCCAATTCTCATGCAAGACCCAGTTGTTGTTAGGTTGGATGGACCTTTCAGTGACCGGTCTTTGGTAAAGGTTTATGAATTTTTTAACTCAGCGAAGAGCACATTCGAAACATAAATGGTATAATTTTTGTGCTCCGCCGGGATCCGAATCCACAACCTTCCATTAACGAGTCCGAAGTGGACCGGTCCAAAGTATTTATACAAAGAAAGTGTGAAAGGAAAAAGAGGGAAGGGACGACCGAGAAAAGTATGGAGTGATCAGATTGAGGATATTGTGAAAGAATGGGATATACAAAGTGAGCGTAAAAGAAGAAAACGCAACTAAGCTACACATATAGAGTAACTTCCTGCCGCGTTATCCCCGAAGGGGTCGCATGTGGCGAGTTGAACCTATTTATTTTTACAGGTAAGGGGGCCGGCCTTACGCCAACCACTTCACTTGAAGTGGGGGTTTCCCAGCTCCCGAAAGGGCTGGTACTCATTTCTTGTGAAGGCTGAGTAAACCTTGCCGGTATTTTATTTGGGGTTTGAAATAAACACCGAAACGGGAAATCATTTCTGACACCCTCGGTGGGATTTGAACCCGAGCTCACGGCATGGAATGCAAGCACTATACCAACTGAGCATGCTGCATGAAAAAGGTGATGGATATGAATGAATTGAAAGATGTATGTAAGGATAGGAAAAAATGGAGGCAGCTCTGCAGAGGCTCTGGCCACCCCTAGCGGAATAGCGACAGAGTTACAGTAACAGTATGATTTTACATTTGAAAAAGAACTTTTGGAAATTTTGACATGTTTCAAAACGGATATGCGATCCTTCAACGCAACTTGTAGCCCCCGTGACGTTATTTTCTTGTATCCACAACGCTGCTAGTATTGTGATGGCTATAAGATGAATAAAGAAAATGACATCAATCCAAAGAGAGTTTTGGCGCGTAAAGTCAAACTTCATCTTTTGAACATGAATAACTTGATAAATGTTTTTAGGCTTTCACGGCCGGATTCAGATGCTTGATAGATGAACCAAAAAATCAAAAATATGAATAACTTTGTACAAAAAGCAAATAAAAATAAAAATTCAAAAAGTTTAATGATAAGCAAAAAATAAGGAATTTAAATTGAAAAGAAAATAACTTGTGTAACCTTGCTTTGCCGATGCTTCTATCTCTTGGTGCAGATAAGTGACCAGCCTGTCGGAGCACTTCTCTATGAAGGGAAACATATCCCGCATCCTGGCAGACGTGAAGGCCGGAGACAGGGAGCCCCGCATGCTGTGCCATTTGGATCCTGCAGAGATAAGAAAGACAAGGGAACTGGATTTGGAGAGACTCTTTAAAAGACGTCTCAAGACTCACCTCTTCGTCCAATCATATGGACAAGCGCTTTTGCAGTGACACACTGTAATAAAAGGCGCTATACAAATTTGGTATTACTAATAATAAGTATTCAACTTAATGGACTCCTATGGACCCATTGGGTAATAAATAACATAGAGGAGCGGAAACTAACTTCCTGCATTGATACATACTATCTACCACTTTTTCCTCTGTCCTGTCAAAAGTTGCCTGGTTGTGTAGTCATCCAAAACATGTTTTACGTGTCAAATTTTATGTTTTCTTGCTTTCTCTATTTTGTGTTTTGACATCCAATTACAACACATGCTATAATGTCTTAAAATAATTCCTTTTTCCTTTAAAATTTGTCAATTTTATCGATCACAAGATTTATACTGCATGCGTCTATGTTCGGACTGCTCGGGCAATACTGCCACGCACGGCAATGCTGCCACCTTTCTAAAAACATTTTTACATTCGCCCGAAATTTTTGTAAACATGGAAACGCAGCTGTGAAGTTCTTTCTTCTCTTTCTTACTAATGACCATTTTCATCATAAGTTGAAACGGATATAATGTATATTTTCATTAAAATAATTTCTAGTCCACAGATATTTTAAGTCAATATATGGACCTATGTTCAGTCTAAGCCAAAACTGTCAAAAGTCTTCTGACCATAGATAAGTATACTATAATACTATGTATAACTTCTGACCTTTCATCAGGAACAAGTTGTTGGCAAAGGCAGGATCTGTGTCAGCATTGAAGATGGTGATGTGGTCCGTGAAGTGATCAAAGTCCTTGACCATGACCTGCTTGATGAGGTCGGGGTCCTTCAGCACCACAGACGGCTTGTTGAACTTGAAGAAGCCCACATATCTGCAAGGAGAGATGAATGTTGGACATCACATTCTTGATAAAGCTCACAGGTTGTGGCGTTTCTGGAAGAGATTATAGTAATATATCGACAGTTAAAAGGAAGTAAGGCATAAGCGATGTTTTGATCAAAAACGACTTATGAATGCTATCCTTAAAATTTTCCACTCTTTCTAATGCGCTCACTCTCATAGCTCTACGATGATTTTTGTTAAAAAGTGAAAAAGTTATGCCATTTTTCTGCAATATCAAACTTTAAACTGCTCTCCTGAACAATTTAGTTTTTGTCGCTTATTAGGTACTTTTTATAGATATTATAATGTTGAATATAATACCTATATTGATGTTAGAACTGAAAAACAAGGAGTAGGAGGAGGAGAGTGAAATAAATGCTCAATTTGTAAAAATAAATCATTGTGTTTTTTTTATATTTTAGACTTTTTTTTAAAAATGATTTTTCACTATATAAGTAAATACACTTTACAACTCCAAAGAATTCTATTAAATTTTATTGATTGTAGAGGCATTAACTTTGTAATCGTTCATCATTAAGGATAAAAGAAAAACAGCTTTGTTTTCGATTACGTGAGTATATATTTTTTTATACCTCAACCGGTTTCGCAAACATCCGTTTGCATCGCCAGGTGGTTCAATATACCATCTGACGATGCAAACGGATGTTTGCGAAACCGGTTGTGGTGTAAAAATACATATACTCACGTAATCGAAAACAAAGCTGTTTTTCTTTTATCCTTACCAAATTCTATTAAACTTTGAAAATTCTATAAAAACACTTTTACTTTCGCAATTAAGTATATTTATTTTATTTTAATTAATCATTACTAACGTAAATGAATTCAATGTTAATGTTTTTTATAATGTTATGACTTACGTTTTGAATAATATTAAGTGTGTATAATTACTATTATATTTTCATACATACTTAATGACATTTAAAGATTCTTTTTATTCTTACATGATCGACAAAAAGTTGGTAATTTTGATTGAAAATAAAATTAATATAACTGTGAAAATAAAACAGTTTTTTGTAAAAATTATCAAAGATCTAAAAAGTTTAATGGAATTTAATCAATACTAGGGGCGTTGCCCCTGGCTGCTACGCAGCCCAACCCCTTAACATTCAGAGAATGTGTATATTGCGCATAGTTTCCTCGCGTTAAAATTCGGAAAACATGTAAAATAAAAACATGCAATCTTAGTAAAAGAAAATCGACCACCCATACTTTAAAAAATGGTTCACTTTGCAGATTTCAGCTGTGTTTCAGGGAAGGTTGGCAAGAGTTGCAGGGCTTATGTTCATTTGAGATTGGGTTTTAATGTTGTAAGTCATCATGCATTATGTGTAAGCGCGGACTTACAAAGGTCTTTTTATGGGAATGCATTTAATATGAATCTCAAATGGTATGTATCTTTGCAACTTAGATTATAGAACTAAACAAAATAATTTCCTTGACTTATAGGTTAGTATGTGGCTGACCACCCATACTGTAAGAAATGGTTCACCATGCAAATTTTATCTCTGTTTGAGGAAAAGTCGGCAAGAGTTGCAGGGCTTATGTTCATTCGAGATTCTAGGTTTTTATGTTGTAAGTCCACATGGAGCATTTATAAGCGCGAACCTGTCTGCTTGTGGGAATGCATTTAATATGAATCTTAAATGGTATGTATCTTTGCAACTCAGATTATGTAAAGAAATACACAAAATAATTTCCTTGACTTATAGGTTGGTATGAGGCTGACCACCCATACTTTAAAAAATGGTTCACCATGCAAATTTCATCTCTGAGGAAAAGTCGGTAAGAGCTGCATTTGAGATTAGGTTTTTATGTTGTAAGTCAACATGCATTATGTGTAAGCGCGAACTTACAAATGTCTGCTTGTAGGAATGCATGTAATATGAATCTTAAATGTAATATATCTTTGCAACTTAGATTACAGAGTTAAATCCATTTTTATTTCGTTTGTTTTCTTTTAATTTTGAATCAAATAAAAGAAAATATAAAAAAACTTTCTAATTTTGCCGCTAGATGTCAATATAGTTTCATACGTATTTCGATATAAAAACAAAAGGGTCTATAAGGGTTTATAAGTGTATTTTAGTATGGAATTCAAACACATAAGTACGCGAATAGTACAATTTTGCAGCATATATACAAAATTTGATTTTCCATACATCGCGAATGTATTTCATCTGCTGTGATGGCATTAATTTTGAAAATCGAAACTCAAAGCGAATGACGACGGCCTGGAGTAATATAATAAAGGATGAATTTTCAGTGATTTTAATATGCAAATCATTCAAAATATAATCTTAAAAGTTTTATGATAAAAGCGATTTACCAAATGGATTTATTCAAAAGGCAAACATCATGATAGATCTTTTTGAATAGCGACCTTATACGCAATAAGTTACACATAGTGTAACTTCTAGCCTCAATATCCACAAAGAGATTGCATATGGCGCCGGTACCTTTTTATTTTTACAGGACGTAACGAGGCCAGCCTTACCTAACCACTTCAGTTGTAGTGGGGATTTCCCAGATTCCAAGGTGGCTGGCTCTCATTCCTTGTAAAAGCTGAAAACCTTGCCGGCAATTTTTATTTTGGGTTATAAACACTGAAATGGGAAATCATTTCTGACACACTCGATGGGGATAGGACCCTCGCTCTCGGCATGAAGTGCAAGAATTCTACCAACTGAGCTATTAACCGGACTTTTCACAAACCTGGCTGTTAGTACAAAACGCCAGAGCTCAAGCAAGACCCAGTTGCTGTAAGGCTGTATGGACCTTTTGTGATCTGTAATTGGTAAAGGAAATTAATTTTTCCGCCTAGCAAGAACAGTTTTGAAAATATTTATACTTTTTTGTGCCATGCTGAGAATCACGATTACGATTCCGAAGGGTTACCACTAGACTATGGACCAGTCACCGGTAGTTATGATAGTAACCAATAAGAAAATATTTGTTTGCCTTTTCCCTAACAACCCCCTCTGTGTGGCTTCACAATTGTTATGTCTGTAGATTTTTTACTAAATCTATTGTTCTTACTTTATTGATTATAACTTATTTACAAGTGACACCACTTAATAAAATCAAGTAACACATACATGCAATAAAATGATTTGTGACTTTGCCAATGTCACTCCTGTTTCAGGGAAGGTCGGCAAGAGTTGCAGGGCTTATGTTCATTTGAGATTGGGTTTTTATATTGTAGGTGCACATGCGGCAAGTGTTAGCGCGAACTTATACGTGTCTGCTTGTGGAAATGCATTTAATATGAATCTCAAATGATGTAGGTATATCTTTGCAACTTAGATTTAGATTTACTTACCTCTCTTTTGGAAATTTATAATACACCTCCTTTATGAGGTCTGCTATGTGTTTCTCTCCCACCACAGTCCCCGCTATGTTACCAAAAATGGGATAAGGCTTCAAATACTTCACACCACTCGCGTCAAAGCTTTGCCGGCGTCTTTTCAAAAAGAAGTAAACAGTTAAAAATGCAACGACCAGCAAAATCACTAATTCCATTTCTGTTATTTAACACTTGGTCAGATCTTTGTAATAAACAGTATTCAGTGAACAGTTTAAGAAGAGATGTTTGCTAGAAGTATTCCATAAGAGTATGTGAGCGCTGTCGTCCACTAGAGAGAGATTACTTGTGCAGATAATAGATGGCAGTGATACTTCTCTGCGTAGTTTTTCCATGAATCAGCTATTTATTGTATTTTGTTTCTTTATTTTTGAAAACGTGCTTTTTACAGAGGTTCCTAAACTATTCCATAAATAGTAAATCAACTTTAGAGTATGTTAGTTTAGCGTTAGCTTCTATTGTGACTTTCATTGACTTATGATACTAGGCGACTAGGAACTATTTTAACGGAAATATACACTGCATCCCTTTCAACTTACTTAATTGCAAATTATCCTTAGTTAGAAAGAGAACAAAGATCTTCACAGTGACATTGTTAACAAAAAAGCTTGGGTGAAACCACAGTGAAACTATGAATAAAGATATTTAAATATAAAGTGATGGGAAAATATAAATATTTAGAATGATTGCCGATAGTAAAGATGAGAGAGGATGGAGAAGAGTGGAGCATACGACAGAATGACTGTCCATCTTCTTCTTTTTGTGCCACATCTATCAAAGATCGGCGGTCATCATGGCTATTTTGACTTAAGATGCTGCGGCTCGAAACAAGGACTTGGTGCTTCAACTGTACCACTGGCGCAAGTTTTTCAGCCACGATGTCCTTTGGCGTCCCTGAGATCTTCTCCCCTCAATCTTACCTTGTATGATAAGATGGAGAAAACAGTATTTCTCATTTTTCAAACCAAAGTACGTCAGCTTTCTCTGTTTAATGGTTGGCAGAAGCTTCTTTGTGGTTGCCTTACGTCGGAGAACTTCTTCATTGCTGATCACGCCAAGAGATCCAAAGCATTTTTTGGTAGACACATATCTCGAACACTTCAATTCATCTCTCCAGTGCCTGTGTCTCTCCAATCGCTCCACACCATATAGAACAATTGGGCAGACATAGCACCTCACCATGTGCTTCCGGAGTTCAAGGTTCAAGTCTTGATGCAGCAGCACTTTACTCCTGACTGTCCAGCATACGAGTATACTAAACAGCCAGTATGTCGACCTTTATAAGACTGTAAAAAAAGGATGGGCTGGACATGTTCACAGGAAGCCAGGTGGAAGGCGAAGAGTGAAAAGGCGCAGACTTAGATGAAAGCGGACGCAGCTCAGCTTCTGAAGGTTGCTTATTGTAGAATAGCCAGAGGACAGGTAGAGCTGGAAGCAGAAGAGGAAGCAAGCCAGCAGAAGTAGAGTCTACAGATGTCACTCAGTGGGGTATCCAGAACCAGCATATGCAAGTTCTCCAGCATCTCGATGTTTGTAAAATTGAGATATCGAAACCTTTAAGGTAAAACTGAATAAGGGACATAATTATTAACCCTTTAACTGCGGGTGACACGCATAGGCGTCCATAAGCCGTTCCCTTAGTGCTTGTTTGTTGTATGTCCAACAGAGGTAATTTCACGTGAGCAATGTTTGTATGTGTACTGGACCAATGTGTCTAATGAAAACTGGAAATTGATTTTAAAAATATTTAAAACAATTCTCACATGATCACGTGTTTTTTTCTTAACTCAGATTGTATAAAATGTGATTCTGCAGGCAATTTCATTGAAAGGTCATCTTCGAATCAAACGGCAGATACGCCAAACAAGCACTGTGTGGACGAAGTGTAAACTTGCATTCAGTGCGGCTGTCAATCATAGACGTCATTCATCTTAGAACTTATACCTGACATCTGCGTTCAAGAATTCAAGTCTGCAAGTGGAAATATGTGCTATTTTCTTTGTGATTTTTGTTCTTGAATAACTAATACATGTGACTGCTCACATAGTTTAAAGCAGGGGTCTTCAACCTTTTTTAGTGCAAGGGCCAAACATCGATTTCACATCGTCCGAAGGGCCACAACTTTTCACGACACTTTACCACCTAATCAATAAAATAAAAGACATACATACTCGTAATTTCAAATTACAATAATCTTTATTGGTTAGTTAAAGTCAATCTTTATTGGTTAATTAAAGTCAATCAATGTGATTTTTGACATTGTTTATTTTTTACAAGTTTAATATTTTTTTTCATTTTTGTGGTTGCAACCCGCAGACTACCTTCCAGATGTGCATCTGTAATTCTCGACCTTGTTGTCGATTTCACATACTTCATACGAGAAAACAGCTGCTCACACACATATGTGCTCCCAAACAATGAAATCATTTTCATGGCATTTTTTCGGATTTCAGGAAACGAGTTGTGATCGACATATTTTGCATAGAAATCAAAAACACCCACGTCGAACTTGTCTTTCAATTTCGAATTACACTGCACATCTATAACCTCCATCTGAAAATTTTCCGGCATGTCTTCAACGGATACACCGAATGGTCGGGCAAAGAGACTGATGTATTTTTCACTATCTCTGAAGTCAGAAAACCTCGATTGAAACTCTTTTTTGAGTAAATCTACTGGGGGGGAATGTGCCGAACCTTCCTGTGGTCCCCCCTGTGAGTAGTGCCATGAAAAGAATCAAAATGAAACAAAAAACCCCGAGAACTCCGAAAAAAAAGTGCTCGTATTCGTATATATCGCATATCACTGGGCGCGATATTTTATTTTTTTAGCCTCTGGTGGCCGCGGGCCGCAAGAAATTAGCTGGCGGGCCACATGAGGCCCGAGGGCCGCGGGTTGAAGACCTTAGGTTTAAAGTATCCTCAATCAATTAAGGTGGAAAATCAATAAATGTTTAAACAAAATGTGCTTGAAGAAGTATTCCATATTGTTGGTATTCATAAAGCCAGAATATTCAGAAGTGAAAAGGTTCAGCTGACATGGGTTTCTCAGATAAATGCACCTTTTTTCCTTTTCTCTACGAGAGAAGACACTGAAGATGATGATGATGATGGATGATTTCTTTCCTGTGGCGCCATTTAATGGTCCAGGACTACCTCAAGGGTGCCATGGCTTCTGGAGAAAAGTAGTGTCTTCAGTTCCTTTCTGAAGGTGGTGGTAGGCTGGTTCGCGCGAACACTGATGGTCAGATTGTTCCAGGCAACCGGCCCGGCCACCGCAAAGCTTCTGTCTGCAAAATTTCATGTGTTCGCTCTATTGGGCACTATAACCTTGTTGACAGCACCTTGTTGAAGTAGTGTAAGAATGTTCAGACCTTATTGATCCCAAAATTGAAAAAATCCAAGATGCTCTTTAATTTCAGCTCACACTTTGAGAAGCTTTGAACGCTTGTTGATCGCGCGCAACGTCTATTTTATACAAAATGCTGACAAGTGCATTTTAATGATAAACCATTAGAAGGAAATAATCACGGCAATGTACATAAGATGTTTATTAAGTACTGCATGTTATTATAATATTATGAGGAAGTACTTGTATGTATAATTTTGCATACGTTTAATCTGAAAATATTATGACAGCCCTTTAAAATAATTATAGATAATAGATGGACATAAGAGGACATAATATTAAATATTAGTACTGTAATAATTATTAAATGCAATTGTACAAACAGACACGTGTTAGTTCACACTTGAAAATGCCATACTGTAAAAAATTGTTCATTGTGCCAATGTCACCCCTGTTTCAGGAAAGGTTGGCAAAAGTTGCAAGATTTTAATTCGTAAGTAAGTAAGTACATAGGTAAATAGTGACCAGTCCATAGTTCAGTGGTAACACTTCGGACTCGTAACTGGAAGGTTGTGGGTTCGAATCCCAGCGGAGCACAAAAAATATACCATTTATATTTTCAAATTTGCTCTTCGCTGGGTTGAAAAATTCATAAACCTTTACCAAAGACCGGTCATCAAAAGGTCCATGCAGCCTTACAACAACTGGGTCTTACTTGAGAATTGGCGCTTTCTACAGCGACGACCAAGCTCGCAGAAGGCTCTTGAGGTGTGATACACACAAAAACAGCGCTCACCAAATAAAGCAGCCTAATTAATTATTATCATTATATGCAGCATTTTTGTAAGCGCAAACTTACACATATCTACCCACCGAGGGTGTCGACACGTATCTACCCACCGAGGGTGTCGACAATGATTTTGTGTTTCTGTTTCTATTTTAAACCCAAAATAAATAACGGCAAGGTGTAGGTACTTAGCCTTCACAAGAAATGAGAACCAGAAGTGGTTGGTGTGAGGCGGGCCCCTTACCCGTAAAAATAAATAAGTCCCTTCATGTAAAAATAGAAGAAGTTCCTAAGCGATCCTTTCAGGAATAACGCAAGCAAGAAGTTACACTTTATGAGTAGCTTAGTTGCGTTGTGTTGTGTTGCTTGTGGGCAAGAATTGAATATTTATTTTAAACTAGCCTGCCTACTCGTGCTACGCACGATTACGGCATTCTAGTTTAAAGTCCAGAACACCAGATCCTGTAAGAAGATCACAGCGACTGGCCAACCGCTGATAAAGCCCATCGGAGCAATGGGCGAAACTGTCCGGAAAGAATCAATCAGACCACGGCTACATAGTCCGAAAATAGTGATTATTACGTCAATTTGTACATGGCTACGGGGCGAGTAAAATTTACTAATGTTCAACCGGTTTTGGTATTAATGTTTCCATCACCAGGTACAAAATATTACTAACCTAATAAAATAAAATTAGTGCATCATTCCTTTAACCCATTTCGTACCACATGCATTTTGCTTTAATTTGGACCAAGCTACCGGACTGTTTTCAACGCAAAATTTGCCATTTTTTCCTTACAACTTTAACACCTTGTAACCAGGGTTGGGTAGGTACTTGACGTCGAAAATGAGAATTATACCTAGTATTTGACGCGTCGAATATACACATCGTAAATTAGAATTTACAGCATAAACGACACGTCGAAAATTACTAGTGAGTGGAGTTCGGGTAGGATTTTTTTTTTTTTTAAGAAATCCTGTGCGGGAGACTCCCTAGATTCTAAAGACTCTAGGGGTCTATGACACTTGTTGTAGTGCCGCAGAGGTGTACGAGCTTGGTCGTCGCTACAAAGCGCCAATACTCAAGCAAGACCCAGTTGCTGTAAGACTGGATGGACCTTTGGTGACCGGTCATTGGTAAAGGTTTATGAATTTTTCAACCCAGCGAAGAGCACATTCGAAATACAAATGGTATATTTTTGTGCTCCGCCGGGATCCGAATCCACAACCTTCCATTTACGAGTCCGAAGTGTTGCCACTACAGACTACGGACCGGTCCAAGATGCCAACGACATGCGGTGTACCTGAGCGGTTACCCATTCAAGCACTGACCGCGCCCAATGTTGCTTAACTTCGGTGATCTATGGGAACCGGTGCTTTCAACATGGCTAACGTCGTTGACAAAAATCAAAGGAATGAAGGGAAATACATATTTAGTGACATTGGTTGGTATGAGGCTGACCACCCATACTGTAAAAAATGGTTCACTTTGCCAATGTCACCCCTGTTTCAGGGAAGGTCGGCAAAAGTTGTGGGCTTATGTTCATTTGAGGTTTGGATTTTATTTGTAAGTACACATTCAGCATTTGTAAGCGCGAACTACACTTGTTGGTTTGTGGGCATACATCTGAGAGCTTTAAATGAATATATCCTTGCAACTTAGATTATAGATTATTATAGAATGTGTTGTTTCCTCTTTTATTGTCTTTCTCTTACATGCTACATCTACATTACAAGTTAACAGCGCCATTTAAATATTTATTCTACTTAATAACCTAGGCTAAAACAAAGTATTCAATAAACTCAAACACAGCAAACTCAATGACAGTTTGACAAAGGGCATGTCAATCAATTTGATAAAATATATATACTATACAGTTAAACACTGTAATGATAGCTGGTATCAGTTGTTTTACCTACATAAAAGTAAAGACATTCTACAACATTGTGTAGGTACCTACAAATTTCCAGTTGGCATATTCATTAAGATTTGAACAGAATGCTTTAAGCCCCATTTATACAGTTCAATGTTTTATTCAAGATTAATTGAATTCAAGGACAAAATATGAACAATCTGAACTTTGAAGGAAGTATTGTATTTTATTATCTTTGCTAATTTTAATTGAATTTGGTTGGTCCTTGAATTCAAAACGAACAAAACATTGAACTGTCTAAATGGGGCTTTAGACTTATGAAACAAATGAACGATAAACTAAAATGAATTAATAGACTACTCATTAGATGGTACATACTAGTGCACGGTATACATGCTAATTGTAGATCATTTCTCTGCCTATTAAGTAAAGATGACACTTGTTGGGAAAACGACTTTATGTAGGAAATAGGTAGGCTTATGAATTTCCAATCATGCTGGAATTGAGAGTATTGATTAAGATTTTAATAAGTTGCTTAGACTTTAAAAACAAATGGACGATGATTTTAAAAGAATTAGTACTCATCAGATTGCTTATTGTTAATTTTAAGTGCATGGTAGACATGCAAAAGCTTCTTGAAACGTTCAAAAGACAGATGATTTCGAATTTGATTATGAACATAGGACCAATTACTGAACACGCGTTCTAACTGTACTGAAGATGCTGGTATATTGTTAAGTTTATCAGCAAGGGCAAATAGTGATGGGTGCTTTCGGGAGACTAATCCCCAGAACACAGAAGCTGACATTGACGATGTACCTGAACTGTTTTGCTCTTGAGTCAGTTTGGCTTTTAAAGTTCCAAATATACCAGAGTTACTTTTAAAAGCAATCAATTTTCAATTTTCGACAAAAATTTTCGACGTTTCCGACATATTCGACACGTATTTTCGACGTGACGTATCGAATATAATTTTCGACGTGTCGTTACCCAACCCTGCTTGTAACTATGTTTTTTCTTAATATTTCAAAAAATAAAAAAATGCAGGTTGGAGCTAAGGAATTTATATTTAAATTTGTCTGTTTATTTTCTATATATTTTTAAGCAAGTAGGTAGTAAAAAATTCTAAACTTAATTATTTTTACAAAAATTCAGATAAAAAATCAAAAAATATTCTTTCGTATGAAAAAATCCATATTATCTAAAATTTCTTCCTAAATATATTTATCCTAAGTTTTTACTATACTTATTATCCACAAATTTAATCACTATCCCAAAACTTATCAGAGTGTGTTTTTATGGGAGAAGTACATCGGCCGGCCATTTTTGGCGCGTACAAATGTCAGTATGACCGCTAGAATAAGTGTCATTTAAAATTAAAAATAAATATATTCAATGGCATAAAACCTAACAAAAAAAAAATGTGGTTAATGGTCTGTTAAAGATGTTTCAAAATAAAATCACCAATAATCTAGAAGATGTCTATAGATACATTAAAATAATGTTTTAGTGTAAAAGGCGTCAACCCGATTCTCGCGCGGGGTCGGTATTTTGGACATGTATTTTTACCCCGCGCGAGAGACGGGGTCGGTACAGAATGGGTTAAGGGCTGGGAGTAGTGGAGGGTGGGAGAGGTGAGGAAGGGAACAGGGCGCTGGGATTGCTGGTGACAGATTTATTATTATTTCTTGGAAACAAGGTCAGGAGGAGATGGATTAGGTATCAAAAAGTTATTTACTGGGAATTAACAGAATTTGAATTTTTATTAATGTCTATAGTCTCTAGAGCTTTTTAAGTCGATCTGAAGTCGGTTTAAGTGTATGTGTTTGTGTAAAGAAGTTTTATTTTATGTTTATTAAAAGTATGTCCTGATTCTATGATGTGGTTGGCAAACTCGGAGAAGTTATTATTAGACAGACAACACCTGTGTTCATCCATTCTAATTTTTAAGCTTCTACAAGTCTGCCCAACTCAACTACTTTGTTGCAGTCGCCACACTGAATTTTGTATCCTCGACATTATACTGTTATGTAAATATCAGATTCGTATAAATATTCAGGTAGCTAGGTAGGTACATTGTTTGTAGCTGATAAGAGTGTCTATAAGTAGGAATAATTATTATAGGTGCCTAGGTTAAAGAAATCATCTTAATAGGGAAGTATCACATATTTTTTTCATGGTATAAAATGGTATAATACATTTTTTAAAATGCATCTGCGTTTTTAAAAAAAATATATCTTGATTAGTTTTTAAACTAAAGCTCTTTAAAATTAGCGTATTCTCGATTTCCGGAAAAAAGGTCATTTTGTTTATTTAGGCAGATATGACGGCGATGCATTTTCGGAGTGTAGGTATCGGCGCGCCCAGTAGCGAATCTTGACGTCATTTTGACGTCAAGATTCGTGAAGTCGAACGCGCTGCGTTTTGGCGCGACTAAAATTCTCCGCATTTTATTTTTGAAAATTATCAATGATATTTTTATTTTTACTACACAAAAAATATAAAGTTGTGATCCTTGAAATGTACTCTACAGAACCATATTATTTTCAACCGTTTTCCCTACCACTGCAACTACCCTATTATGTACTCAAAGTAAGTAGAAATCATAATCATTTTGTACTCCGAGCTTTTGGAGCGTTCGAGAAAGTGCCAGCAAATTGACTTCTAGCGACTTCTTCACGGGAGTATAAAAAAGCTGCAAGTGGCTTGCAGGGGGCAGTCCATATACGTCGCTTGGCTCTTGAACAAGAAAGTCATTGTAAGGGAAGAACAACTGTGAAATAAATGTAAAGTGCTAATTAATTAAAATTAAATTAAATTAGGCTGATTTATTTGGTGAGCGCTGTTTTTGTGTGTATCACACCTCAAGAGCCCTCTGCGAGCTTGGTCGTCGCTGTAGAAAGCGCCAATTCTCAAGCAAGACCCAGTTGTTGTAAGGCTGGATGGACCTTTTGATGACCGGTCTTTGGTAAAGGTTTATGAATTTTTCAATCCAGCAAAGAGCAAATTTGAAAATATAAATGGTGTATTTTTTATGCTCTGCCGGGATTCGAACCCACAACCTTCCAGTTACGAGACTTAAGAGTTGCCACTTGGACTACAGACCGGTCAAACCATACCATAAATGTGAATTGTTAAAAATAAATATAAATTGTTAAATAAATCTAAGTGTAAAATAAATATCCAAGAAAGAAGACCAATTTTGTTAATTTAAAGATTTTTTAACCCTATAAACACAAGAATACAAAAAAATCCTTTAGTAAATTCCCAATAATTAGGGTTTTTTGCTAGCTTACAGCATTTAATCAACACTTGTGAGTCAAAGAAGGCACTAGCAATTTATCATTTTTTCATAAAATATCTCTAAGAAATAAACATGTAATCTAAATCTAAATGATAACTGACATTAATTGAAGAAAATGTTGTTTGTTTATTGCTGTGAAATTCTAAAGCTGAATTTCTTGCATATTAATACAAGTATGTTTGGATCTTGACTGTTAAAATGAAATTGGTTCATTAAATTTATTCTGTTTTTAATTAACCCAGGCAAAATTATATTCTCTTTGAATGATTTTGTAGATTCAACCAATTAAGTAAGTTACATTTTTTAGTGTTAATCTATTAACACAGTGAAAGTCAATTTTTAATTATTTAGGATTTAAATAAGATTTAAGATTTAATTATTTAAAAGAACTTAACCACATTTCAATTATTTCCAATCACAAACAAGTGGTTTATGACCAGTGTGTTTGAGTCTGTGAGCTTTTAATTTGGTAGATGTTGTTGATTTATAATAACACTGATCACAAGCAAATGGTTTATGACTAGAGTGAATTAATTTATGTAATTTTAAAGCGCTCATCTGTGTTGATTTATAATAACACTGATCACAAGCAAATGGCTTTTCTCCAGTATGAATTAATTTGTGAGATTTTAAATTATTTGATCGAGCTGATTTGTAATCACACTGATCACAAGCAAAACGTTTCTCACCAGTGTGTTTGAGTTTGTGAGCTTTTAATTTGGTAGATGTTGTTGATTTATAATCGCACTGATTACAAGCAAATGGTTTATGACCAGAGTGTATTAATTTATGTATCTTTAAAGTGCCCATCTGTGTTGATTTATAATTACATTGATCGCAAGCAAATCGTTTTTCACCGGTGTGTGTTAGTTTGTGTAATTTTAAAGTTCTCAACAGTGTTGATTTATATTCACACTGATCACAAGCAAAAGGTTTTTGACCAGTGTGTTTTAGTATATGTGATTTTAAGCTGCTCAACCGTATTGACTTATATTCACACTTATCACAAGCAAATGGCTTGTGATCAGCGTGTTTTCGCTTATGTGATTTTAAATCGCTCAAGTGTGTTGATGTATATTGACATTGATCACAAGAGAATGATTTTTCACCAGAATGTCTTAACTTATGTGATTTTATGTTGGTCAATTGGGTTGCTTTATAGTCACAGTGATCACAAGCAAATGGTTTTTCACCAGTGTGTGTCAATTTGTGTGATTTTAAAGTACTCAGCAGTGTTGCTTTATATTCACACTGATCACAAGCAAAAGATCTTTGACCAGTGTGTCCTAACTTATGTAATTTTAAGCTGTTTAACCATATTGACTTAAATTCACACTGATCACAAGCAAATGGCTTGTGACCAGTGTGTTTTAGTTTATGCGATTTCAAAGTATACAAATACATTGCTTTATAATCACACTCATCACAAGCAAATGACTTCTGTTTATCTAAAATAACTTCTTTCTTATTTTTCTGTCTTTTAAGTTGTGTTTTAAAATTGAGTGTGGATTCATTATCTGTTGAGCTGGTTGTGAGTTCATTTGTTGAAATGTTTTTCCCATTGACTGCGCTAGAATTGTTTTTGCTTTGCTGGCATATTGCGGTGCATGGCCCGCCCTCCAGGACTGAGGATCTGTGGTGGCTCTTGCTTGTTCCCGGGACGGATCCACATTCAGTTGGATGCTCCAGCTCACAGCGACTAAATGGATGGTTCCACCGATCCACCTTAGCTGATTCCTGAATATACGCGAACATTCCCTGGTCTGCCTGTGGGAGAGCATATTTAAATATGCATAAAACTTCAAACCATCCGCTATACTCACCATCAATACCAACACATGAGATAATATTTTCATAGTTGCCATGCACCACATCTAGTCGAGTTTACCCATAATAAATAAAAATGTATTTCACAACATTGTCAGCCTTTATGGTTGACAGAAATGCTAAATGCAGTACGATCCACTTAAAGGTCGTTATTTTCAATGCCAGCATAGGCACCTATCAGTATAAAATTACCTTCTAATCTAATCTAAGTTGCAAATATATGTAACGTTAAAGATTCACATTATATGCATTTTAACAAGCAGACACATATAAGTTCGCCCTTAAACATGCCGCATGCGGACCTACAACATAAAAACCTTAATCTCAAATGAACATACACTCTGCAACTCCTGCCGACCTTCCCTGAACCAGGGGTGACATCTATAGTTTAAAATCATTATTAAATTGTATTGCAATTACTGAAATGACCATTATTCAATCATGGCTTCACTTTGCCAATGTCACCCCTGTTTCAGGAAAGGTCGGCAGGAGTTGCACGGTGTATGTTCATTTGAGATTCGGGTTTTTATATTGTACCTATGCCACATGCAGCATGTTTAAGCGGGAACTGCTTGTGAAAATGCATGTAATGTGAATCTGTAATGTTACATATGTTTGCAACTTAGATTAGATTAGATTAGAAATATGGATGGTCTACCTGTATTCTCAACAATGTTGCTTATGTCGCAGCATTCCTCGAACAAGCCATGGCTGACAGGTGGAGGGGCAGACTCCTCCTTCTTTATATTATCTAGGACAGAGTCCT
Organism: Agapetus fuscipes; assembly: GCA_951799405.1. Taxonomy (NCBI): domain Eukaryota; kingdom Metazoa; phylum Arthropoda; class Insecta; order Trichoptera; family Glossosomatidae; genus Agapetus; species Agapetus fuscipes. The sequence continues at coordinate 387,311 of OX637335.1, forward strand.
CGGCGAGCCACTCCTTCTCACGAGCCAGTCTCTCTTGCTTCACATCGCTCTCTTCAATGTCTATTTGTTCATCTGAGTGCGCTAGTTGTGCATCCATAAACTCCGAGTCCGCCTCCACCTTCTCAAGCTTCACAACAACGTCCATTGTGACTTGTTCACTTGCACAAAACAACCAACCAAACCAACAGACAGCAGTCTCTGCACCAACTCCTGTTGATCTGTTAGAAATGAACAATAATTGTAATTAATAGAAAAGCGAATAAATATAACCGGTGTGAAGACAGCCTGACAAACGCCTGTGCCTGACAAGCACAGAGCATGCCTAGGAAACTTAGGGCATATTTTGGTTCCTGGCAACATTATTTGGGTAGTTATTCACTATCACGGTTTCTCCGACCAATCAGAGCTCCGATTGGGTCACATGTCTGGTCACGAGGGATACCGCCAGTCCCCATGTGGCGGCCATTTGTGTTTTTGCAATCTACGCAAGGAGCGCTTCCCTTTTGAAAATTCTTTAAATTTTGTGATTTGGCAATTTACAATGTCCAGTCGCCGTTGTTGTGTACCTCATTGTTTTAATACGGAGTTAAAGTAATCGGATTCGTTTCTATTTCACGATTAGTAATGTACTTACTGGAAAAAACAAAAAGTTTGGGTGAACTGTACTTTTTGTATGAAATGAAGGACTGTACTTTTTGTATGAAATGAAGAACTGTTTTTTTAGAAAAGTTGTACTTTATAAGTGTGAAATGTGTCTTCTTGTGGGAATACATTTAGTGTAAATCTTAAATGTGGTATATCTTCTCAACATCAGATTATGGACATAATTATTAAATTTGAATTGAGCAAGTCACAATGTATATATTATGATAGAAAAATAAGTAATAACACATTAAAAAAGAAGAAAATGTATTTATAACATAAATGTAATTTATAATCAATTGTTGTAATGTAATTAAGTTGTGCTATTTGAAGTTTTTTTTTTAAATAAAATATGTTTTACCATCTTCAATTGTTTTTATTTACTTCGCCAACTGAGTAGAACAGTAATAATATAGAATGATATTATGATGATAATTTAGTATTGTCTAGACACGTAGGGTAGTTACTGGCGCTACCCATCGTTTCATATATAAATAATACTACTTGGTTACATTTTTTTTGTTCTAAGACCGCCCTCTATAAGCACAGAGTATGCTGACAAGTGTCAGTCTCAGTGTTGCCACCTTAGTTTTAGTAATGGGGGCAATTGAAGAAGCTAAAAAGGGCTAGATCGGGCTTAAAGGAGCACAAAAAGAGTTGGTGTAAAAAAAGGCTAAAAAAACACCTGGACTAATGATTTCAATTATGTATTTATTTTTTAGTTTGAATCACAATTTTTTTTTTCAAAATTAGGTTCAAAAATTAAAAATATTAGTTATTTTACAAACTAAAATTAACAAATTTTCCGTTTAGAATCCTTTAGTTGCCATAGATATGTTGCCTTAATCTAACAAATGGTATCTACCAAAAAAAAAACAATATATATGACAAAATCGCGAAAGTTCGCTGTTATCGCGATGTTAGCATGGCGCAAATTTCAGATTTTCGTACAATATTTTTAAGTAAATGAAAAGGGCTAGATAGCCCTTTTCGGGCTAAATCATTAAACAACGAGTTCACCTACAGTAAAAAGTGCTAGATCTAGCCCCAAAAGGGCTAAGGTGGCAACACTGGTCAGTCTGACAGCTGAGGATGAAAACGAGAAAACAAGTTTCCCAACATATTTTGATTTTTTTTTTAGAAAAATATTATATTATACTTATTTTTAATTAGTTTATCACAAACAAACTAAACCAATTTTTTCACAAACAAAAAAATATACGGAAAGGCGTCTCCTTCACATATGTATATTATACTTATGCCTTTCGAAATCGTAAACTGTAGCAGACTGTAGGTACCTACGTTTTGTATGACTGATTATGTCAGGGATGACGAACTTCTTTTAAACTGAGTGCATTTTTTTTTTTCAATAAAATAATATGTCGCGTGCCACATGCCATGGAAATAAAAATGCATCAAATGTTTGTGTAACTTCAGATTTTTAATAAAAACAAAAAATTAATACACCGAGGAAAATAATTAAGTAGATTAATTCTGTGCCTCCTGTGAAAAGTGATACAACTCGAGTTATACCCTTTTTGAGTTTTTTGCATAGAAATAATCAGAAAAAAATTAGCATTTTTTTGGTCTTACTCACATTCTTCTATCTGCTATAGTTTAGGAGATAATTTGGTGAAAAGTGATATAACTGGCAGGATTTTGGCAAAAAAAAAGTGAAAATAGATATAAGTCAAGTTGTACCGCTTTAAGTAATTGCTCTACTCACCGGTTTTTACAAATTTATCGTGAATATTGATACATCTAGAGTTATATCACTTTACACCAATTTTTGACTGGAAATTTAGCAAAGTGATACGATTCAGGTAAATTATGAAAATATCACTATTATAAGTACATATAACAATTGAATCTTTGGGGTAGTACTTTTATAATTAGTTTGAGAAACATTCTGTTAGGAATATTATCTTACGAGTTATTAGATTTTTAAACTTTTTGTGTATCACTTTACACAAAGATAACTTATTGGTGCAAAATAATATTACTCGACTTGTATCATTTATCACGTAATAAATGATACAAGTGCAGGCAAAAAAGGTACAACTGACAGAGTTTAATAAATTACTTTAAAACTATAACATTTACCATAAAAATTAAAATGCACAATGAAAGTAAATGTTTTTATCTACAAAATAAGGTACTTATGTGGAACCTAGCCCACTTAGTTCATGAATTATAATTTTTTAAATCTTGTTTTTGCTCTCCTGTAAAATGATGATTTTTGAGTTGTATCACTTTTCACAGGAGGCACAGAATTAAGAAAAAAATACACGTCGCTATTTACATATTTTTTTATTAGTATTTCTATAACTTTTTTTATTTTTTCTTACACACTTTTTTTTTCTCATCATTCGCGTGCCACGCAAAATCGTCTCGCGTGCGTGTGGCACGCGTACCATAGGTTCGCCATTCCTGGATTATGTTAACTAGGTATGTACTGAAGCATAATCAGCAATAAAATTTGGGAGATTCTGCCCAAGCCATATAGAAAAAAAATGTTGAAATTTTCAGTCATTTGAAATTTTATATTTTTATAGGATGGAAAATTGTGAAAAAACGAAATCACAGACTGTATTTTTTTACGACTGATTAGGCTGGCGCCTATGATGGTACAAATATACGAACAAACAAACACCAAAAATTCTGAAACTAGTCAAGAAAAGGATTTTCTGGATTTTTTTTTCTTGGAATTTCGAATAAAACAGACTCAAATAGGTACCCTCCAGATTATTATGTATATGATGTAAATGAATCTTTGCAACTTAGATTATAAATGCAGTATCCTAGATCTGAGGATAAAAAATATTTGTTCTCACTCTTTTCCTTGTTAACTGTGGTGAAGTGTTTTTAATAGACATGTAAGTATTTGAATAAAACAACATTGGAAATGATAAACACAATTTTTTTTTCAAATAATATCAATATTAAGTAAGTCACAACTTTACAATAACAAAAACAAATGACACTCATTATTACTGATGGCAGCTCGCATAACATGATCCTGATGCCATCTATTGCTCAAAAGCAAAAGCTTAATCAACAACTATTTCAACACCCAACACCAAAAGACATCCTTTTAATGTCTGAAGCCAAAATACTATATTCATAAAGCCCCCACTTCAACTGAAGTGGCTGGTGTGAGGCCGGCTCCCTTGCTCGTAAAAATAAAAAGGTCCTGTATCGCCACACGCGACCCCTTCTTGGATAGCGCCGACAAGAAGTTACACTACATGTGTAGCTTAGTTGCGTTTATTTAAAAATATAACTTGACTCCGTTGCAGTCATTTTTCGATAATATGTTGGTACTATAACCGAGTGGTCAAGTGTATGTTTGAAATGCAGCAGCGCTGGTTTGATTCCCATCTAGCCCTCTCGACAAATTGTCGCCTCAGTGCTTGTTTAGCTTATCCAACATTTTTTCAAGGATGACCTTTAAATGGAGTTGTCTTAAGAATCACATTCTACACAATCTGAGATAAGAAAAACACATACAACATGATAATATGAGAATTTATTTATTTATTTTCAAAATTACTTAATTTCCAGTTTTCATAAGACACACTGGCCCAGTAGACAAACAAACATTGCTCATGTGAAATTACCTGTGTTGGAGGTACGACAAACAAGCACTAGAGGGGGGTGAATAGTTTTGGCGCTGAGCTTCAGATAATATTGGGTAATTATTAATTGTTAATGTAATGCCTGTTTCTATCCAAGCTAAAATAGGTTTGACAGTTGCATTCCTCTTTACAAATTTATTTAAAAAATTAATGAATTATTCCACCACTGAAATAATTGAGTTCAATAACAAAATATTTGATGCGATACTGTCTATGTCAATTTATGTACCGACCTCTATATTATAGCAATATAGAATTTTTTATCCTAGATTGAGAATCTAACTTTTCCTTTTGACCAACAGATGGTATTGTCCTGTTATGGTTCAGCACCCCGCTATTTTTAAGTAGTTTTTTTTTACATATTTTCCTCTATCTTACAAAATACTAAAAATTACTTGTAAACTTTACAATCCTCAACCACTATTTGTTTATCTTATTCTTTAAATAATCAATGCACTTTATCACAGGATATCTTAAGTTAGAATGGTTAACTATTTGTTCCAATGTAAAATAAAGCTCCTGTCAAAACAAAACAATCATCATCCATGAAAAAACAACTTACAAATTGCATTAAATGGTTAAAAGAGTCATTCAATGGAGCCCCCACACTTGAAAAAGATCCTTGGATGTTCTGTTGATAGATCAGTTCATAGAATGCTTGTGTTCCATAGCAGAGTCGATGACCATACCATGTTGAAAGCACCGGTTCTCGCCGATCACCGAAATGAAGCAACATTGGGTGCGGATAGTACTTGGATGGGTGACCGCTTGGGAGCACCGCGTGTCGTTGACATTTCTTTGACCGGTCCGTAGTCCAGTGGCAACACTTCGGACTCGTAAATGGAAGGTTGTGAATTCGGATCCGGGCGCAGCAAAAAAAAAACATTTATATTTCCAAATATGCTCTTTGCTGGGTTGAAAAATTCAACAAGTGTCATAGACCCCTAGAGTCTCTGAAATCTAGGGAGTCTCTCACACAGCATTTCTTAAAAAAAAAAGAGGGCTAGGGTTCGATTCTAAACAATAATATAGTCACTGGGATGGTCGAAAACATTAAGCGTTGGCACTTGAATGTGCGCTATTGACACTAATCTCGGTTCGAACCCCGCCTACACTGTATAGCCCTATCGACACTAATTTTGTCCCTGGTTCAACAGATGTCATTGCATGCACACAAGCATCCACTTTAAATGTGTAGACTCTATTGATTGTACTCTCATGCATACAGTGGTTACTTGTGACACTCAAAATCATTCACTTTCAAAATAAAAAACTTTTTCTTCTTCTTTATTAACCTTATTCTGTTGTTATAAAAAAAACTACCAACAAAAATATTTCTAATTAACAATAATTTACCTACCTAATACTTTTAAAACAGATGAAAATTAAAATAATTAAAAATACAAAAAACGTGGGCTATGTTACAGGATTAGGTGAGTAGGGGCCTTAGCAACCAATGACAAACCATTTGTTAGCTATTTCCCTAGTAACCCGGCTGGGTGACGCCACATGCTTTTCCCGCCAATTTATACAAACTCCATGCAATGCTTTATTACATGCATTATAAAGGATAAAGATATTCCTTTTATTTATGTTTTAAAAAAAAATGTGAAAAGGAATGCAAAGGGTATTCCATATTGGACATCATTTCTTTTAGGGTTGCCACTATATCCCAACAGCGTCATGTAAAAAATACTTAGAAATACATAAGTAGGTACATACATTTTAAATGCATATTTAATAAAATCTATTTAAAAATGAGCACAACATTGGCCATTTACATATTTTATCAGTTATTTGGCAAAAAAGTAAAATTTTGAAACTATGTATTTTTACGTAATATATTTTTTTTGATATTTTGTTTTTTTTTTTAACAAATCTGCCCCCCATCCAAGATAAACAATATTTTAAATTTACTAAATCTATGTCTTGATCTATGCCATCTACTAAATCTTGACTTATAGGTTGGTATGAGGCAGACCACCCATACTGTAAAAAATGGTTCACTTTGCCAATGTCACCCCTGTTTCAGGGAAGGTTCGCAAGAGTTGCAGGGCTTATGTTCATTTGAGATTGGGTTTTTTCGGTCCACATTCGGCGTGTGTGAGTGCGAAATTATACGTGTCTGCTTGTAGGAATGCATTTAATATGAATCTCAAATGATACATATCATTGCAGCTTAGATTTAGATTTAGAGAGAATCAGATCTACAATTGTGGGTGAATGATAGAGCGGGAATGCACATTTCACCTTTTCTGATATTTGCGCAACAATAAATAGCATCATGTTATTCCTTGACTTATAGGTTGGTATGAGGCTGACCACCCATACTGTAAAAAATGGTTCACTTTGCCAATGTCACCCCTGTTTCAGGGAAGGTCGGCAAAAGTTGTGGGGCTTATGTTCATTTGAGGTTTGGATTTTATTTGTAAGTACACATTCAGCATTTGTAAGCGCGAACTACACTTGTTGGTTTGTGGGCATACATCTGAGAGCTTTAAATGAATATATCCTTGCAACTTAGATTATAGATTATAGATTATAGATGTTGTTGTACAAAATGGATTACCATATTAAAGTGTTTGTTTTTATAAAAATACTTATTTACATTAGGCTTCCTATGTTTAATTTAAGTACAGATTAGATTATCTACTTTATAAATATGACATGGCAAAAAAAAATGGCTGCTAAAACTTTGAAGTATGATTGCTTCAACAATGCTTTCAATATTAACCCCCCTACCTTCAGGTTATTTTCCGAGAAATAGGGAAAAAATAATCAGGAATAGAAACCACAATGTACGTACTGCTGACTTTAGAAGAGTATGTATGAAAAATTACAAAACGTTAAACAAACAACCGAACGCTTAGCCTGCCCTTGAGGAACTAACTTGTCTAGACTTGTAATGGCGTGACTTAGGGACTCAGGCGGACGCCAAGCGGTTTGTAGTTTTCAAATATATTATTTTTTCTCAAGCGTACGCGATACGGGATGTAGCAGAATAGTACACTCAAAGTTTGCGTATCGCGTACGTTCATATGCATACATAGAGCGGTGAAATTATCAGGATTTTCGGCAGTTACTTTGTGAAAGTCTGTTCTTATAAATTGAAAATTAAAAATACAATTTGTTAAAATTCACTTATGTGTTTAATTTATTCACAACCAGTTTAAGGTGTGAAAAGAAGATTGTAGGTACTGCTTCTCTCAAAACTGGTTGTGCATAAAACAAACACGTAAGTGAATACTTACAAATTGTATTTTAAATTTTAAATTTATGCATTCAATACTGTCTTCTGTTCTATCAATTTAAAGTAGCTACATTATACAACACATTTCAACAGGACGCCTCAGTTTTGGTCTTTAAAGTCACTTGTTGCTTCTGCCAAAGAAATGTGAGCATTCTTGACACAAACAAGAAGTTTTAAGTCTCTAAGGGCCTGTTGCACCAAACTGCAATCAGACACAAATCAAAATTAAGTGTGATTTCTCCCAACAAATCAAAAATTTGGTTGCATATATGTACCTAAATCAGCTGATGTACCTACATTATCTTTCCTGTTCAAATTCCATCATATTTTTCCCACCTCCAAGAAATATTTAACCAAAGTCGTTACCAGAATTAAGCACTCTAATTTAAAGTGTCAATCAAATATTGATTGGAGGTTGGTGCAACAGGCCCTAAGCTCTTTTTGAAACAATCACAGCTTACAACAATATGTTTTTATATTGAAAAACTAATAACAATGGTATATATTTTGGTAACTACGAGTTGAATGAGAACTAAGGGTATGATTTTACAATGGTAGTTTGCTCGTACCTTTGTGACTTTTAACTGAACAATAAAGTATACACACTAATAACTTTTTTATCAGTAGATATAAAGTCAAGATTGAATTTTAACTTGTCGCACGCTTAATCATAAAGAGCAATAACTCGAAAAATAAGAATGTTGGGAAATCACATTTGAAGTTCAGACAACCAGTACAACTTGTATGGGATGATCGATGTTTTATCTCGGTCATATTCGTCCAAATTGAACGGCTGTCGCATTCTACCTATTCTTCTCGCATTGTTCTTGCGCTTTATTACAAAATCTCGATTTTCCCAATCTTTGAGTTATTGCTCTATATTATTAAGCGTGCGTTGTGTTCATCCTTGATCGCCGCACAACACGGGCGTCTCCTGAGGACATTGGCAGCATCATCAATGAAACATTGAGAATAAAGTGATTTCCCGATTAGTATTTATTAAATATCTGGGGTGTTATTTAATCCTTTTACTTTGTAAGCAAGTATAAAGTTACCAAACTATCGTTGAAACATCACAAAAGTAGTAAAATACTATTCAATAGCATGCTACTGAGCAAGCCATATAATAAAATAAATAACTAAGGCCCAACGGTTTAAATTTCAAACTTAGCTTATCAACTTTATACCAAATGGTTGGTATGAGGCTGACCACCCATACTGTACGATATGGCTCACTTTGCCAATGTCACCTCTGTTTCAGGGAAGATTGACAAGAGTTGCAGGGCTTAGGTTCATTTGAGATTGGGTTTTTATGTTGTAAGTTCAACTCAACCAAATGACACCACATTTTTTCACCCAATTTCAATGGGCCGAGTACAAAGCTTAGTTTGAAACAACCGGGCCTTCATATTGATATCTTAAAGGTAAAACTGAATAAGTGACATATTAAGCTAGCATGGGTTTCTCAGATAAATGCATCTTTTTCCTATTTTCTAGGAGAGAACTAATAAACACACAAAAAAGTGAAAATCCTGTAGTTAAGGAGTTTTTCATGAGAAGGCTAGTTTGGACTAGGCTAGAAATTTGGTAGAGTAGTGAATAAGTTAGTGGCTAAATATGTGCGAACCATAAAAAAATTGTTAAATAGTTTAGTGAATGATTAAGTCGAGTCGATCCATTTTACTCTATTTTTATCGGGCGAGTAGCGCCTTCCACCTCGCGTCCATGCTCACTGGTTCACTGCCTAAACAAGTCCAAACCTGTTGATAAGTCGAACTCATTAGTGGCCACAAAAATGTCTATTGCCTTGCAGCCCGTTCATCTTGCAAAACACCACTCACTTGTGTACTGTACTGGACCATAATGCAAACAATTTCTGTGCAGTAACGAGTTGTTTAACCACTAAATTACACGCTATTCTACTAAATTACTAGCCTAGTCCGAACTAGCCTTTAATGTACTTACTATGAGAAGTTACTCACAATAAAATGTTTAATCAACGATTTCTCAAATCAGTGAATCAGCACTTATTTAGTTTTACCTTTAAGGTGGCGATACGTAAATATATTCTTTACAGCATTTAAAGCTTGCTCTTCGCGAGTACATCCTGACTACTTCCCGAGTCTTCTGTAACAGTGTCTACAAGGTTGGCGTTGGCGAAGATGTTCTTAGGGTCCAGCTGCCTCTTGGTGGCCTGGTACAGCTCCAGGCCCGGCACGGAGACAGTCTGCTGGTACCACTTCTTCCTCAGCTTACCGACTCCGTGGTGATGGGAAATGGATCCTGAAAACATGATTATTGTTGTAAATATTACTTTTGTTATACATTAAAAGCTGTAGCAAGTTCTTTAAATTCTAATAATAATATTAGGATGATTTATTTGGTGAGCGCTGTTTTTGTGTGAATCACACCTCAAAAGCCCTCTATGAGCTTGGCCGTCGCTATAGACAGCGCCAATTCTTAAGCAAGACCCAGTTGCTGTAAGGCTGGATGGACACTTGGTGCCCGGTCTTTGGTAAAGGTATATAGATTTTTCAACCCAGAGAAGAGCATATTTGAAAATATAAATGGTAGGTATATTTTTTGTGCTCTGCCGGGATTCAAACTACAACCTTCCATTTACGAGTCAGAAGTCTTAACCACTAGACTACGGACCGGTCTGATTATTGTTGTATTAAATTTTATTTTTTAAATAGATTTGTGAAGAGGAATGCAATTCACCAACCTATTCTGCCTGGCCAGAAACAGGTATTAATACAATCAATTTATAATTCATTTTTATTTATTTTTAATTAATTATTAATTAATAATTACCCAATAAAATCTGTAGAACCAGGGTCAAAGTTATGGTCAAATGACCCAGGCGGGGATCGAACCAACGTTGTTCTATTCCAAACACGCTAGAAAGATCAGCCCCCTCAGGAACAGGGGGGACATTGGCAAAGTGAACCATTTTCTACAGCATGGGTGATCAGCTGCATACAAACCTATAAGTCAAGGAACCCATTATCATTATTGAAATGTACAAGCTTTTACCTCCACAGGCTATAATCTCATCCCTGGCCCTCTCCTCGATGAGCTCGTATATCTCCATGGCGTTCTCAAAGTTGGAGGAGTGGAAGCCGAAGTAGAAGTAGACGCAGGCGCCGGCGTCGTACGTCTGCGTGACGCGGCAGGAGATGAGGAAGTGTTTGATGGAGTGGTGCTTGCACTCCTGCCGCACCCGGTGCTTCACGTTGCGGCAGAGGGCGCTGGTGCGGTCCCACGGCACCGACGTCTCAAAGGACTCCGCGATGATGTCGTAGTTGTACGCCAGATCCTGAAGAATAAATCAAACACCAGTTTTAAGAAATCCATAAACACATAAATTCTAATTCTTATAGTTTGATCAATGTTCAAATTTCTGCTGCTTCACCTTTGTTATTACCTAATTGTACCTCTATGTACATATAAATCTAAATCTACGCTGCAAAGATATGTATCATTTGAGATTCATATTAAATGCATTCCCACAAGCACACACGCATAATTTCACGCTCACACATGCCGCATGTGGACCTACAATATAAAAAATCCAATCTCAAATGAACATAAACCCTGCAACTCTTGCCGACCTTCCCTAAAACAGGGGTGACATTGGCAAAGTGAACCATTTTTTACAGTATGGGTGGTCAACCTCACACCAACCTATCAGTCAAGGAAAATATAAATCTATGTCTATTGCTCATTATTTTTATTTCTCTATGGTTTTTGTCTTGTCAATTTTGAAATAGTAATAGTTATCTTCATGCAAAAGCAGAAGCTTGTGTGCATGCAATGGCATCTGTTGAACCAGGGTCGAAGTTATAATCAGGGCCAGACGTGATTCGAACCAGCGTTATTATGTTCCAAATATGCTAGTCAAGAATAGCAACTTGAACCCCTCAGCCATAACACCGACTTCTATATTTATTTTACTCCCCACTACACGTGAACTATTATGTCTAATACTCAGAGTATAGAAACAAATAAAGCAGAATCAAAATATAATAAAAAGCCGGGACGACATTCTGAACATCCCTATGAATTAAACTTACATGAATATGTGAAAAAAATCATGTTCCTTACATGAATTTAGAGTTTAGTTTGGCACTTAGAGGAGTTTACAATACTAGCTATAAGTCATCCAAGTCCCCCAGTGCTTGTTTGACTTATCTACCGACTACCATTTGATTCAAAGATGACCTTTCAATGACATTGTCTTAAGAATCTCATTTTATACAATCTGAGCTAAGAAAAAAAGTAAAACACGATAATGTGAAAGTTGTTTTAAATATTCTTAAAATCAATTTCCAGTTTTAATAAGACACACTGGGCCAGCACACATATAAACATTGCTCATATGAAATTACCAGGAGCGTGCATCCCATACAGGCACATGCACCTAATAGGTAGGCAATAAATGGTAAAGAACCATTTAAGCTTGATATTCAGATTAAAAATTAAAAATTTAAGTTCGATTGAAGCCATCTTTAGCACTTCGGTCAATTTCAAATGAGTTATTTTAAAGAAATGGGAGAAAATGTTGATTCTGAAATGTATTTTCCTATACTCTATGAACGCGCCTGGAAATTACCTCTGATCGGCATAAGACATACAAGCACTAAAGGCACAAAGTGACATGAAAACTTGATGACTTACTCTGATATAAGCAATGACAAAAGTCAAGACATATCCCCTCTCCCCGTTAGTCTGGCCGGCTGCTATTCCTCCAAACTGCGCTGCGATGGCGTTGATCTTCTTCTCTTGCACGGCAACGTCTTCAGCGTTCCCTTCAAACAGCAACGTGGCAACACAAATCTGGTTCAAGTCAAAACCTTTCACCTTCGTCAGCACCAAATGCTTTATCCCATCCATGAAGTACCCAAAGTAGGACGGGACTGGTCGCAGAGCCTGCCCAAACTTAAACTGCTCGTTGTCCATTAGCCTGATGCTGGAGGGCTGGCATCTCTCTCTGGCTACCTCTCTCATGCACTTCACTCCGCTCTCAAACTCAGGAAATACTAGAGATCCGTACTTTATGCATTTGGGCAACGGTCTTATCTTCAAAACAACTTCAGTCACAACGCCTAAGGAGCCTTCTGAACCAAGAATGACTTGTTGGAAATCTGGTCCGCAGGATATGCGAGGTACTCTACACCCCTTCTCTAGTACTCCTCTCGGTGTCACCATTCTAACGTGCACAACCAAGTCTTCAATGTTTCCATAAGTGTTTTTCTTCATGCCACTTGCTCGCGTCGCCACCCAACCTCCTAAAGAAGAAAATTCGTACGAGTCAGGTTCGTGTCCCGCGGTATAACCTAACTTTCTCAATTCCCGCTCTAAATCTTGACCTAGGATCCCGCTTTCACAGCACACAACTAAGTTGCTGCTGTCCACCCACAGGATATCGTTCATTTGCGACGTGTCTAATGAAGTGATAACCCTTCTTTCTTCTTCTGGACATCCTACGGCTCCGGAAACAGAAGTTCCTCCGCCGTACGGTATAATCACTAAGTTTCTTTTGTCGGCAACTTTGACAATTTCAACGACTTCTTCGTGACAGGTTGGCCAGAGCACAATGTCGGGTATTCTGGTGAAGACTTTTCTGCGCAGGACGTCTATGTCGTGTAAAGTTTGTCCATGCGATCTGATCAAGCGATCGATGCCTTCAATAGATGTAGATATCCCGAGGTCTTCGAATTCTTGCACCAGCTCTGGTCCAGCGAGACTCCTGGGGTAGTCTGTCTCTTTGGGAAGTGGCTGACGATCAGTTTTGATGTTTACATCGACATCAAACATTATATGCACCCAGTCTGTGAAGTATGGCAATTCCAAGTTGCCGATTGGATATCTGTAAGAAAAGAAAAGAAAAAATGTTAGTATATATGTATAGCAAGTTCTTTAATTCAATACCAAATATTAAGAATGTCAATGCAGGAGGAAGCTTTATAGGAGGAATCTCAACAAGTATTCCTTCTGCATTTACTAAATAAATAGTTAGTAAGTACATCTAAAGAGTGCAAATCATTTCATATTGGTTCGAGTCTCAGCTATTTTTTTTTTTAGTTTAGGAAGTAAATCACAGATGGCAGCTGAATTAAAAATATGCGAAACAACATTCTTTCAGATTAGGATATATAATACAGTGGAACCTCTCATAACGAGCATAATCGTTCCAGAATTTCACTCTTTATGTGAAACACTCGTTAAGCGAAACAAATTTACCTATTTAAATCAATGTCAAACACGATAATGCGTTCCACATGAAATAGTTAAGTGAGATATCAACCCAGCACTCGTTAGGTCACGCCCCCAACCAATCACAGTGAGAGAAAGTCGCTGAGCAAGAGAAAGTACTTAAATAGAATCTCGATCGCATTATCAGCAGTCTATTGCGGTGTGCCAAGCAGTGCGCAGTGTATTCGCGCTCGATTTCGTAAATTTTAAGTTCGCGGGTAAATGTTGATTTTTTTAACGCGTTTTTTTTTAAATGTTAAAAAGTGATATAAAATTAAAAAGTGGAAACGATAAATCAAATTAATTAAAAATAATATGTGAAATAAGCTCATTAAACCTCACTTTATTATTTAATACAATAATTTTACTGAACGTAATTAGAACAAAATTTGAATGAGTTGTATGTCAACTAAGGCGGCAATTTGGAATGGTTTTTTTGAAAATGAAATAAAATATACAGAAATAAAGGAAATATTTTTCTCATTATTTCTTTATAAAACAACTAAGCTACACATTAAGTGAAATTTCTTAGTTGGGAGGTTGCCTTATGCCAACCACTTCAGTTGAAGTGGGGGTTTCCCAGCTCCCGAGAAGGCTGGTACTTATTTCTTGTGAAGGCTGAGGAAAGCCTTGTTGTATTTTATTTTTGGTTTGAAATAAACACCGAAACGGGAAATTTTTCTGAGACCCTCGGTGGGGTTTGAACCCGGGCTCTCATGCGCGGAGTGCAAGCACTCTAGCAACTAAGCTATCGACTGGACTTAACTTTTTCGATTTCCGCCATTGATTCTTTAACTATTCAAATATAACACGTTTGTCTTATTATAAGTGTTGCATTAAAAAACAACAGTGAGCTGTGCACCGTTTTCTTTTTCATTTAACTGAGCACGATCATGAAAAGGCCTGCAAAAAATGCGATATTAATATTATTTCTATTACAAGAAGAGCTATAAAATATATAATATCCTAAATCAAAGTGATGAGAATAAAGTGTGTGTAAAAATATTTCAAATGTATTACTTGAAATAAAATAAAGTGCCATGTGAAAGCCAAGATAGGAGTAGCAGCCGGGAGCTTGCGCTAACACATGTAAATTACTATTTATTAATACTCGCGTAAAGTAAATAGTGTGTTCCAGGGGCGGTTTCAGAATAATGTAAGTCATTTTGATTTTACAAAATGTTTTTATGACATTAAATTTATTGTATTTTATTCATTTTATGCATTGACATTTTTGTTTTTATTTATTTTCAAATTATAAAGGTTTTTCAAGGAATCCTGTGCGGGAGTCTGCCCACTTCTTGAAAGACTTGGGGGTCTATGTCACCCTGGAAGGGTGCCGCAAAGGTGTTGCTTGAATTATTGCTTCTGTCGTGAGGCGCGGCAAGGAAGTGGTGATTGATATTAGTTTTGAATAAAACCGGATTAAATTGAGAAGGGAACACAGATGTTGGTAGTTCATTCCATAAACGGGCAGTTCGGCAAAGTAATGAGTCATGAAAAGCCAAGTTCTCATAGTTTTGGGGTGTGCCTGTGTTTTATGAAAAAATGTAAAGAAGGCTTTATACAGGCAGGCCCGGACTAAGGGCGGTTCAAGCTGTGCGACCAAACCAGGACCCCTGCGTCCTAAGGTCCCCAGAGACTTTTTAGAAGAATACATTCAAATAGTTTTTTGACATAAATTTGTTCGAGGGCTTAGGCATTTAAAACATTCAAGACCACATAGACTTTTTGGAAATTAGTTATTATAGATATTTACTTTTAATTATTTTTGGGGTCCGAATCAAAAGCAGCCATCGATACCAGAAACGCCATGGGCGTCTTTGGTCTCCCAATATTTTTTTATTCATAACAAAATGACACTGTGAAGATCTTTGTTCTCTTTCTAACCAAGGACGACTTGCGTTTAGGTAAGTTGAAACGGATATAGTGTCAATTCTGTTGAAATAGTTTCTAGTGCACAGATTTCAGAACTAAATGGCTGTCATTGTTCGACAGAAACAAAAGATTAATTTATATCCTAAATCGACAAGTTTCTGGATTATTTATGAAGAAAGCATCACTTGGAGCATCAGAAGAGCATGCAGGTAATTTGTTTTATTCATTATGTAACTTGCAAAATATCTGGAATGTAAATAACCAACAGGTTTGTTATTTCATTAGAAGCGGCAGAACTTTTGAAATCATTTCAGCAAGAAAATAAAATATATTTACCGAATAATGAGCATAGGTCTATATAAATAATCTATCATCATTCCTTGACTGATAGGTTGGTATGAGGTTGACCACCCATACTGTAAAAAATGGTTCACTTTCCCAATGTCTCCCCTGTTTCAGGGAAGGTCGGCAAGAGTTGCAGGGCTTATGTTCATTTGAGATTGGGTTTTTTTATATTGTAGGTCCACATGCGGCATGTGTAAGCGCGAAATTATGCATGTCTGCTCGTGGGAATGCATTTATGTATATGAATCTCAAATGATACATATCTTTGCAGCTTAGATTTAGATTTAGATCAAATCTAATCTAATCTAATCTAAGCTGCAAAGATAGATATCATTTTAGATTTATATTAAATGCATTCCCACAAGCAGATATGTATAATTTCGCGCTAACACATGCCGCATGTGGACCTACAATATAAAAACCCAATCTCAAATGAACATAAGCCTTGCAACTCTTGCCGTCCTTCCCTGAAACAGGGGTGACATTGGCAAAGTGAACCAATTTTTTATATTATGGGTGGTCAGCCGCATAACAACCTATAAGTCAAGGAACATACATGACAAATTACATTTTTTTAAAGCTGCTATAAAACCAAAGTCAATCTAAAGAATGACGTTCTACAGACAATCTAAAGAATGGCATGCGAAATTATACATATCTGCTTGTGGGAATGCATTTCATATAAATCTTAAATGATATATATCTTTGCAGCTTAGATTAGATTAGATTAGATTAGACGTCAGAATACTTTTGGATTCGGAACTATTTTCTCGGCGAGCAAACGTCAGTCTTGTATGGGACTTCCTTTCTTAGCAACCAATAAAAAATATTTATATCCATTTTGCCTAGCAAACCGGCCGGGTGACGACAAAATTTTGTCGTGCGGACCTCACTATTATTGTAAAGTGTAATTAAGTTATAATATAGAGGAGTAGAAACTCAATTAATGTATTGATACATACTATGGGGCACAGTTGTCCCCAGTCCTGTCAAACACAGCAGGGGTGTAGTCATACAAAACATGGTCTTGCTTTCTCCATTTTGTGTTTCGACATTAAACTCAGTTCTAATCTAATCTAAGTTGTGAAGATAAATTAAAGTTTAAAATTCATATTAAATGCATGCCCACAAACAAACATTGTGTGCTATAATATATTTAATCTAAGTTGCAAAGATAAATTAACATTTAAAGCTCATATCTAATGCATGCCCACAAACAAACACTTGTAGTTCGCGCTTACAAATGCTGAATGTGTACCTACTTACAAATAAAATCCAAATCTCAAATGAACATAAGCCCTGCAACTCTTGCCGACATTCCCTGAAACAGGGATGACATTGGAAAAATGAACCTTTTTTACAGTATGGGTGGTCAACCTCGTACTAACAAGTAAAAAAATCTAAAAATAATGCTTTTTACGTTTAAAAATCTCAAATTTATCGATCAAAAGATGTACAACGCGTGCATCTTTTGATCGACATTACATCTGTGGGAGATAAGCGAAACAAGCACTAGGTGACGATACAACATAAGCCAGTGTTAAAAGTTTTCTTCTGTATTCACATGAACATCAGCCTACGCTAGGTTTTATTGATTCCTGACATGGGCCATGCATATTTAATAGACAGGTATGCTCGCTATAAAATTCATAGAAAACTAAAACCACTTAAGTAACTGATGAAATATTAAATTAAGAAACGAAAAACCTGCCAGCAGAGACTTTTCAGTTAAACGCAGCCATATTGTTTTTATTAAAAATGTATGGAACCTAAAACTTTCACTAAAGGCGCTATTTGGTTTCCATGTACAATTTTTTTTAAACCTACAGTTATTATAATATATCATGCGTTTTAATTTGTAGTGAAATAAAAATAAGGATGCAAAGGAGGGCAGTGAAGTTGATCAATGATCCTTCTCTGACATCCGATCTGCAGCCGCTCCGGCACAGAAGAAAAGTTGGAATGCTCAGTCTTTTTTTTATCGATATTACCACGGAGCTTGTTCTAATGAGCTCCATTCATTAATCCCTCCCCCTCGCATTTCAGAAAGGGAAACTCGTAGTACGACTCTCATTCATCCCTTTGCAGTCGATCTTAAAACTATGAGAACTTGGCGTTTTCATGACTCATTCCTTTGCCAAACTGCCCGTTTATGGAATGGTCTACCAGTATCTGTGTTCCCTTCCCAATTTAATCCGGTTTTATTCAAAACCAACATCAATCGCCACTTCCTTGCTGCGCCTCATGACAGAAGCGAGAACTCAAGCAACATCTCTGCGGCACCCTTCCAGGGTGACGACCCCCAAGACTTTCAAGAATTGGGGAGCCTCCCGCACAGGATCCCTTAAAAAAAAGGGTAAATTTTATAACAAGGAATTTGAAAGGGGTGTACATTTTACAAGGATTTGATGATCTAATGCTGCTATATTGATTTTTGTATGTTCCTTGACTTATAGTTTGGTATGTGGCTGACCATACCCATGCTGTAGAAAATGGTTCACTTTGCCAATGTCCCCCCTGTTTCAGGGAAGGTCGGCACGAGTTGTAGGGTGTATGTTCATTTGAGATTTGGTTTTTTATGTTGTGGGTTCACATGCGGCATGTACAAGCTCGAGCTCATACGTGTTTGCATGTGAAAATGCATATAATGTGAATCCCCAATGTTACACATTTTTGCAACTTAGATTAGAGATTAGATTAGATGCTGGGAACCCATCGTTTCTATACCGATTGACTCGGCACATTTCAAAATATATCAGGACTTCCCTTGACTAAAAGGTTGGTAGGAGGCTGACCCCCTATGCGGCAAAAACTTGGTTCACTATCGCCAGTGCCACACTAGTTCCAGGGAAAGGCGAATAGACTTGCAAAGTTTTTTTAAAATAGATTTGTGAAGATGAATGCAATTCAACAACCTATTTTTGTCTGGTCAGAAAATCAATTAAAAAATCATTATTTTAATATTTGAATGAATCAGCCGATGCAACCCCGGTTTCAGGGAAAAGCGGCAGGAGTTGCAAGGCTTATGTTTATGTGAGGTTTTGTTTATTTGTATGCACGCATGCAGAATGTGAAGGCGCGAATCTAAATGTGCCTATCTATGGGCATGCATTTAATCTGAGCCTTAAATGTTAACATATCATTCCAGCTTAGATTAAAGATTATAGTAATTAACAATTCCCCAATGGCATCTATTGAACCAGGGTCAAAGTAATTGCCGATAGGTTAAGACGCAGGCGGGGTTCGAACTTGCGATTGTCTCCTTATCCTCTTGACCACACCAGCGACTCACAAGTGCTTCTATGTTATATAATTACAACAATAAATAAGATGTTTTGCAATCTTCACTCTTCAAATCTGTCGAGAGTCTAACTGGTCTTTTGAGTGGACGTTTCTGTGAGGAGTGGACAGAGCGGACTCACGACATTCTGAAGGATTTGATGTCAGGTGTTCAGAGGTGTCAAACACGCGGCCGCAACTAACTGAGCTATACACATAGTGTAACTTCTTGCCACGTTATCCCCGAAGGGGTTATGTTCATTTGAGGTTTGGATTTTATTTGTAAGTACACAATCAGCATTTGTAAGCGCGAACTACACGTGTTTGTTTGTGGGCATACATCTGAGAGCTTTGAATGAATATATCCTTGCAACTTAGATTATAGATTATAGGTTGCATGTGGCGAGTTGAACCTATTTAGTTTTACAGGTGAAGTGGCTTTGTTCCTTGACTTATAGGTTGATATACGGTTGACCACCCAAGCTGTAAAAATGGTTCACTTTGCCAATGTCACCCCTGTTACAGGGAAGGACGGCAAGAGTTGCAGGGCTTATGTTCATTTGAGATTAGGTTTTTATATTGTAGGTCCACATGCGGCATGTGTTAGCTCGCGAAATTATACATGTCTGCTTGTGGGAATGCATTTAATATAAATCTTAAATGATATAGCTTAGATTAGAAGTGGCCGGCCGTACGCCAACCACTTCCTTTGGAGTAGGGGTTTTCCAGCTTCCGAGTGGGCTGGTACTCATTTCTCGTGAAGGCTGAGGAAACGTTTCCGGTATTTTATTTTGGGGTTTGAAATAAACACCGATTCGGGAAATCATTTCTGACACCCTCGGTGAGATTCGAACCCGAGCTCACGGCATGGGATGCACGCACTCTACCAACTGAGCTATCGAAAGAACCAAGCTATCTTGTATAACGTCACTATTGATAGTTCAACGTGAAGTTAGCTGAATTTTTAGAAGTTGGTAGAGTGCTTGCAATCCATGCCGAAAGCTCAGATTCGAATCCCACCGAGACTGTCAGAAATGATTTCCCGTTTCGGTATTCATTTCAAACCAAAGATAATAAAAATACCGGCAACGTTTACTCAGCCTTCACCATAAATGAGTACCAGCCCTCTTGGGAGAATAAATCTTGTCGTTATTTTATTTTGCGTTTGAAAGAAACACCGAAACGAAAAATCATTTGTGACACCCGAGCACGGATTCGAACCCGAGCTCTCGGCATGGAATGCAATCAAACGAACCATAGCCCTACATAAGACGTAAAAATCTTGCCACCGTTCCTCGTGACACTGGAAAGAGTGAACTAATTTTTACTGTGTTGGTGGTCAGCCTCATACCCACCTACAAGTCAAGGAACATGAGAGCACACCTACATACAAGTCTGCTTTCTAGTACATATTTTAGGATCGATGTTTGGTGCCACCTTTAATCCTCTCTCTAACAGTTGTTCTCAAACTTTTTTGACCAGGGACCACTTTTAGTATTTGTGATGGAGTTTTCTGATCAGGGTTCCTTAAGAGCCCGTTCCCACTTGTCGGGTGTCGGATCCGTATATTCGTCGGAGGTTCCAGTTGCAGAACATGTCGGACAAAATCGGTTTCCGACAAGTGTGAATAGCTCCATACATAATGTTCTGCCTTCTGCCACTGCAACGTCCGATTAATATACGGATCCGACACCCGACAAGTGGGAACGGGCTCCAACTTGTAGGTATGAGGCTGAAAACACGATATGTAAAAATTAGTTTACTTTTCCGATGTCAAGCCTGTTTCAGGTTACAGCGGCAACAGTTACAGAGTTTGTGTTTATTTAAGATGTGGCCTTTCATTTAGTAAGTAAACATGTAGGTACTATGTGTAAGAGCGGAATTGTAAACAACTTGTAGGCCAGCATTCAATGTGAATCTTAAATGTTAATATATTTAAAATAAATAACCTTAAAAAATCACAACCTACATCTCAAATGAACATAAACCTGCAACTCTTGCCGTGTTTCGTAAAACAGAGGTGGCATTGGTAAAATAAATCATTATTTAAATAAATAAAATATCCGAAATTGCGTATGAATGGAATATCCAGAGTCATAATAAAAGAAGAGCTTGTATGAAGAAGGTAATGACTCTGGAGGAAATGAAAGAAGTATGCAAGGACAGAAAGAAATGGCGGTTGATCTGTGATGTTGGCGGCTAGGGTTTGTTAAAGTGAAATTGGTTTTATGATTTAGTTTTTTATGTCCATGTATATATTGTTATTTATTGATTTAAAAAAAATGTAATTTGTCATGTATGTTCCTTGACTTATAGGTTGTTATGCGGCTGACCACCCATACAATAAAAAATTGGTTCACTTTGCCAATATCACCCCTGTTTCAGGGAAGGACGGCAAGAGTTGCAAGGCTTATGTTCATTTGAGATTGGGTTTTTATATTGTAGGTCCACATGCGGCATGTGTTAGCGCGAAATTATACATATCTGCTTGTGGGAATGCATTTAATATAAATCTTAAATGGTATATATCTTTGCAGCTTAGATTAGATTAGATTTACATAATGAGTAGTGTAATGTTCCCCCCCCCCTGCCGAAGAAGGGGACGGAGGGACAGACGAAGGAGGACTCGAAAAGAGAAGCGAGAAAGAGAAAGCGCGAAAGAGGGATTTTTCCTCCTAAGTTAAGAGTGGAGCGATCGAATGTGCAGGGAGGATACCCTGGAATCACCAGGATTCAAGTGCAACAAACCTTCTCTGAAGGAATAGCACTAGGCTGCTTCGATTCTTTTCCAACCTTCAGTTTCAGTTGCTGGAAGAGCAATCTACCCCTACCGAGGTAGTAATTATCTTTGGCCAATTATTATGTGATCATCTAGCTAAGGGTAGGACTCCTCGTCGTGTGGAAGATTATGAAACAGAACGTTGTGTAAATTTTTTGTTTTACCGTTTCAAAATCTACTTTAGTGGCAAACCCAAGTACTTTTTGGGAGGTGTACCTCTCATACATTTCTACCCTTTTCTTAAGATTATAACGAGTATTCATTTTACGTTTACGCGATCAGAGATGAGGTAGTATGAACTACAATTATTTTTAAGGCGACGAGATTTAAGCGTTATTAATTACGGAACGGTCTTAATGTGTGCAAGTTTAATTAATTGGAATATAAGGTAGTCGAAATTATTTTCAGATAAAAACATAAATGACATAAAAATTGCGAGATGAAAGGCAGTTAGGTTTTAGTTTGTTAGTGAAAGTAATTACATGCAAGGCGATCTCTTCTTTGTTGTAATTCTTACCTTTGCGCGTCCACCTGTAAGTTAATAGGTTCATGGCTTTTACAGCATCTTTCTATGACCACCGGTCATCTGAAAGGCACTGCAAAATGGACCTTTATTAGTTATTTCAAGGAAAGGATTCGGATACACGCGGCGTGAATCTAAGATTTCGACACCCTCGTCGATTAAGTGACTCTAATTAATCATGGCAAATGGCCCCAACGGCCTTTTGAGCACCTCCTCCAATTCCCCTTGTACTCTACCCAACTTCTCCGTATGGTAATCTTTTGCTGCAAAAAACCACGGGACAGGAAGGTTAGTCTGGATTGTGTGTGTTCAGCTACAAGTTACTGCAATAATGTTGGCTCCAAGCAAACTCCAAGTATATATGATCAGAGATCATGGAACATTAATCCAGCTGAGTGAGCCCAGATCATTTCAGGAACTCTCGTTGCGACCAGAGGTCGGGAACATATCCAGTTGTATTTGGCCAGAGGCCGGCTGCCAATTATCAGGAACATTGTTGTGGTCGGGAACATATTATGACCAAGGTCACTCAGCGGTTTTCAAATTCAACTGCATTAAGTACATCTGCGTTATTCTTTGTGTGTCTCGATATGAGATTGCAGGCATTTCGGCTTCAGCACATACTGCAGAGTTGTTTGTTTATAATTTATTTATGAAATTTGTATTTTATTAGCTTGGCCAACCCCTAGTGTGATGGATGTGTAATGGTGTGTTTGGAAAACATTTTCACCTTCAGATGGATTACTTTCAGGCCTTACTTATAGGTAATTCATGCAACATGCAAATCCTTCATAATCATTCTTTCATTCTCACCACCTCAAGGAGAACAGCATTCCGTAATGTGTAAGAGTGATTAGGTAATTCTGCATTGAATGTTATAGTTTTTCAGGAATTTTCCTGAAACTAGGGTCTTCCCGTGACTGTGGAACGTTCAACACCAGACCCACATTTATAAACTACGACAAAAGGTCCCATCATCTTGCAAACCTATGCGATACACTACCCACCGGACAAACTCGTCCAACCGTTTTCCACAACAAGGGAAATTTCAGGAAGGACCATTCGGTAAGGAAATGACATTGGGAACGGCTGGCTTCAGGAATCAGTATATCTCGAATGCAAGCGAACCAAACATTTCTTAATTCAATATAACATTGCAGAATTCCGGCAAGAATCTAAATGAATACAAAATGTCAACGTTGGTGTGTTTGTGTGTGTTGTGTTAGTACATAAATGCAGAATCAAGATAGAAATAGAAAATAATTGCTATGTTGAAATAAGAAGAAAACCTCCCTCCGCTTAGTTAAGTCAATGAATCTCTGAAATAAACTTATAATTAACAAATTATGCATCGATAAGAAAATAAGTAGGAAAATCTTTCCCCCGCACAGGTAAGTCGATGAATCCCTGAAAGTAAATATTTATAACCAAATACACAGCGATAAGAAACTCTGAAAGAAAACCCCAACATGTAGATAAAATAAAGTAATATGTTCAATGAAATTTAGTTAATTTGTTTAGTGGATTTTTAGTTAATCTGTTAGTTTAATCAAAGAAAACTCAGCCCAGGAAAACAGCTCAGGAACAACTCTGTATTATACGTAAATAGTTAATTTTAATTTTAAATAATGAAAGGCCGGATCCCAATAAGAAATATAACCACTGCACTTTTCACTTCACGATAATAATGTCAAATTAAATCAAAAGAATGTCCGCGCTTAATATTTATAAAAGTTATTATTTAAAATTTCAAGTTCAATAGATGCGTATTCAAAGTTTTGTTGATTAATGTTCCTTTATTTATAAAATATTTTTATTATTTAGAAAATCGGAATGAGTATAATATTATTAAGCTTTGAAACAAAACACATCCGTATCGATCGCCAGTCAAAATCCGAGTCCCCGAGTTTATTAAAAAATTAGAAAATGAAATGAATTGTTTTTAGTGTTTTGAAAACGAAAAACACATCTGTATCGACCGCTGTTCAAGATCGAAGTCCCTCATCCCTTGCAACGTCAGGGGTGCATCTCTTCCCTCTCCTCCCCTTGAGATCTCCTTTCCTCCACCCCAAGATCTGCCGCAAGTCATAGCGATATAATTATTGGTTGAAAAAGAGAGAACTCTACAATTTCCCCCAAAAATTTAGAAAAATGGCAATCTTGTTATTTTGAGAAATTTTTCCCAAGGTTCTCGTTCACTGTTCAACCAACAGGTTCAAGTCGACGTATATCTTTTTTTCCTCTCCCCAAGCCCCTTTTTTTTCAAATTATACGCGCTCAATCCCGATAAGGTGTCGCATAACGCATGTGTGTAACACATGTGTCCTTTCGTTTCCACCCCCAATCACGGGCCCACTTGAAGTCATGCTTCATCCCTCAACCCAAAGAATTAAAAAAACACTTGGACTATTTAGTGAATATGCCTTACACAGGGATCCAAGATTTTAAATTAAACCATGTTCGTGCGTAAATCATTGAAAACGCATTCGAAACCAAAATTTTAGTTCTGCCACACAACAACGCAGGCAAGTAACTAAAATTAAACAATAACCAATTGTCCCAAATTTAATGTACCTGACACTCAACTATCTTTACAATGCAAGTTGCAAAGATGTACCAATACCGAAGATTCGAAATTAATGCACGCCCACAATCAGACGCACGTTAGCCCAGGCCATCACACTTCGTGTGTACATCAACAAATCAAACCCCAAATGTTAAAAGAAACTTTTACCGCCACTCCCCGAAACATAAGTGACATCAGCAAAGTAAAACAACCTCGACCGTACGGGTGGTCAACCTCATTCCAGTCCATAAGTCAAGGAACAATGTCAAGTATATAATCTAACCAGGATTCACCATAGTTTTAGTTTTTTATAACCATTCAAGGTAGCGTTTTATTTAATATTGAATTTAAATGTACGTCAAACAAACGCTATTCAACCGTTATGAGGCGATATATTCCCCCAAAACTTTAGCACAACTGTTACTTTCAACAGAAAAAATAGTTAACCCAAATAGCAGATTATCGAAATGGAAAACACCATTCCAGGAGAATAAATGCTCATTTGAAACTTAATTGAGATAACATCTTAATATATAAAATATTAAGTGTCTAAAAGAATTACAAAATTTAAACCCGGTTCCCCCGTAAGGTCGGGATGATATTATGCAACGCAAGTGATCGTTCAACAATCAGTCGTCACGGCATAAAATCTTATGGCCGACACGACATGGACGCATGAAATAAAATAAAATAAAAAAATAACATATTAATATTAAGGGCCGCTCCAAATTTCCTGGGAACGAACAGATCAAGGGTCCTGTGTACAAAAAAAATCCCACCCTTGTTTTAAGCGTTATTTCTTTCACGACCATAAAATTTTATTTCTTGAAAAATAAATAGAAAGATTAACGTTCCTCAGAGTTATTAGTTCCGAAAAAAAGGCCACTTCACGCACTTAAAATCCATAATTTAAATCCCTTTTAATTTTTTTTGTCGTTTGAGTGAACTGAATTTTTATCACGTCCCACGATAGTTAAAATAACAACCCAAAATTTACGACTTTTTAGATTATTTCTACCCCAATCACTCCACACATGTTCCGACTTGAGAGGCTCAGTTCCCTTCCATTTTTTGTTTGCATAAAATCTTAGCAACAGTGACATCACTTCGTGTCCAAAAAAAAGGAAACTATACCATGCAAATAATCAGATTTTAGATGAAGCAATAAATTTGCTGTCTTGACACTGAAATTGTCAATTCCAGAGAAACATTGCTTAGTTTTGCCACCCATCTAAACAGCCGCTTCTCCCCCAAAATTATATACCCTTATTTTAATAAACTTAAGTGTTAAGCTCTGTTTTAGTGTGTTTCCACACCTCAAGAGCTTAGTGAGTCTAAAATTTAAGGCAAAGTGAATTTACCCCACAATACACATAATATGATATCTCACAAAGGTTTAATATTGCGCAAAGTGCAATAACCTGTTTTACATAATAACAATTTATCATCTCATCACAAGATGTAGAAAATTCAAATATTCAAAATAAAAATAAATTGGAAAGAGGAAAACTTCATTTCAAGTCCTAATATAGGGTGAAATATAAAATAGCATTAGGAAGCAAGAGGCACGTAAAACATGTGTAAGGTAACAAAGACGACGCCCGTGATATTACTTCAACGTTTATTTTTATTTTATTTGAAAGTGTATTAAGCGGACTAAACTTTGCTTTATTATTATCCGGCGGTATGTTTACTTCTAGTTTACGTAAGTTACTTGAGTTAAAGTTTCTTTATTCTTTAACAAAAAAATACTGATTTTAAAATTTACACAAATTATTAAACGCAATAAATGTATGAGAGATACTTGTATGACCTCCCATCCTGGTTCACTTGGCAACAATTGTAATGTTCCCCCCCCCCTGCCGAAGAAGGGGACGGAGGGACAGACGAAGGAGGACTCGAAAAGAGAAGCGAGAAAGAGAAAGCGCGAAAGAGGGATTTTTCCTCCTAAGTTAAGAGTGGAGCGATCGAATGTGCAGGGAGGATACCCTGGAATCACCAGGATTCAAGTGCAACAAACCTTCTCTGAAGGAATAGCACTAGGCTGCTTCGATTCTTTTCCAACCTTCAGTTTCAGTTGCTGGAAGAGCAATCTACCCCTACCGAGGTAGTAATTATCTTTGGCCAATTATTATGTGATCATCTAGCTAAGGGTAGGACTCCTCGTCGTGTGGAAGATTATGAAACAGAACGTTGTGTAAATTTTTTGTTTTACCGTTTCAAAATCTACTTTAGTGGCAAACCCAAGTACTTTTTGGGAGGTGTACCTCTCATACATTTCTACCCTTTTCTTAAGATTATAACGAGTATTCATTTTACGTTTACGCGATCAGAGATGAGGTAGTATGAACTACAATTATTTTTAAGGCGACGAGATTTAAGCGTTATTAATTACGGAACGGTCTTAATGTGTGCAAGTTTAATTAATTGGAATATAAGGTAGTCGAAATTATTTTCAGATAAAAACATAAATGACATAAAAATTGCGAGATGAAAGGCAGTTAGGTTTTAGTTTGTTAGTGAAAGTAATTACATGCAAGGCGATCTCTTCTTTGTTGTAATTCTTACCTTTGCGCGTCCACCTGTAAGTTAATAGGTTCATGGCTTTTACAGCATCTTTCTATGACCACCGGTCATCTGAAAGGCACTGCAAAATGGACCTTTATTAGTTATTTCAAGGAAAGGATTCGGATACACGCGGCGTGAATCTAAGATTTCGACACCCTCGTCGATTAAGTGACTCTAATTAATCATGGCAAATGGCCCCAACGGCCTTTTGAGCACCTCCTCCAATTCCCCTTGTACTCTACCCAACTTCTCCGTATGGTAATCTTTTGCTGCAAAAAACCACGGGACAGGAAGGTTAGTCTGGATTGTGTGTGTTCAGCTACAAGTTACTGCAATAATGTTGGCTCCAAGCAAACTCCAAGTATATATGATCAGAGATCATGGAACATTAATCCAGCTGAGTGAGCCCAGATCATTTCAGGAACTCTCGTTGCGACCAGAGGTCGGGAACATATCCAGTTGTATTTGGCCAGAGGCCGGCTGCCAATTATCAGGAACATTGTTGTGGTCGGGAACATATTATGACCAAGGTCACTCAGCGGTTTTCAAATTCAACTGCATTAAGTACATCTGCGTTATTCTTTGTGTGTCTCGATATGAGATTGCAGGCATTTCGGCTTCAGCACATACTGCAGAGTTGTTTGTTTATAATTTATTTATGAAATTTGTATTTTATTAGCTTGGCCAACCCCTAGTGTGATGGATGTGTAATGGTGTGTTTGGAAAACATTTTCACCTTCAGATGGATTACTTTCAGGCCTTACTTATAGGTAATTCATGCAACATGCAAATCCTTCATAATCATTCTTTCATTCTCACCACCTCAAGGAGAACAGCATTCCGTAATGTGTAAGAGTGATTAGGTAATTCTGCATTGAATGTTATAGTTTTTCAGGAATTTTCCTGAAACTAGGGTCTTCCCGTGACTGTGGAACGTTCAACACCAGACCCACATTTATAAACTACGACAAAAGGTCCCATCATCTTGCAAACCTATGCGATACACTACCCACCGGACAAACTCGTCCAACCGTTTTCCACAACAAGGGAAATTTCAGGAAGGACCATTCGGTAAGGAAATGACATTGGGAACGGCTGGCTTCAGGAATCAGTATATCTCGAATGCAAGCGAACCAAACATTTCTTAATTCAATATAACATTGCAGAATTCCGGCAAGAATCTAAATGAATACAAAATGTCAACGTTGGTGTGTTTGTGTGTGTTGTGTTAGTACATAAATGCAGAATCAAGATAGAAATAGAAAATAATTGCTATGTTGAAATAAGAAGAAAACCTCCCTCCGCTTAGTTAAGTCAATGAATCTCTGAAATAAACTTATAATTAACAAATTATGCATCGATAAGAAAATAAGTAGGAAAATCTTTCCCCCGCACAGGTAAGTCGATGAATCCCTGAAAGTAAATATTTATAACCAAATACACAGCGATAAGAAACTCTGAAAGAAAACCCCAACATGTAGATAAAATAAAGTAATATGTTCAATGAAATTTAGTTAATTTGTTTAGTGGATTTTTAGTTAATCTGTTAGTTTAATCAAAGAAAACTCAGCCCAGGAAAACAGCTCAGGAACAACTCTGTATTATACGTAAATAGTTAATTTTAATTTTAAATAATGAAAGGCCGGATCCCAATAAGAAATATAACCACTGCACTTTTCACTTCACGATAATAATGTCAAATTAAATCAAAAGAATGTCCGCGCTTAATATTTATAAAAGTTATTATTTAAAATTTCAAGTTCAATAGATGCGTATTCAAAGTTTTGTTGATTAATGTTCCTTTATTTATAAAATATTTTTATTATTTAGAAAATCGGAATGAGTATAATATTATTAAGCTTTGAAACAAAACACATCCGTATCGATCGCCAGTCAAAATCCGAGTCCCCGAGTTTATTAAAAAATTAGAAAATGAAATGAATTGTTTTTAGTGTTTTGAAAACGAAAAACACATCTGTATCGACCGCTGTTCAAGATCGAAGTCCCTCATCCCTTGCAACGTCAGGGGTGCATCTCTTCCCTCTCCTCCCCTTGAGATCTCCTTTCCTCCACCCCAAGATCTGCCGCAAGTCATAGCGATATAATTATTGGTTGAAAAAGAGAGAACTCTACAATTTCCCCCAAAAATTTAGAAAAATGGCAATCTTGTTATTTTGAGAAATTTTTCCCAAGGTTCTCGTTCACTGTTCAACCAACAGGTTCAAGTCGACGTATATCTTTTTTTCCTCTCCCCAAGCCCCTTTTTTTTCAAATTATACGCGCTCAATCCCGATAAGGTGTCGCATAACGCATGTGTGTAACACATGTGTCCTTTCGTTTCCACCCCCAATCACGGGCCCACTTGAAGTCATGCTTCATCCCTCAACCCAAAGAATTAAAAAAACACTTGGACTATTTAGTGAATATGCCTTACACAGGGATCCAAGATTTTAAATTAAACCATGTTCGTGCGTAAATCATTGAAAACGCATTCGAAACCAAAATTTTAGTTCTGCCACACAACAACGCAGGCAAGTAACTAAAATTAAACAATAACCAATTGTCCCAAATTTAATGTACCTGACACTCAACTATCTTTACAATGCAAGTTGCAAAGATGTACCAATACCGAAGATTCGAAATTAATGCACGCCCACAATCAGACGCACGTTAGCCCAGGCCATCACACTTCGTGTGTACATCAACAAATCAAACCCCAAATGTTAAAAGAAACTTTTACCGCCACTCCCCGAAACATAAGTGACATCAGCAAAGTAAAACAACCTCGACCGTACGGGTGGTCAACCTCATTCCAGTCCATAAGTCAAGGAACAATGTCAAGTATATAATCTAACCAGGATTCACCATAGTTTTAGTTTTTTATAACCATTCAAGGTAGCGTTTTATTTAATATTGAATTTAAATGTACGTCAAACAAACGCTATTCAACCGTTATGAGGCGATATATTCCCCCAAAACTTTAGCACAACTGTTACTTTCAACAGAAAAAATAGTTAACCCAAATAGCAGATTATCGAAATGGAAAACACCATTCCAGGAGAATAAATGCTCATTTGAAACTTAATTGAGATAACATCTTAATATATAAAATATTAAGTGTCTAAAAGAATTACAAAATTTAAACCCGGTTCCCCCGTAAGGTCGGGATGATATTATGCAACGCAAGTGATCGTTCAACAATCAGTCGTCACGGCATAAAATCTTATGGCCGACACGACATGGACGCATGAAATAAAATAAAATAAAAAAATAACATATTAATATTAAGGGCCGCTCCAAATTTCCTGGGAACGAACAGATCAAGGGTCCTGTGTACAAAAAAAATCCCACCCTTGTTTTAAGCGTTATTTCTTTCACGACCATAAAATTTTATTTCTTGAAAAATAAATAGAAAGATTAACGTTCCTCAGAGTTATTAGTTCCGAAAAAAAGGCCACTTCACGCACTTAAAATCCATAATTTAAATCCCTTTTAATTTTTTTTGTCGTTTGAGTGAACTGAATTTTTATCACGTCCCACGATAGTTAAAATAACAACCCAAAATTTACGACTTTTTAGATTATTTCTACCCCAATCACTCCACACATGTTCCGACTTGAGAGGCTCAGTTCCCTTCCATTTTTTGTTTGCATAAAATCTTAGCAACAGTGACATCACTTCGTGTCCAAAAAAAAGGAAACTATACCATGCAAATAATCAGATTTTAGATGAAGCAATAAATTTGCTGTCTTGACACTGAAATTGTCAATTCCAGAGAAACATTGCTTAGTTTTGCCACCCATCTAAACAGCCGCTTCTCCCCCAAAATTATATACCCTTATTTTAATAAACTTAAGTGTTAAGCTCTGTTTTAGTGTGTTTCCACACCTCAAGAGCTTAGTGAGTCTAAAATTTAAGGCAAAGTGAATTTACCCCACAATACACATAATATGATATCTCACAAAGGTTTAATATTGCGCAAAGTGCAATAACCTGTTTTACATAATAACAATTTATCATCTCATCACAAGATGTAGAAAATTCAAATATTCAAAATAAAAATAAATTGGAAAGAGGAAAACTTCATTTCAAGTCCTAATATAGGGTGAAATATAAAATAGCATTAGGAAGCAAGAGGCACGTAAAACATGTGTAAGGTAACAAAGACGACGCCCGTGATATTACTTCAACGTTTATTTTTATTTTATTTGAAAGTGTATTAAGCGGACTAAACTTTGCTTTATTATTATCCGGCGGTATGTTTACTTCTAGTTTACGTAAGTTACTTGAGTTAAAGTTTCTTTATTCTTTAACAAAAAAATACTGATTTTAAAATTTACACAAATTATTAAACGCAATAAATGTATGAGAGATACTTGTATGACCTCCCATCCTGGTTCACTTGGCAA
The DNA here is from genome assembly GCA_951799405.1 of Agapetus fuscipes. NCBI lineage: Eukaryota > Metazoa > Arthropoda > Insecta > Trichoptera > Glossosomatidae > Agapetus > Agapetus fuscipes. Next base: position 419,446 of record OX637335.1, read on the forward strand.
CAATTGTAATGTTCCCCCCCCCCTGCCGAAGAAGGGGACGGAGGGACAGACGAAGGAGGACTCGAAAAGAGAAGCGAGAAAGAGAAAGCGCGAAAGAGGGATTTTTCCTCCTAAGTTAAGAGTGGAGCGATCGAATGTGCAGGGAGGATACCCTGGAATCACCAGGATTCAAGTGCAACAAACCTTCTCTGAAGGAATAGCACTAGGCTGCTTCGATTCTTTTCCAACCTTCAGTTTCAGTTGCTGGAAGAGCAATCTACCCCTACCGAGGTAGTAATTATCTTTGGCCAATTATTATGTGATCATCTAGCTAAGGGTAGGACTCCTCGTCGTGTGGAAGATTATGAAACAGAACGTTGTGTAAATTTTTTGTTTTACCGTTTCAAAATCTACTTTAGTGGCAAACCCAAGTACTTTTTGGGAGGTGTACCTCTCATACATTTCTACCCTTTTCTTAAGATTATAACGAGTATTCATTTTACGTTTACGCGATCAGAGATGAGGTAGTATGAACTACAATTATTTTTAAGGCGACGAGATTTAAGCGTTATTAATTACGGAACGGTCTTAATGTGTGCAAGTTTAATTAATTGGAATATAAGGTAGTCGAAATTATTTTCAGATAAAAACATAAATGACATAAAAATTGCGAGATGAAAGGCAGTTAGGTTTTAGTTTGTTAGTGAAAGTAATTACATGCAAGGCGATCTCTTCTTTGTTGTAATTCTTACCTTTGCGCGTCCACCTGTAAGTTAATAGGTTCATGGCTTTTACAGCATCTTTCTATGACCACCGGTCATCTGAAAGGCACTGCAAAATGGACCTTTATTAGTTATTTCAAGGAAAGGATTCGGATACACGCGGCGTGAATCTAAGATTTCGACACCCTCGTCGATTAAGTGACTCTAATTAATCATGGCAAATGGCCCCAACGGCCTTTTGAGCACCTCCTCCAATTCCCCTTGTACTCTACCCAACTTCTCCGTATGGTAATCTTTTGCTGCAAAAAACCACGGGACAGGAAGGTTAGTCTGGATTGTGTGTGTTCAGCTACAAGTTACTGCAATAATGTTGGCTCCAAGCAAACTCCAAGTATATATGATCAGAGATCATGGAACATTAATCCAGCTGAGTGAGCCCAGATCATTTCAGGAACTCTCGTTGCGACCAGAGGTCGGGAACATATCCAGTTGTATTTGGCCAGAGGCCGGCTGCCAATTATCAGGAACATTGTTGTGGTCGGGAACATATTATGACCAAGGTCACTCAGCGGTTTTCAAATTCAACTGCATTAAGTACATCTGCGTTATTCTTTGTGTGTCTCGATATGAGATTGCAGGCATTTCGGCTTCAGCACATACTGCAGAGTTGTTTGTTTATAATTTATTTATGAAATTTGTATTTTATTAGCTTGGCCAACCCCTAGTGTGATGGATGTGTAATGGTGTGTTTGGAAAACATTTTCACCTTCAGATGGATTACTTTCAGGCCTTACTTATAGGTAATTCATGCAACATGCAAATCCTTCATAATCATTCTTTCATTCTCACCACCTCAAGGAGAACAGCATTCCGTAATGTGTAAGAGTGATTAGGTAATTCTGCATTGAATGTTATAGTTTTTCAGGAATTTTCCTGAAACTAGGGTCTTCCCGTGACTGTGGAACGTTCAACACCAGACCCATATTTATAAACTACGACAAAAGGTCCCATCATCTTGCAAACCTATGCGATACACTACCCACCGGACAAACTCGTCCAACCGTTTTCCACAACAAGGGAAATTTCAGGAAGGACCATTCGGTAAGGAAATGACATTGGGAACGGCTGGCTTCAGGAATCAGTATATCTCGAATGCAAGCGAACCAAACATTTCTTAATTCAATATAACATTGCAGAATTCCGGCAAGAATCTAAATGAATACAAAATGTCAACGTTGGTGTGTTTGTGTGTGTTGTGTTAGTACATAAATGCAGAATCAAGATAGAAATAGAAAATAATTGCTATGTTGAAATAAGAAGAAAACCTCCCTCCGCTTAGTTAAGTCAATGAATCTCTGAAATAAACTTATAATTAACAAATTATGCATCGATAAGAAAATAAGTAGGAAAATCTTTCCCCCGCACAGGTAAGTCGATGAATCCCTGAAAGTAAATATTTATAACCAAATACACAGCGATAAGAAACTCTGAAAGAAAACCCCAACATGTAGATAAAATAAAGTAATATGTTCAATGAAATTTAGTTAATTTGTTTAGTGGATTTTTAGTTAATCTGTTAGTTTAATCAAAGAAAACTCAGCCCAGGAAAACAGCTCAGGAACAACTCTGTATTATACGTAAATAGTTAATTTTAATTTTAAATAATGAAAGGCCGGATCCCAATAAGAAATATAACCACTGCACTTTTCACTTCACGATAATAATGTCAAATTAAATCAAAAGAATGTCCGCGCTTAATATTTATAAAAGTTATTATTTAAAATTTCAAGTTCAATAGATGCGTATTCAAAGTTTTGTTGATTAATGTTCCTTTATTTATAAAATATTTTTATTATTTAGAAAATCGGAATGAGTATAATATTATTAAGCTTTGAAACAAAACACATCCGTATCGATCGCCAGTCAAAATCCGAGTCCCCGAGTTTATTAAAAAATTAGAAAATGAAATGAATTGTTTTTAGTGTTTTGAAAACGAAAAACACATCTGTATCGACCGCTGTTCAAGATCGAAGTCCCTCATCCCTTGCAACGTCAGGGGTGCATCTCTTCCCTCTCCTCCCCTTGAGATCTCCTTTCCTCCACCCCAAGATCTGCCGCAAGTCATAGCGATATAATTATTGGTTGAAAAAGAGAGAACTCTACAGTAGTCAGTCTATAATCTATATCAACTTATAAGTCTAGGACAAAAAAAAAATACATAAATCAAAAGAAAACATGTCATTTTATATTTTTAACCTTCAAATATTTTTCGTACCGAAAAACAATTATTGATGTAAAAAGCGCCCTTGAGGGAATTTTTTGCAGTAGGTACGGCGCTTAAGGAAAAATTGTCCAATAAAATAAAATAATATAAAATACGTATGTTAATACAAGTGCGGACCTTGTTTAAATCCTGTATTATATTATTATTTTTTATCAATTTTCTATAAACGTCTTCCACTCTTGCAGGCTCGCAGACCACTTGTATTAAGAATTTAACATACCTACCAATGAAACAGTTGTATTTTTGTCTATGGTGTTTTGCTACAAACTTCATGTCAATGTTTGACAGCTGTATCTTCTTACTTCTCTCTTAAAACTTCACACCAACAACATGTCTGTTCGAGAGTGACCAACTGAGGATCTTGGAGCGTGCGCTGTTAAGAGGTGGAATACCTCTTGGCAGGGGAGCTCCAAGGGCCTCCGTTTTAGAGGTGTTCAGGGAGCCATCATTCCATCTGGACCATGGTTTGCTGGAGCCAGACTGTCTAGAAATCACATCACCATTATCTATCGTATGCGCTTTGGACACGTCAGACTAAATAACCATTTGTTTAAGTTGGGGCTAGTCGAATCCCCGGACTGTGACTATGGCCAGGATCTTAAGACTATAGATCATATCTTTTTTGGATGCCCTTTACAAGATGCATTAGATATTTATTTCAAATAAAAATAAAATCATTTCCGGTAAACATAGAAAACATGAGTCGAAGTACAAGCCCTGAAGAAGTCAGTCGTACGTCACTGACGAAACGTAGCAGCCCTACAAAAAGAAAAAAGAATAAAGCAGCCTTCAATTATTGAACATGGTCTACAAGCCCGGAAAGATGGAGTCTACATCATTATCATCATCATAGAAAACACCTTTTGGCATTTAATTCCTCCAAAATTAATAGCATTTTGTTCAAATCTATTCTTAAAAATTGTATAAAAATCTAAAATCATCACCGATATGTTTAAAATTAATTCTTAAGCCTCCCTGCAACTAAAAGATGAATCCACGGCTGTAACATCCTTCAGGGTGAGATGCCAGAAAAAAAACATGTTGGTTTGTTCTCATCCACAGTAATTTTCTGTAATCTTGTGCTATTTGTAAAGTAATTAATTAAATAATAGTTATTTATGCCACTGCCAAGTAATGATAGTCTTTTTAACACGAGTGCTAGTTTGTGCCATGAGGCGCAGCCGAATGGCACAATAGAAAGCACGAGTGTTACAAAGACTAATGACGTGCAGTGGCATACAATACTTTTTCTACGACCATGAGAGAATTAACAAAATAGTGAATAATAGTCATTATAATGTACTCGTCCATTTGAAGTAATTAAAACCTTACCTTTGTCAAAACGTGTGATTTATCATTCCCTTCGATTATCTAATCTAACCTAAGTTGTAAAAATAAATTATATTTAGGTTTCATATTGAATTCATGCCCACAAGCCGACACATATGTATAAGGTCGCGCTTTTACATCCTGCATATAAGCTTAAACATTCAAACCCAAAACTCAAATAAACATATGCCCTGCAGTTGTATTGGCAGGTGAACCAAATTTGTACAGCATAGGTGATCAACCTCATACTCACCTATTAACCAAGTAACTTTTTGAGTTTGTTTATTTTTTGCGGTGAAATTTTTTGTATTGTTTTCCTTTCAAGCCTTTTATTTTCCATTGAAAAAAGGAAAGCTTTATTTGGAGCAATCCGATAAATAAATTCGATAAATTTTAGCACTATTAACAATTTTTATTTGACTCTACACATAAAATATACTTATTTATTTTCATCTGAACAGGGCTGAAAGTCTCATCATCACGGTAATTCCTACCTACCGAATATCACTAATATTGTATGAAGCCTAATCAGCTGATCGCTTGCGGCCATCTTGGATTGACAGGTCTTCATACCCCCATACAAGGTTGACATTTGAAATTAAAAAATGGTTCCAATTCTGACAATGCGCATGCGCACATGTTCATTTTAACACGGTTACCGGTTGCATAATGTAACATTATGCAACGGGTGTAGAAATGTATGGCATTGTGATTGCGTTAGCCGTTTTGTAATTAGTAAATTACCAAATGGGAGTAGAAAAACATTATAAATAATCGCCACCGAGTGTTGCAGTTATTATTTGAGTGATTCGACGAAAACCAGTGCCTTACTAGAACAATGGCTAAACTTGTTCAGAACCACTGCTCTAGGCCCACATATAACCAACTCGTTTTAGGTTGCAAAATCTAAATCCCCAAAAACTGTCTGTGTTAACTATTTTGATGTATAATATATTGAATAGTTTAAGTCTAAGTTATATAAGAAATACGCGTGGTGGGAACAATAAGTCACTATCAACTTTCCTAAAAAGTGTTGGGCAATTTTTTTATAACACAACTGATCTACAAATATCAGAACAATATAATATCTAAGGCCCGGTATTTTCAAAGTATAGTAAAGTTAACTAAAATGCATTTTTCATAATATTTTCCTCAACCAATTTTGCCGGTAATTATTTAGAAACGATTTTTAAGATGGCGTCGTCTTCACTAACAGCAGCTGTTTTTTTTTTATGTACGGATAGGTACATCAAATTTGTAGCAAACTGAACATTTTTAAATATTTTTCAGGGTTTGGTGGTTTACACAGTGAAAGTCCATTGTATAATCAATCAAATAAATATACTGTTTTAATTAACTTTTTTATTATTTTATTTTAAATATGTCAAACAGTTTTAATTTAATTTTGATTTGTCATTGTCATTGTCCTGAGGATGCCTTTTTAGGCGAAAACTGTTTGACATATTTAAAATAAAACTAGGGGCGTTGCCCCTGGCTGCTACGCAGCCCAACCCCTTAACATTTGGTGAATGTGTATATTGCGCATAGTTTCCTCGCGTTAAAATTCGGAAAACATGTAAAATAAAAACATGCAGCCTTTGTAAAAGAAAATCGACCACCCATAGTTTAAAAAATGGTTCACTTTGAAGATTTCAGCTGTGTTTCAGGGAAGATTGGCAAGAGTTGCAGGGCTTATATTAATTTGAGATTGGGTTTTTATGTTGTAAGTCAACATGCATTATGTGTAAGCGTGAACTTATAAATGTCTGCTTGTGGGAATGCATTTAATATGAATCTCGATTGGTATGTATCTTTGCAACTTAGATTATAGAACTTAACAAAATAATTTCCTTGACTTATAGGTTAGTATGTGGCTGACCACCCATACTGTAAGAATGGTTTACCATGAAAATTTTATCTCTGTTTGAGGAAAAGTCGGCAAGAGTTGCAGGGCTTATGTTCATTTGAGATTAGTTTTTTATTTTATAAGTCCACATGGGGCATTTGTAAGCGCGAACTTATACCTGTCTGCTAGTGGGAATGCATTTAATATGAATCTCAAATGGTATGTATCTTTGCAACTTAGATTAATGAACTAAACAAATTAATTTCCTTGACTAAAAGGTTAGTATGTGGCTGACCACCCATACTGTAAGCAATGGTTTACCATGCAAATTTTATCTCTGTTTGAGGAAAAGTCGGCAAAAGTTGCAGGGCTTATGTTCATTTGAGATTAGTTTTTTTATTTTGCAAGTCCACATTGGGCATTTGTAAGCGTGAACTTGTACCTGTCTGCTTGTGGGAATGCATTTAATATGAATCTCAAATGGTATGTATCTTTGCAACTTAGATTAATGAACTAAACAAATTAATTTCCTTGACTAAAAGGTTAGTATGTGGCTGACCACCCATACTGTAAGCAATGGTTCACAATGCAAATTTTATCTCTGTTTGAGGAAAAGTCGGCAAGAGTTGCAGGGCTTATGTTCATTTGAGATTAGTTTTTTTTATTTTGCAAGTCCACATTGGGCATTTGTAAGCGTGAACTTGTACCTGTCTGCTTGTGGGAATGCATTTAATATGAATCTCAAATGGTATGTATCTTTGCAACTTAGATTATAGAACTAAACAAAATAATTTCCTTGACTAAAAGGTTAGTATGTGGCTGACCACCCATACTGTAAGCAATGGTTTACCATGCAAATTTTATCTCTGTTTGAGGAAAAGTCGGCAAAAGTTGCAGGGCTTATGTTCATTTGAGATTAGTTTTTTTATTTTGCAAGTCCACATTGGGCATTTGTAAGCGTGAACTTGTACCTGTCTGCGTGTGGGAATGCATTTAATATGAATCTTAAATGGTATGTATCTTTGCAACTTAGATTATGTAAAGAAATACACAAAATAATTTTCTTGACTTATAGGTTGGTATGAGGCTGACCACCCATACTTTCAAAAATGGTTTACTTTGCAAATTCACCTTTGTTTCAGGGAAGGTTGGCAAGAGTTGCAGGGCTTATGTTCATTTGGAATGGGCTGTTATGTTGTAAGTACACATGCAGCATATGTAAGCGGGAACTTATACATATCTGCTTGTGGGAATGCATTTAATATAAATCTTAAATGATATATATCTTTGCAGCTTAGATTAGATTAGATTAGAACTTATACATGTCTGCTCGTAAGAATGCATGTAATATGAATCTCAAATGTTATATATGTTTGCAACTTAGATTACAGATTGAAATCCATTTTTATTCGGCTTTTTTTTTATTTTTAATTTGCATGAAATAAAAGAAAATGTAAAAAAAACTTTTACGTTTTGCCGCTAGATGTCAATATTGTTCCATACATTTTTAGTATGAACAAACAGATTAATTCCTAAAAGTTTTCATACATTTGTAAACACACACGCGTAAGCTCGCCGCATTGCAGCATATATACAAAAATTAATTTGCTATAGAGCATGAATGTGTTTCATCTGCTGTGATGGCATTGATTTTGAAAATCGAAACTCGACGACGAATGACGACGACGAAGGGTAATATAATAAAGGATAATAAAAAAGTGAATTAAAACAGTATATTTATTTGATTGATTGATTGAACATTTTTTGTTTCCTTTTCTTGCTTAATGAAGGTTGAGCATTTGATTTTTACAACCAGTAACTGGTTTAAGCTTTAAAACCAACAACTATTGTTGGTTTTAAAGCTTTTGAATGGCATTGTAATTATTTCTTTAGATTTCTTAAGATTTTGGGGCGGGGCTTATCACTTTGGTAATTCTCGGTTTTAGTTAACCCAAACTGGAGTATTTTGAATAATAGTTGAAGTAGTAGTTAACTAAATTACTATAACTAAACTTGAAAATACCGCGCCTTAAATAAGTGACATAATAAGCTAGCATAGTGCCATGTCTAAGCTGGACAAAATATGGAAAGACCGGGGTGTGAGTAACAGCATCAAGATAAAGCTTGTCTACCGCGGTATACTCTTAGTTATAACAAACGCAACTGAGCTGCACATACAGTGCACTTTCTTACTGCATTGTCCCCGAAGTGATGTGAGGCATATATTTATTTTCCAAGCACTGAAAACCCGCTGCTTTCCTGCGAGTGTAGACTGGTTTATGTTAATCCACTTGAAGATGACGCCATTTGAAGGCTCCATTAGACTCTTACTTTATTGCCGGACATGCTAATCATCCTGCAGCTTTATTGGTTGTGGAAAATGTGAAATAGTTGGCAACACTCATCTATAATCTTAGTTGTGAGCATGTGGACTGGTCCGTAGTCCGCAGTGGCAACACTTCGGACTCGTAAATGGAAGGTTGTGGATTCGGATCCCGGCGGAGCACAAAAATATACCATTTATATTTCGAATGCGCTCTTTGCTGGGTTGAAAAATTCATAAAACCAATGACCGGTCACCAAAGGTCCATCCAGCCTTACAGCAACTGGGTCTTGCTTGAGTATTGGCGCTTTGTAGCGACGACCAAGCTCGTACACCTCTGCGGCACTACAACAAGTGTCATAGACCCCTAGAGTCTTTAGAATCTAGGGAGTCTCCCGCACAGAATTTCTTAAAAAAAAAAAAAAATGTGAGTTGCGCACTCATTCTGCATGTGTACATACAAAATAAACTAAACCTCACGTGAACATATACTTTGCAACTCTTACCGCCTTTCCCTAAAAGCGGGGTAATACTGAAAAAATTTACATTATGAGATATAAAATAACACAAGAAAATACAATTTCAGGGTTTTCAAACATTTATCAAAATCCGATCGATAACTTAGTTGGTAGAGTGCTTGCATTCCAAACGGTGAGCTCGGGTTTGAATCCCACCGAGGATGAAAATGATTTCCCGTTTCGTTGCCTATTTCAAACCCAAAATAAAATACATGCAAGGGTTACTCCCCCTTCACAAGAAATGAGTGCCAGCCTCCTCGATAGCTGGAAAACCCCCACTTCGACTGAAGGGATTGGCGTAAGCCCGATCCTCTTGCCTGTAAAAGTAAATATTTTCCACTCGCCACATATGAAACCCTTCGGGGTAACGCGTAAAGAAGTCACATTATATGAGTAGCTTAGAAACGTCCGTATCACCGTAATGATTTGTACTTACTTTGAGTTCAGTGACAAGGAACGACCGGTCCGTAGTCCAGGTGGTAACACTTCGGACTCGTAACTGGAATGTCATGGGTTCGAATCCCGGCGGAGCACAAAAAATATACCATTTATATTTTCAAATTTGCTCTTCGCTGGGTTGAAAAATTCATAAACCTTTACCAAAGACCGGTCATCAAAAGGTCCATCCAGCCTTACAACAACTGGGTCTTGCTTGAGAATTGGCGCTTTCTACAGCGACGACCAAGCTCGCAGAGGGATCTTGAGGTGTGATACACACAAAAACAGCGCTCACCAAATAAATCAGCCTAATTTATTATTATTATTAACAAAATAAATCTGCTACTTTTGCCAAACAACTGACTTAGGTTCTTTAGTGGGACGATATCAACTGTCGATCTCTTTGATCAGCTTGAAATAGGTAAGCGAGCTTAAATCTCATTAAAAAAAAAATCCTGGTTTACCGCCTTTAGTTCTATAAATGGCAAAAAAAATATGGTTGGAACAAAATAAGTAAATTCATGAAAATCATTATGTAAGTATGTATTTGTTAAGGAAATCAATGCTTGTTCTGTTGATGATGGATATTTTTGAGTGGCAGACATCCTCGACCCCTGGAGTGGATACACCAAACAATCGTCAGTGTGTTCAGCGAGTGGGCAAACTGAACAATGGTCAATGTGCTCAATGAACAATGTTTATCTGCGATAAAGAGCACATTCTCACATTACAGATGACCCTCACTCTATTGCCACGGCCACTCCAGGCAAACAAAAACACGCAACCTTGGCCTCCCAGCTTCACAAAACACATCAGTTATACCTGTACTTGTAACTATACCCCAATGTCCCCGCAGTGTTTTTTTTAGGAATCCTGTGTGGGAGACCCCCCAATTCTTAAAAGTCTTAGGGGTCAATGTCACCCTGGAAAAGTGCCGCAGAGGTGTTGCTTGAATTGTTGCTTTTAAAAAAAATAGACTGATTTATTTGGTGAGCGCTGTTTTTGTGTGTATTACACCTCAAGAACCCTCTGCGATCTTGGCCGTCGCTGTAGGAAGCGCCAATTCACAAGCAAGACCCAGTTGCTGTAAGGCTGGATGGACCTTTAGAAAGCCGGTCATTGGTAAAAGTTGATGAATTATTCAACCCAGCAAAGAGCAAATTTGAAAAGATAAATGGTATTTTTTTGTGCTCTGCCGGGATTTGAACCCACAACCTTCCATTTACGAGTCCGAAGTGTTACCACTGGATTACCGACGGACCGGTCCAACCTTTATTAATATACCTATCGACTTTTTTGTATAAATTATTTTTAAGGTTCTGTTGCTTTTATATATTTACTTAAATATTTTTTTTGTTTGTATTCCTTGACTTATTGGTTGGTATGAAGCTGACCACCCATACTGTAGAAATGGTTCACTTTGTCTATGCCACCCCTGTTTCAGGGATGATCGGCAAAAGTTGCAGAGTTTATGCTGCTTGAAGATTTGGATTTTAAATTGTAAGTACACATCCAGCATCTGTAAGTGCGAACTAACACGTGTCTCTTTGTGGGCAACTTAGTTCATAGATTACATGACATAGACCTTGGTTCAGAGGAAACAACACGTAGAGTTGGTACTACTCGGAATACTAAAAGTTTTTGTATTATATTCGTGCAAAAATATTAAGTATAAGTCACTATTAAAATAGTTATTTATGCCACTGCCAAGTAATGATAGTCTTTTCAACACGAGTGCTAGTTTGTGCCATGAGGCGCAGCCGAATGGCACAATAGAAAGCACGAGTGTTACAAAGACTAATTACGTGCAGTGGCATACAATACTTTTTCTACGACCATGAGAGAATTAACAAAATAGTGAATAATAGTCATTATAATGTACTCGTCCATTTGAAGTAATTAAAACCTTACCTTTGTCAAAACGTGTGATTTATCATTCCCTTCGATTATCTAATCTAACCTAAGTTGTAAAAATAAATTATATTTAGGTTTCATATTGAATTCATGCCCACAAGCCGACACATATGTATAAGGTCGCGCTTTTACATCCTGCATATAAGCTTAAACATTCAAACCCAAAACTCAAATAAACATATGCCCTGCAGTTGTATTGGCAGGTGAACCAAATTTGTACAGCATAGGTGATCAACCTCATACTCACCTATTATCCAAGTAACTTTTTGAGTTTGTTTATTTTTTGCGGTGAAATTTTTTGTATTGTTTTCCTTTCAAGCCTTTTATTTTCCATTGAAAAAAGGAAAGCTTTATTTGGAGCAATCCGATAAATAAATTCGATAAATTGTAGCACTATTAACAATTTTTATTTGACTCTACACATAAAATATACTTATTTATTTTCATCTGAACAGGGCTGAAAGTCTCATCACCACGGTAATTCCTACCTACCGAATATCACTAATATTGTATGAAGCCTAATCAGCTGATCGCTTGCGGCCATCTTGGATTGACAGGTCTTCATACCCCCATACAAGGTTGACATTTGAAATTAAAAAATGGTTCCAATTCTGACAATGCGCATGCGCACATGTTCATTTTAACACGGTTACCGTTTGCATAATGTAACATTATGCAACGGGTGTAGAAATGTATGGCATTGTGATTGCGTTAGCCGTTTTGTAATTAGTAAATTACCAAATGGGAGTAGAAAAATATATATATTTCACGAGACACCTTGTTCACAAGTATTTAAATACAACAAACAGCCATAAACGTCATTACTTTAATTAATTTCTGCTAGAAAAGCTTCACAATGAAAACACACACAAATGACATTCGCATCGCCACAAATTGTTGTCGTTTATTCGCAAATAAAAGATTATTGCATTCACAGAATACAGTGCTGTCTTTGTATTTATATATCGTCACCATAAAGGTAAAACTGAATAAGTGCCAACACAACTAAGCTACTCATACAGTGCAACTTCTTGCCTGCGCTATCTCCGAAGGGGTCACATGAGGCAATTCGGGACCTATTCATTTTTAAGGGTAAGGGGACCGGCCTCACACCAACTACTTTCAGTTGAAGTGAGGGTTTGAAGGGAGGGGGAGGGGCTGATTCTCATTTCTTGTGAAGGCTGAGTACACCTTGTCGATATTTATTTTGGGTTTGAAATATACATCGAAATGGGAGAACATTAATTCTGACACCCTCGGTAGAGATTGAACCCTTGCTCTCGGCTTAGAATGCATACATTCTACCAGCTGAGTTATTGACAATTTTACGAGCCTGCTCGTCGGTGCAAAGCGCTAAATCTCAAGCAAAACCCAGTTGCTGTAAGGCTGGATGGACCTTTGGTAACTAGTCTTTGGTAATGGTAAATTATTTTTTTAACCCATCGAAGAGAAAATTTGAAAATAAAAATTGCATGTTTTTTGTGCTCCGCCGGGATTTGAGCCCACAACCTTCCATTTACGAGGCCGATTCACAGATTTGAGAAATCGTGGATAAAACATTTTATTGGGTGTAACTTCTCATAATAAGTAAACTTATTATAAGGAAGTGCTCATGAAGAACTTCTAAACTACAGGATGCTTACACTCTTGTAGTGTTCTCTCTTGTAGAGAATAGGAAAAAGGTGCATTTATCTGAGAAACCCATATCAGCTTCACATAGCAGTCCGTAGTTCAGTGGTAACACTTCGGACTCTGAATGGAGGATTGTGGGTTCAAATCCCGGCGGAGCACAAAAATTATACCATCTATATTTTCAAATTTGCTCTTCGCTGGATTGAAAAATTCATAAACCTTTACCAATGAACGGTCACCATAGGTCCATCCAGCCTTACAGCAACTGGATCTTGCTTGAGTATTGGCGCTTTGTAGCGTCGACCAAGCTTGTAAACACCTTTGCGGCACTACAACAAGTGTCACAGACCCCTAAAGTCTCTAGAATCTAGGTAGACTCCCGCACAGGATTTCTTAAAAAAAAAATGACCGGTCACCAAAGGTCCATCCAGCCTTACAGCAACTGGGTCTTTCTTGAGAATTGGCGCATTGTAGCGACGACGACCAAGCTCGTAAAAAGGTCGATGACTCAATGGGTAGAATGCTTGCATTCAATGCCGAGAGCAAGGTTTCGATCTCAATGTTTACTCAGCCTTCACAAGAAATGAGAACCAGCGCCCCCGGGAGCTGGAAAACCCTCATTTCAACTGAAAGTGGTTGGTGTGAGGCCGGCCCCATTAAATAGATGATGATTATGATGATGGATAATTTCTTTCCTGTGGCGCCATTTAATGGTCCAGAACCATCTCAAGGGCGCCATGGCTTCTGGAGAAAAGCAGTGTCTTCAGTCCCTTTCTGAAGGTGGTGGTAGGCTGGTTCGCGCGAACACCGACGGGCAAATTGTTCCAGGCAACCGGCCCGGCCACCGCAAAGCTCCTGTCTGCAAAATTTGATGTGTTCGCTCTTTTGGGCACTATGACCTTGTTGACAGCAGTGAGGGCAGAGCGTAGTGGTTGTTTTGAAGGCTTATCGACAGGACATAGCTCAGCGATACATGGGGGCGCCGTTCCGAATCGCCACATGCGACCCCTTCGGAGATAACGCAGGCAAGAAGTTCCACTATATGTGTAGCTTACAGTGGCGAAGGGTGCCATACAAGCCGATTCCCATCGGTTTCCCGTTTAAAATGAGGCAAAAATGATAATAAAGTAGACCGCATGTTTTCAATGGGAAAAAAATATGTATTGTATTTTAAATGTCTTTTTTTACTTTGTGCCTATATTTTTTAACTACCTACTTTGTTACATCATTTTAAAAGGGAAGCCGATAGGAACCGGCTTGTATGGCACGCTTCGCCACTGGCTTAGCTTAGTTGGGAAAGTTGCGATAATAATAATAATATTAGGATGATTTATTTGGTGAGCGCTGTCTTTGTGTGTATCACACCTCAAGATACCTCTGCGAGCTTGGTCGTCGCTGTAGAAAGCGCTAATTCTCAAGCAAGACCCAGTTGTTATAAGGTTGGATGGATCTTACAGTGCAACGGTCTTTGGTAAAGGTTTATGATTTTTTTCAACCCAGCGAAGAGCAAATTTGGAAATACAAATGGTATATTTTTTGTGCTCCCTCCGTCGGGATCCGAATCCACAACCTTCCATTTACGAGTCAGAAGTGTTGCCACTGGACTACGGACCGGTCCAAGATGCCAACGACACGCGGTGTACCTGAGCGGTAACCCATCCAAGTACTATCCGCGCCCAATGATGCTTATGTTGCGATGCCACTTATTTAGTTTTACCTCTAAGGTGTCGATATTTTGAGATGACAATAATGATGTAAGAAATTATGCACGGCGTGTCTTTTGTTAGTTTTATGCCTTTTGAACAATTCAAACCATAAAATTATCATGTCGTAAACCGTTGAATAATTCCTTATTAAAATGCCGATCCTTGGCCATAAAGCATTTCAGGTAGCTGACAGGGCACAGGATCTAGCTGTTGTAACGACCAACCTGGTTTCAATTTAATAAAACGTCGATTTAATTTATTGACTGTCCGTTCGATAGCTCAATCGGTAGAGTGCTTGCATTCCACGCCGAGAGCTCGGGTTCGAATCCCACCGCGGGGTGTCAGAAATGATTTTCCCGTTTCGGTGTTTATTTCAAAAACTCAAAATAAAATACCGGCTACTAGTATTCGCTCAAAGATTATAATCAGGAAGATTCCAAAACCAAATGTGAGTCAATCCTAAAATAATGTGTGTCCTGTATAAAAGTCTATAATCTAAGTCGCAAGGATATATTAACATTCAAAGCTCATATCAAATGCATGCACACGAACAAACACGTGTAAGTTCGCGCTTACAAATGCTGAATGTGTACTTACAAATTAAAATCCAAACCTCAAATGAACATAAACCCTGCAACTTGTGCCGACCCTCCCTGGAACAGATGTGACATTGGCAAAGTGAACCATTTTGTACAGTATAGGTGGTCAGCCTCATACCAACCTATAAGTCATAACGCAAGTAAGCTACACGTATAGCGTTACTTCTTGCCGCGTTATCCCGAAGGATTTCGCATGTGAGACGAGTGGAACCTAATTATTTTTACAGGTAAGGAGGCCGGCCTTACGCCAACCACTTCAGTTGAAGTGGAGGTTTCCAGCTCCCGACGGATTGATTCTCATTCCTTGTGAAGGCTGAGTAAACCTTGCCGGTATTTTATTTTGGGGTTTGAAATAAACACCGAAACGGGAAATCATTTCTGGCACCCTCAGCGGGATTCGAACCCGAGCTCACGGCATGGAATGCAAGCACTCTACCAACTGAGCTATCGACCGGACTAATACGTATTTATTTATTTATTCATTCTTTAACGGCACATTGTGCCTTTTACATGTATACAAAAATAGAAATAAAAATACAATACAGACATAAAAGTATCAAAATAAAACAGATTCCTACAAAATAAAGCTTACAATAAGATTACTACAGAATAAAAGTAGAAGATATTTATGCAAAAAGTAAGAAGATGAAGAGAAAAACATAAAAGAGAAAAGAAAGAAGAAAAACATAAGAGCAATGAGCATATAGCATATAGAGCAATAAGAGCATGATCAAGTAATAATATTAAAACTTAGGTAAAATAAAAGAACGCACAGATGAGGGTAAACAAAAATTGAAATACACTGCAAAAAAGTTAACAAAATAAGTAGAAAATAAAAAAAAAAAACAAAGATAAAACAAAAAAAAAAAAAACAAAAAAGAAAAAGCAAGGTCTTATATTAAAGTAACAAAAATAAACTAGAAATTTGATAAAACTAGAGTAAACAATAGTACAGTACAATATTATAAGAGATGCAACTCTACAATATTTATTATGTACTTATTATGTACCATGGGAGTTGAAGTACTTAATTAAATTATATTTGTATGTTTTAGGATTTGTATGAGTGTCAGAATCTATTTCATTGTATATATTACCCAAACGTTGAATACGTATTAGTGGGCTGTAGAAGTGTGTAGATGTATGTGTGGATACAGTGCGATAAGGAACTAAGTTGCGGGTAATAAATGAAGGGATGGAGAAATTAAGTTCGGAAAGTAGGATTGGTGAATCAATTAAGGAGTGTTTAATTTTAAAAAGCACAATGAGGTCATTGATTAAACGCCTATCAGTGAGACTATTAAGATTCAAAATACTAAGTAAATATTGTGCATTAAATTCAGAGACGGGAATTCTTAATTTGAAATTAATAATTTTTAAAAATTTAAGTTGAATGCGCTCAATGGCTTTTATATGACAGGCATAATAGGGTGACCATACGGGGGAACAATATTCCATGGAGCTTCTAACTAGTGACATGTAAAGCGTTTTAATACTAAGAATATTATTGAAGTCCTTTACTTTTACAGTATTGAATACATTATGTGTAAAAATGTATTGTTAAGAGGTATTCTTGAATGGAAAAATTATCATTATTGTATTTTTGCAACTTGGATTATAGATTTTGCAGTTCGCGTGATTTGATTTAATCAGAGAGGTGGCCGAGATGAAAGCAAAAGTGAAACGGAATCGTTTCAGACCCAAATTTAATGAATACACACAACATCATATCGACGGTTAAAAGGAGGTAGGGCATGAGCGACTTTTTGGTCAAAAATGAGTTATGAACGCTATCCTACTTAAAATTTTCCGCTTTTTCTAATGCGCTAATTCTCATAGCCATACGATGTTTTTTTCGTTGTTTATGCCCAAGCGATCAACTGCGTTTTCTATGGTATGTATGTTTTTGGTGTAAACGACAAAACTTTGGCCTTTTTTGTTTCTTATAGGTTGGTATGCGGCTGACCACCCATGCTGTAAAAATGGTTCCCTTTGCCAATGTCACCCCTGTCTCAGGGAAGAACGACAAGAGTTGCAGGGTGTATGTCCATTTGAGATTTGGTTTTTATGTTGTAGGTTCACATGCGGCATGTGCAGGCGCGAACTTGTACGTCTCTGGTTGTGAAAATGCATGTAATTTGAATCTACAATGTAACATATCTTTGCAACTTACATTAGATTAGATTAGATTATCCTAAAAGCGCTTGTGGCATAAAAAAGGTACAACATCGTAAAACCACATTAGTAGGAATGCCGATAAATGCCTTTATTTTTTATTTTAATTTTAGAGCTGTTTTGATTTTAACGATACGATAAAAAATAATAAAAAGTTATGCCATTATTCTGCAATCTCAAACTTTAAACTGCTCTCCTGAACAATTCAGTTTTTGTCGCTTATGCCCTACTCCCGTTTAACCGTCGATATGTAGTCAAATTGTCCGAGAGCGTAGGAAGCGCTAGTGTCAGATGTTTCTAGTGCAAATTGAGAATTACGTAAGACTATATGGCCAGTGGAACAAATTGCAAGACAACGGAGAGCGCTAATGAATGACAGCGCCAACGCAAAAAAACACGTAACTAAGCTACGCATATAGTGTAACTTCTTGCCTGCGTTATACCCGGAGGGATAGCATGTGGCAGTTCGGGATCTATTTATTTTTACGGGTAAGGGGGCCGGCCTCACGTTAACCACTTCAGTTGAAGTGAAGGCTTCTGTGAGACCTGCAGCGCATTTCTCCAAATCTAATCTAATATGTATAATTTCGCGCTAACACATGCCGCATGTGGACCTACAGTATAAAAACCTAATCTGAAATGAACATAAGCCCTGCAACTGTTGCCGTCCTTCCCTGCAACAGGGGTGACATTGGCAAAGTGAACCATTTTTTTACAGTATGGGTGGTCAGCCGCATACCAACCTATAAGTCAAGGAACATAAGGAATATAATCCAATTAGACAAAAATTAAAATGAAGTGTGATGTTTCGCATCAAATCAAAAATTTGGTTGCATAGACTTACGTAGATCAGATGATGTACATCATCTTTCCTGTTCAAATTCCATCATATTATTATCCACTTCCGAGAAATATTTAACCGAGGTCCTTACCAGAATTAAGCAATCAAATTTGATGTGTCTATCAAATATTGATTGGAGGCTGGTGCAGCAGGCCCCTTATAATGCATAATTCTATAATTTAAAAATATCCAAAATAAAGCACTTGAAAAAAAATGTACAAAATAACGTGTTTTTTTAATATTTTTTTGTCGTGACATTTTTTAAATTATATATTTTTATTAACCTTTGTAATTTAGAAAAATTATGAATTAACACAGCTTCTTTTTTCTAATTAAAAAAATCCTAGTCGCCAACATTACAGATCAACTACCATTTCTTTATGTCCTTGCATACTTCTTTCATTTCATCCAAAGTCATATAACCTTCTTCATACAAGCTCTCCTTTTATTATGACTCTGGATACTCCATTCATTCGCAATTTCGGAAATTTGGTCCATCCATACCTTTCTCGGTCTTCCTCTACCACGACATCGATCTATTATTGCAACATATACTTTCTTCGTCAGTCTTTCATCACTCATTCTCTCCAATCTCCATAATATGTTGAGTACTATTCTGATTTTTTGGTAGAGTGTCCCGTCGTTTTTTTGTTTTTATTTTCATCTTTATAGTCTCATTTAATGAAAGACAGTTATGAAAAAAAATAAACTGTGTTTATTTATAATTTTTCTAAATGACAAAGGTTAATAAAAATATATAATTCAAAAAATGTCAAGACAAAAAGTATTTTAAAAAAACACTTTGTTTTGTACATTTTTTATCTTTTTTTTTCAAGTGCTATACAGTTCTCATCAAGATCATCTTCATCATCATACTTCACGCTGAAGAAGCCCATCGTAGAAATGGGTGAAACTTCCGGAAGCTCCAGCTCCCACAGACCACGGCAACAGACCCCGGAAAACATCACTCTAGCATCATCAGCCGGCCGTGTAAGCCTAAAACTCTTATTCGAATCTTTAAACTTACATATTATATTTGCAACATAGATTAAATTAGTAGTGACCAGCATTTACATGCATGGAAACCGAATAGAAATGAAATGGCGGTTGATCTGTAATGTTGGCGGCTAGGGTTTATTAAAATGAAATTTGTTTTATGTTTTTAAGCTTTTGATGTCCATGTATATTATTATTTATTGATTTAAAAAATGTAATTTGTCGTGTATGTTCCTTGACTTATAGGTTGGTATGCGGCTGACCACCCACGCTGTAAAAATGGTTCACTTTGCCAATGTCACCCCTGTTACAGGGAAGGACGGCAAGAGTTGCAGGGTGCATGTCCATTTGAGATTGGTTTTTATGTTGTAGGCTCACATGAGGCACGTGCAAGCGCGAACTTGTACGTGTCTTGGTTGTGGGAATGCATGTAATGTGAATCTCCAATGTAACATATCTTTGCAACTTAGATTAGATTAGAAACCGAATAATAATAATAATATGTGGATCCGATAGGTGAAAGTAATAATAATAATAAAACAGCAGTCGCGGGTTATTGTTAGTGCCCACGTGAGCGGTGGGTACCTGCGCCTGGTTTTTTATATTATTTAAACATTATGCATGCTTTATTATATAATAATAATAACGGGGGGAGGGGGGGATAATTTACGAGCCTGACCTTATACGCGCTGACAGAGGTGTGTCCGTGTTTTCTCAAAAATACATTAACAATAAAAATAATGTAATACTCGTATTAGGATGATTTACTTGATGAGCGCTGTTTTTGTGTGAATCACAAAAAAAAATTTTTTTAATTAAAAAAAAAAAGATTTGTGAAGAGGAATGGGGCCGTCCATAAATTACGTCATCGATTTTGGCCGATTTTCGACCCCCCCCTCCTTACAATCATCCTATAGTCATTATCTAATGACCCCCCCCTCCCCCTCTTGCTGTAATAATGGATGAGCTCAATAATGAATAATGTTATATTACTTACATAATATTTTGTATATTTTGTAGAAATTGGTATTTACAAGAACGACGTCACTTTTGATACTCGTACATCATTTGCCATCATCCGCAGACCAGACTCCCCCCCCCTTAATGCGAATGACGTAATATATAGACAGCCCCAATGCAATTCACCAACCTATTCTGCCTGGCCAGAAACAGGTATTAATATCATCAATTAATAATTAATTATTATTTATTTTAATGAATTATTAATTAATAATTACCCAATAACATCTGTTGAACCAGGGTCAAAGTTATGGTCAAATGACCCAAGCGGGGATCGAACCAACGTTGTCCTATTCCAAACACGCTAGAAAAATCAGCCCACTTGGCCCTCTCGGCCATAACACCGACAAAAAAAAAGATGGTTCACTTTGCCAATGTCACCCCTGTTTCAGGGAAGGTCGGCAAGAGTTGCAGGGTATATGTTTATTCTAAATTGGGTTTTTATATTGTAGGTCCACAAGTGGCATGTGCAAGCGCGAACTTATACGTGTCTGCTTGTGGGAATGCATTTTTAATATTAATTTAAACGATATACATAAATATCTTTGTAACTTAGATTTAGATTTTTTAGGCACCTCAATAGCTTGACCGTCGCTATAGAAAGCGTCAATTCTCAAGCAACACCCAGTTGCTGTAAGACTGGATAGACTTTTGGTGGCCGGTCTTTGGTAAAGGTATATAAAGTTTTCAACCAAGCGAAGAGCATATTTGAAAATAAATATGGTATATTTTTTGTGCCCCGCTAGGATTCGAAGCCACAACCTTCCATTTACGAGTCCAAAGCGCTTACCACTTGGCTACGGACCGGTAATGTTTCATCCTAAGTACTTAGAAGGGATTTTGTCCAAGACGTCTGGTCTAGTCTACGCGGTTATGACACATGCCCATAACAAAACAATATTAGCCAATATTAGCACGTCTTCGTCCTATGAATCCGGCAGTGTGACACCACAACTTTTCAAATTTCCTTATGAGTTGATTTATATTCTCGAGCGCTCTCGGTGTTATCACACCATTATCAAGAGCACACTAAAAAATCTAAAAATAAGAAATGAATCTTTACAATGTCAATTAACACCTCTGCGGCACCCTTCCAGGGTGACATAGACCCCCAAGACCTTCAATAATTGGGGAGCCTGCCGCACAGGATTCTTTAAAAAATCCAAAACTTTTTGTTCATTCATTTTTTGTGAACCACCTTACCAATCTTTGTTCACTTTTTAAAGAAGAAATTTATTTAAACAACACTATTTTTATAGCCTACCCATTTTAGAACAAAAAAAAACCAATAAGGAAATTCGTTTTCCTGGAAGAGCAACACTGAAATATTCAAATTAAGAACAGCAATAAAAAAATCGCCTTCCTGCATTTTTCTCCGTCATAATATTATTTCATCTATCTATCTATAATCTAAGTTGCAAAGATATATTAACATTGAAAGCTCATATCAAATCCATGCCCGCAAACAAACACGTATAGTTCGCGCTTACAAATGCTGAATGTGTACTTACTTACAAATAAAATCCAAACCTTAAATGAGCATAAACCCTACAACTTTTGCCGACCTTCCCTAACACAGGGGTGACATTGGCAAAGTGAAACATTTTCTACAGTAAAGGTGGTCAGCCTCATACCAACCTATACGCAACTAAGCTACACATGTAGTGTAACTTCGGCGATTCGGGACCTATTTATTTTTACTGATATAAAGGCCGGCCTCACATCAACCACTTTCAGTTGAAGTGGGGGTTTCCCAGCTCCCGGGGGGGCTGGTTCTCATTTCTTGTGAAGGCTGAGTGAAACCTTGAGATCGAACCCTTGCTCTCGGCATGGAATGCAAGCATTCTACCAATCGAGCTATCGACCTTTTTACGAGCTTGGTCGTCGTCGCTACAAAGCGCCAATTCTCAAGCAAGACCCAGTTGCTGTGAGACTGGATGGACTTTTGGTGGCCGGTCTTTGGTAAGGTTTATGAATTTTTCAACTCAGCGCAGAGCAAATTTGAAAATATAAAATAATATCATTAAAAATTAACAATAAATCCGTAAATCCTTCCATCAGTTTCACACATTTGTTTCTGCTATCATTAAAGACGCGTCAATAATTGATTATTTACACCTGGTAAGTATGTAAGTGTGATCTTTGCTTCTACTTGTACGGTTTTTATGCTTACGTGTGTATTTTTTAACACTCACTGCGTCATAGGAAAACAAACTAAGATGCCATTCAGACCAGAGCAGTACAGACAGGACAGTGGCTCAATGAAAGTGTTAGTCATAAAAAACGCAAGTAATAGTGCAACAGATGTAGTGCAACCTCTTGCCACGATGATAGAGTTAATTTTGTTGTTTCATATTTTGAAAATATTTTTTTCTTCATAATTATAGAATGATACAATGTCTTAGTGGCGAAGTGTGCCATACAAGCCGGTTTGCATTGGCTTCCCTTTTAAAATAATGTAACAAAGTAGTTACAAAATATAAGCACAAAGTAAAAAAATACATTTAAAACCAAAGAAACAATACGTTTTTTTTACCCATTGAAACCATGCAGTCTACTTTATTATCATTTTTGCCTCATTTTAAACGGGAAACCGATGGGAATCGGCTTGTATGGTATGGCACCCTTCGCAACTGCAATGTCTAGAATTTTTTTGGATAATATTTTAGGTAATATAAACAGTTTTTGAGATAATATGCCTCTTAAAATCGTCGTTTGCAAATTGTGTGTTAGTGTAGGAGGTTCCATCGGACTGGAGAGAGGCGGTCATTGTGCCAATTTACAAAGGTAAAGGTGACAAAAAAGACTGCCGTAACTTCAGACCGATTAGCCTTCTTAGTGCTAAAGTGCTATGCAAGATTCTTATCCATAGGGTAAGATTATCCACCCAGGAGAAGGTCTCAGATATACAATCTGGTTTTATGCCGGAAAGAGGTTGCGTAGACCAGATATTCGCACTTCGACAGATAGTCGAAAAACAGCTGGCCGTAAATAAAAAGGTCTACGCGGCTTTCGTAGATCTTGATAAAGCCTTTGACTCGGTGGATAGAAGTATGATGTGGTGTGTGCTTGAGGTATGGTGTGAACAAAGCACTTCTGAACGCGATACGCGCCATCTATCTAAATAGCAGGGCGTGTGTCAGGGTGGATGGAGAATACAGCGAGTATTTTAATGTGTACAAGGGTGTGAGACAGGGTTGCATAATGAGCCCATGGTTATTCAATATAATTATGGATCATTGTGTTAAACAAGCGAATCTGGAAGGGCATGGCATACAGATTGGAGAGAGAAAAGTCGGAGTTCTGCTTTATGCTGATGACGCAGTATTAATTGCTGATTCAGCAGCGGAACTTCAGGCAATGCTCTCTAGTCTGAACCATGCTCTGTGTCTGAACAAGTTGAAAATTAATGCAAGTAAGACGAAAGTACTGATTTTTGACAGAACGGATGAAAATGAAGAATGCACGTTTATGTTGAATGGTACGAAAGATGAAATTGTGGATGAATTTAGATACTTGGGAAGTATGTTCGAGAAGAATGGAAAGATGACAAGAGAGCTTGAGAATAGGGTGTGTAAGGGAAAGCAAGTGGTCGGTTTAATAGGAAGAATAGCAAAGAACAAGCGATTGACGATGGATCTGAGAATGGCGGTACACAATGGCATATTGTTACCGACTTTGATGTATGGCAGTGAAGCATGGACAGTGAACGATAGCGAAATGAGTAAAGTATGTACGGTGGAAATGAAGCATTTGAGAAGCATGCCAGGAAAAACTCTGAGGGATAGAGTTAGGAATGAATGGGTAAAAAAATAATGTAATTTGAAAAAGGATGTGAAAGTTAAGGTACAAAAGAATGTGATGAGATGGTTTGGGCATGTGGAAAGAATGAATGATGATAGACTGACAAAGTATGTATACAAATAAAGTGTGAAAGGAAAAAGAGGGAAGGGACGACCGAGAAAAGTATGGAGTGATCAGATTGAGGAGATTGTGAAAGAATGGGATATACAAAGTGAGCGTAAAAGAAGAAAATGCATGAAAAAGGTGATGGATATGAATGAATTGTAAAGATATGAAAAAATGGAGGCAGCTCTGCAGAGGCTCTGGCCACCCCTAGCGGAATGGGGACAGAGTTACAGTTACAGTAAAGTCAAATAAGCTATCGTTGAAAATGCCGAGCCTTAGAGTTTTTCCTGTAAAACTCTTCAAGTGTTTCATTTCCACGGCTGCCCAAAATCTATATATTTGTCAACTGTCTCCGTTAGAACAAGCCATTAAAGAGTCTAATAATAAAATTTAGGCAGGTACATCCAGGTACACAGAGATCTGTCTGTCTGCCACAAAAACACTTTCTAATGAAGTAACGTATTATGTACGGGTTCCGTTCATACGGCTAAAAAATCTCGTTTGGATATCTCATATTATCTACCTACCGACAATCAACTTTTAACTGGCGGGCTAAAACAATTTCGGTTAGCCTAGCATCGCAGCGGCCGTACGCAAATCAACTCAAAACAACTACACAGTTAAAATTTATTTATCGGATATTACGCGAACCGTTGTAAGAGAACTTACATTATTCTCGACGTTTCGTTAGCGACGTAGACTGAGGATGAACACAGAGAGGGTGTCTCCTGAAGACATTAAGAAAGTACGCTTAAGTTTAAAAATAATTTCTGTAAATTTGTCCAATATAAACCATCTATTTAATTTTGATATATTTATAGCTGCGTATCTTGCAGGCGAATATTAGGAGGATTTATTTGGAGCGCTGTGTTTGTGTGAATCACACCTCAAGAGCCCATTGCGAGCTTGGTCGTTGCTGTTGAAACAAGAAACACCCAAGCGCTGTGAGGCAAGATGGACCTTTGGTTACCGGTCTTGGGTAAAGGTAAATTAATTTAAAACCCAGCGAAGATATTTTTTTCTATGCTCCGCTGGGATTCAAACCCAGTACCTTCCAAACACGAGTCCGAAGAGTTAACCACTAGACTACGGACCAATCAAATCATATTAATGCGGCACTAAAATCCTTAGGATCCAATAGCAAAATATTTAAAACACAGTGTATATAATAAGTATAAATGATCTGAAGAATGGAAAAGCTGCTGGGAATGATGGTGTGAATGCTGAGATGATCAAATGTGCTGGGGAGTGCATGGTTGAATGGATGTTTGAACTGTGCAAGATGTGTGTGAAAGAGAGTATAGTGCCGATGGACTGGAAAAAGGCGGTCATTGTTCCTATCTACAAAGGAAAAGGTGACAAAAAGGACTGCCAAAATTTCAGGCCCATCAGTCTTCTCAGTATAGCTGGTAAAGTATTGTGTAAGGTTCTCATTAAAAAAGTGAGACTGTCTACCGGTCATGGGGTTTCTGATATCCAGACTGGCTTTATGCCAGGAAGAGGGTGTGTAGACCAGATCTTCACTCTCAGACAGATTGTTGAAAAACATCTGGCTGTGGGTCGGAAGGTCTACACGGCTTTTGTGGATCTCGAGAAGGCTTTTGACTCGGTGGACAGGGTATGATGTGGAAAGTACTCCTAAAGTACGGTGTGAACTGCAAGCTTCTAATTGGGATACGCGCCATCTATGAAAATAGTTTGGCGTGTGTAAGAGTGGATGGTAAATGTAGCGAATGGTTTGATGTTTACAAGGGAGTACGACAGGGGTGTGTAATGAGTCCGTGGTTATTTAACATACTCATGGACAATTGTATGAAAGAAGCAGAAATTTCTCATTATGGTGTGAAAGTGGGTGAGACGAAAGTTGGAGTTCTTCTCTATGCTGACGATGCCGTAGTGATGGCTGATACAGCGGAGGAGCTCCAGATGATACTCACCAAAATGAATGATGCTTTTAGTAAGAACGGTTTAAAAGTGAATGCCAGTAAGACGAAAGTATTAGTGTTTCACAGGACTGAGGAATGCGAGGAAATTGAGATAAGACTGAATGAAACAAGAGTGGAGGTCGTCAAAGAATTTGATTATCTGGGAAGCAAGTTTGAGTCGAATGGGAAATTGACGAAAGAATTGGAAATGCGCGCTAGTAGAGGAAGAAGTGTAATGGGAACGATTGGAAGAATTGCAAGAAATAGGAAACTTACGAAGAATATGAGATTGGCGGTCCACAATGGCATATTGGTTCCGACATTGATGTATGGAAGTGAGGCGTGGACAGTTAATGAATGTGAACTGAGTAAAGTATGTACGGTTGAAATGGCTTATCTGAGAGCAATGGCTGGAAAGACACTGAGTGATAGAGTACGTAATGATTGGGTGATGAACGAGTGTGCTGTGTGGTATAAAAGAGAATGTGAGAATGAAAGTACAAAAAAGTACGATGAGATGGTTCGGACATCTCGAAAGAATGGATGATGAACGACTAACGAAGAAAGTGTACAAAGGAAATGTCAGAGGAAAGCGCGGAAGGGGAAGGCCGAGGAAAGAATGGTTAGACCAAATAGGTGAAATTGCGAAAGAATGGAACCTGCAGAGTGAGAATAAGAGAAGAGTATGTATGAAAAAGGTGATGAATATTGAGGAAATGAAAGTGGTTTGTAAGGACAGAAAAAAGTGGAGGCGCATCTGCGGAGGTACCGGCCACCCCTAGTGGAACGGCGGCAGGATACAGTACAGTACAGTGTCATTCACAAAAAAAATGTATGGAAAATTATTTTTAAGCGACTGATGAGCCATGGATTAGCTGTGTGTAAATAACAGCGAACGTTTATTGGTAAACAATAATAATGTAGGTAGGTACAAAAACATAAACATTTACCAAATACATTTTTTCCTTGTTGTAACATTGTGCTTAAATATGGAATATTTGCGTGTTTATTTGCTAAAAAAGTGTTTAAATACAACACAAAACCCCACATACGAATGTCACGTGCGAATCATGTTTGTTTATCAGTCAATTCATTAGAAAACATTTGAAAAACGACGCTAAATCTTTAACAAACACAAAAAAATGACATTTGCAGGATGTGCACATAAAAGAATCCGTCATTCATATTTCAAATGAAAGAATCCCAATGTTGCCAACGAACGAAAAAAAAACCAAAAATGTATTTTGAACCTACCTAATATATTAATATTATTGTCTATGACGTAATGCTTAAGACAGTCCGATCATTTTTATTTAAAATAACATTTTTAGTTATTTTTTTCATTCTTGTCTCTTATTACTTTGCATAAAAGTTTTTTTTAAATCATTGTTTGGCATTAAGATATTGAATAAGTGATTGTAAACGTTATTTTTTTAGTAAAAATTTAAAATGAAGTGAAGCTTGAACCTAAAAACTTATTTAAATGCTCTGTGATTAATAGTCTAAAGACGAGTGTTACAAAATATGAAAAACATAATGGCGATATAAGATGTTCAAAAAATTGTTTTTTCTCGGCGGGCAATCTTACAACGTAAACAGAGTCCCTAAACAACCAAAAACAAAATATAAGGAAGCCTTCGATAGCTCAACATTGGCAAAGTGAACCATTTTTTACAGTATGGGTGGTCAGCATCATACCAACCTATAAGTCAAGGAAATAATAACTAGATAAATATTAAAAGGGGACACATTAAGCTCTGAACTAAACGAAACGTCCGGTCGATAGCTCAGTTGGTAGAGTGCTTGCATTCCATGCCGTGAGCTCGGGTTCGAATCCCACCGAGCGCGAGGGTGTCAGAAATGATTTCCCGTTTCGGTGTTTATTTCAAACCCCAAAATAAAAATACCGGCAAGGTTTACTCAGCCTTCACAAGAAATGAGTACCAGCTCTCTCGGGAGCTGGGAAACCCCCACTTCAACTGAAGTGGTTGGCGTAAGGCCGGCCCCCTTACCTGTAAAAATAAATAGGTTCAACTCGCCACATGCGACCCCTTCGGGGATAACGCGGCAAGAAGTTACACTATACGTGTAGCTTAGTTGCGTTTTTTTTTTCCTTAGCAACTTAAAACTAACAACGCGGCCGTGTGACGTTACAACATTTTAGCGCGGACTCTATTTCGTGAAGTAAAAATTATGTAAATCAGATGCATTTAAATTTTAACAAATTAGTTCAGAGCTTATAATGTGTCTCCTTTTAATATTTATCTAGTTATTATTTCCTTGACTTATAGGTTGGTATGATGCTGACCACCCATACTGTAAAAAATGGTTCACTTGGTCAATGTCACCCCTGTTGCAGAGAAGCTCGGCAAGAGTTGCATTATGTTCATTTGAGATTGGGTTTTTTTTAATTTGTAGGTCCACATGCGGCATGTGTTAGCGCGAAATTATACATGTCTGCTTGTGGGAATGCGTTTAATATTAATCTTAAATGATACATATCTTTGCAGCTTTGATTTATGGGTGGTTAGCCGTATACCAACCTACAAGTCAAAGGACTTCATTAAGTAAAAATATCCATAATATTTAACCTACATTAAAAAATACAAGGCTACAATTTCCTCACTTGTAAGTGTTGTCAAAAATCCATTTGTTGGTGGCAGGTGCGCGTCATCGTTTTGAATTTAGAATAAACAAATGAAAAACGTCGCCATCTTTAGTCTTGTGCAAGAAAAAGCGCCTCAAGCAAAAGT
Organism: Agapetus fuscipes; assembly: GCA_951799405.1. Taxonomy (NCBI): domain Eukaryota; kingdom Metazoa; phylum Arthropoda; class Insecta; order Trichoptera; family Glossosomatidae; genus Agapetus; species Agapetus fuscipes. The sequence continues at coordinate 448,355 of OX637335.1, forward strand.
TAAATGAAAATACTCGCACTTGGAGGGGATTTTCTAAAATTGATTATACAACGTCCGCCTTAGTGCCTTTTTGTCTTATGCCCATCGGAGGTCATGTCACATGAGCAATGTTTTTATCGACGGTTATAAGGTAATAGGGCATAAGCGACAAAATCTAAATTGTTCATGAGAGCAGTTTAATGTTTAAGATTGCAGAAAAATTGCATATTTTATTTTATTTCTTATCATATCGTTAATATCAAAACAGCTCTAAAATTAAAAAAATAGAAGCATTTATTGGCATTCCTATTAATGTGGTTTTACGATGTTGTACGATTTTTTTTATGTCACAAGCGCCTTTAGGAGAAAAAAGGCCAAAATCTTGTTGGTTACACTAAAACCATACTTCGAAAACGCAATTGTTTGCTTGGGCATAAACAACAACAAAAATCTTGGAGTAACACCTTCGTCCGTGCACCGTTAAAGAAACGCTAAGGAGTATAAAAGGTGTCCTTTTTTTCTTGCGTAGGGACTCAAGTCGTCGAGATGGTCTTGAAAATTCCTTTCCATAGAGGTGACTTAATTGCACTTACAACAAAAAAATCATCGTAGAGCTATGGGAGTTAGCGCATTAGAAAGAGCGGACAATTTTAAGTAGGATAGCATTCATAACTTGACATTGACCGGTCCGTAGTCCAGGTGGAAACACTTCGGACTCGTTACTGGAAGGTCGTGGGTTAGAATCCCGGCGGAGCACAAAAAATATAAAATTTATGTATATTTTCAAATTTGCTCTTCGCTAGGTTGAAAAATTCATAAACCTTTACCAAAGACCAGTCATCAAAAGGTCCATCCAGCCTTACAACAACTGGGTCTTGCTTGAGAATTGGCGCTTTCTACAGCGACGACCAAGCTCGCAGAGGGCTCTTGAGGTGTGATACACACAAAAAAAAGGGTTCACCAAATAAAAGCCTAGTCCAAAACGTCGCGTTAACTTCCTTTTAAACGTCGATATGGTTGTGATCCTTGAAATGTACTCTACACAACCGTACTCTCCAGTACCAGGATTACCCTCTTCGAATCGAATGGCAGATAAGCCAAACAAGCACTGGCACGACGACAAAAGCAGCTCGTGAAGATGGTTTTGCTTTGTCGGGCTGTCGTGTAATGACATTCAACCTTGTTCCAAAACGCAGGTTAGCATTTATACTTATAAAGTTATAAATCTTTAAGCATATCTGTGTAGTACCTTGGCTAATAGGTTGGTATGACGCTGACCCCCATGCTGTAAAACGTTAGTTCACTTTTGCCAATGCCACCCCGGTTTTATGGAAATTCGGCAGGAGTCAGTAACCGGTCCGTAGTTCAGTGGTAACACTTCGGGCTCTGAATGGAAGGTTGTGGGATCACAGATAATATACCATTTATATTTTCAAATTTGCTCGTCGCTGGGTTGAAAAATTCATAAACCTTTACCAATGACCGGTCACCAAAGGTACATCCAGCCTTACAGCAACTGGGTCTTGCTTGAGTATTGGCGCTGTGAAGCGACGACCAATCTCGTACACCTCTGCGTCACTACAACAAGTGTTATAGACCCCTAGAGTCTCTAGAATCTAGGGAGTCTCCCGCACAAGATTTTCTTAAAAAAAAAATGACCGGTCACCAAAGGTCCATCCAGCCTTACAGCAACTGGGTCTTACTATTGGCGCTTTCTACAGCGACGACCAAGCTCGCAGAGGGCTCTTGAGGTGTGATACACACAAAAACAGCGCTCACCAAATAAATCATCCTAATATTATTATGATTATTACGAGAACCGATCTGGGATTATGTTTTAAGTTGTAAGCCACATGAGCTGACTTGGAAACTACGCGACATTTAGAAGAAGAAGAAGAAGAATTGTTGAGGGTTCGCCGGTCATTGACCTGGACGCAACCTACCCCAACTGAGCCAGCTACCCTCGGTTATACAGTGCGGTGGTTGTCTCCCCTATCTACTTCTCAGCCCCTCACTTTATTCTAGGATCAATAATATCGTACTCAGTGCTAAAATATATTGGGTGCCACGACACCTTTCAGTGACCGGTCTTCGGCAAAGGTTTATGAATTTTTCAACCCAGCGAAGAGCACATTTGAAAATATAAATGGTATATTTTTGTGCTCCGCCGGGATTCGAATCCACAACCTTCCGTTTGCGAGTCTGAAGTGTTGCCACTGGACTACGGACCGGTCCAAAAAATGCCAACAACACGCGTAAGTTTTGTCTTTCCACAAACGTAACTAAGCTGCATATACAGTGTAGCTTCTTGCCGCGTTCTTCACGAAGAAGTCGCATGTGGCAGTAGTTGTAAGTGGGTTCGAATCCTGGCGGAGCATAAAAAATAGATAATTTTTCAAAAATTCCCTTCGCTGGGCTAAAAAAAAATAATCTACATTTACTGAAAACAGGTCGCCTTAGGTCTATATAGCCTTAGGAGCAAGTGGGTCTTGTTTGAAAACTGACGCTATCTATAGCGACGACTAAGCTCGAAGAGGGCTCTTGAGGTGAGATTCACACAAAAACAGCGCTCACCAAATAAATCATCCTAAGGCTGGTTTTAGTGTCGCGCTGACAACGCGCTGACCGTCAGCGCTGACCGTTCAAAATATATGAACTTGTAGGAAGCGTTTTAGAATGGCGCGTAGCTGTCAGCGCGACAAGTTCATATATTTGGCTGTCAGCGCTGACGGTCAGCGTGTTGTCAGCGCGACACTAAAACCAGCCTTATATAATAACTGTTATAATTGCTTGGTATTAGGCACACCAACCTTACTGTAAGAAATGGTTTACTTTGACAATGTCACTTCTGTTTCAATAAAGATCGGCAAGAGTTGTATGGCTTATGCTCATTTGATATTGTTTTTTTTTACGATGTCAGCCACGCACTTTTTGACTACGTAAAATTTAATATAGTGCCAGTCAAAACTTAAAAGGTGTAAGTGCATTATGAGTAAATCCAAATTATAAATTTTAAATCATGGTTATTGCCTGTCACAAAGAACCGAAAATACCGCCATAAACTGTGATAGCAACTGTTGTTGCATTACAATTTGGCAGAGCTTTAGATACACACAGATGCCACTAGATTTTACTTTTTTTCTTACCAACTTATTTTTGCTGACATTCATTGTTATCTCCGTACCCTTAGTACGAGTTGCAAAACTTGAGAAAAGTAAAGTTTACGGAAAATATACTAGAGTGATTTCTCCCAAAATCTGCCGTTTTTGATTCGTACACTTTATGGTCTTAGCAAAAATGTTAAAGCGATGAAGAAAATCAAGTTCAAACAAACAAAAACGGCAGATTTTGGGGGAAATCACTCTTTAATAATTGTCGTAAACTTTACATTACCCAAGTTTTGCAACTCGTACTAAGGGTGCTGTAGTCTTAAAATGTAATACATCTTTACAACGCAGATTATAGATTGGCACTTTGCTACCGCGTCTTGTGAGTAACGCATCGCACGTGTTGTGTTTAGTTTTGTGGGTGTGTCCCTACTGTTCAGAGTGTAATCTACCACGTGTCTCGCTCCCACTGAGAGGAGAGCGTGGTGGCGCACAAATAACTCTCGCTTTCTATAAATACGCCGAGATAACTGTGGGTGGACGTCGCGCCACACCAAAAATCTAATGCGGACACCTCCATGGCAAAAGGGCGTGCATCTAGTCACTTTCATACATCTATTTATACTTTACTATCATTCATATTTAAACGCGAAGTTAAGACGTGACGACATCTTCCAAATTCTTACAATTTGCCGAAATTTGTTTTACATTCGGTTTAACCGAATATTCGGCATTTGAACCGAATTTCAGCCGGATTCCGAAGTTCGGTTATAGCTGCCGAAATGCGGTTAAAGCGAATTTCGGCCACTAGTACCTATTTACACATGCAGCATTTATAAGCGCCTGCTTGTGGGCATGTAATTAATATGAATTTTATATGTTTATATATTTTTTTAAGAAATCCTGTGCGGGAGACTCCCTAGATTCTAGAGACTCTAGGGGTCTATGACACGTCTTGTTGTAGTGCCGCAGAGGTGTACGAGCTTGTTCGTCGCTAAAAAGCGCCAGTACTCAAGCAAGAATCAGTTGCTGTAAGGCTGGATGGACCTTTTGATGACCGGTCTTTGGTAAAGGCTTATGAATTTTTGAACCCAGCAAAGAGCAAATTTGAAAATATAAATGGTATTTTTTTGATCCGCCGGGATTTGAACCCACAACCTTCCATTTACGAGTCCGAAGTGTAACCAATGCACTACGGACCGGTCATAAATAGAGTCTGCAACCTTTAATTAATATTAAATGCAACAGACACGTGTAAGTTCGCGCTTAAAAATGCTGCTTGTGTAATTGCAAATTAAAATCAAAACCTCAAACGAACATAAACCGTGCAACTTTTGCCGACCTTCCCTGAAATAAGAGTGACATTGGGTTAAGTCAGTATCTATTATCTAAGTTGCAAAGATTTACTAAAATTTAGGATTCAATATCATATCCACAAACAGACACGTGTGAGGTCGCGCTTGCACATGCCGCACGTGTACTGTAAAAACAATAATAAAACAAACCTTCACCGGTCCGTAGTCCCGTGATAACACTTCGGACTCTGAATGGAAGGTTGTGGGTTCGAATCCCGGCGGAGCAAAAAAAATTACCCCCTACTTCAACTGAAGTGGTTGGTGTAAGGCCGGCCCCCTTACCCGTAAAATTAAATAGGTCCCGAATCGCCACATGCGACCCCTTCGGGAATAACGCAGGCAAGTAGTTACACTATATGTGTAGCTTAGTTGCGTTGCGTTTATCTCAATGGAACATAACCCTGTAACTCTTGCCGCCATTCCCTGAAACAGGTGATATTGGCAAAGTGAACCATTGTATTGGTGGTCAGCCTCATACCTACCTATTAAACGTTCTTCCAGTGAAAATCTTTTAAAATTTAAATTCTAGAATGTTCTCCCTTTAACACGTATACTAATTACCATAGAACAGTGGTTCGCAAACTTTCTTGATGGTGATCACTTTTGGGAAACAAGGTATTTGACGGAGCATTAAAATAAACAAACTCAGACATGTAGCGTCTGTCTGTGTTGAACTGTCGATTAAGCTTCACAAATAGTGTAACTTCTTGCCGCGTTAACCCCGAATGATTTTGCATGCGACGAGAGTCACCTATCTGGTATCTAACTGGTAAGGGGACCGGCCTTACGCCAAACACTTCAGTTGAAGTTGGTTTTTCTAAGCTTCCAAGAAGGTTGGTACTCATTTCTTGTAAAGGCTGAGTTAACCTTACCGGTATTGTTTTTCGAAACGGGAAATCATTTTTTACACCCTCGGTGGGATTTAAAGCTACACTCTCGGCATGGAATGCAAGCACTCTACCAACTGAGCTATCGACCGGACAGTTAGGAGACGTATCTATTATCTATAATTTAAGCTGCAAAGAGATATATTAACATTTAAATTCTTTAGAAATCCATAAACACAAAAATTCTAATTCTTATAGTTTGATCAATGTTCAAATTCATGCTGCTTCACCTTTGTTAAGCCTATTTGTACCTACCTTTTTGACGTAACTTAATATTTGTATTTCTCTATGGTTTTTGTCTTGTCAATTTTCTTTCCTCTTGATAATAACGTGAACAAGTCGAAAGTACTTGAGGTGAAATAAACACTCAATTTGTGAAACTAAAACTCTGTGTTTTTTAAAGTTTTTATAATTTCTTATTTAAATTCATATTAAATGCATGCCCACAAGCAGGCACGTGCAAGTTTAGGTACTTACAAATGCTGCAAGTGTAGGTACTTACAAATTAAAATTCAAACCTCAAATAAACAGAACATAACCTCTGCAAACTTTTCTTCTTCCCTAAAACAGGGGAAATATAATTATGTTTTTTTTTCAGTTTTCTTGCGTAGCACCCACAGAGGAATTAGAGAACCCCTAGGGCACCGCGACGCATACTTTAAAGATGCCTGCTGGAGAACATTCCAGGTGTTTGTTGAACTGTTGCTGTGGCGTCTTTAGCACGAGTCCAACCTCCGCTCACTATTGACACAACAATGAATGGACCGGCACTAATGTTGGCTCTGCACAAACAAATGACCATTATGAGCACTCCACCGTGTGACGTAATAGATGCACGGACGGGACAACACACAGCTTTTCACAAGTACAATAAAAAACTCAACGCGTTCTACCAAAAAATTAATGAAAACCAAAACGCTCGCTAAAAGCACTGATTGCATTTATTTGTAAAATGCTTTGGTTGAGTTGAAATGTGCCCAAGTATAAAAAAGTTATGCGTTTTCTTCAATAATTACTCGCTAGAGGCGCTGCTTCGGTTGCCATGCATTTTTTGTACAACAGAACATGTCAACGGTTAAAAGGAAAGAGGAGATAAGGAGCCAAATCAAATATTGAAGCACCGATAAGAAGAGTTGACACAATGTTTGGAGAGCGTGCATTTTCAGTTGCTGGCCCTCTGGCCTGGAACAGCCTGCCACATCATGTGAGAGAGCTAGAGGGCCATGGAAAGTTCCGGAATGCACTGAAGACAAGCAGATTTCTGGCATCATTTGTACAAGCGCCCTTGGAGTAACTACATCACGAAACGGCGCTATAAAGAAATCATCAACTCATCATCATCAAGCGACATTTTGGTAAACAATGAGTTATGAATGCTATCCTACTGTTATTTGTTGTGTATGTTCCTTGACTTATAGGTTGGTATGCGGCTGACCACCCATGCTGTAGAAAATGGTTCACCTTTCCAATGTCACCCCTGTTTCAGGGAAGGTCGGCAGGAGTTGCAGGGTGTATGTTCATTTGAGATTCGGGTTTTTATATTGTAGGACTACATGCGGCATGTTTAAGCGCGAACTTAAACATGTCTGTTTTGTGAAAATGCGTGTAATGTGAATCTCTAATGTTACTTATATTTTGCAACTTAAATAAGATTAGATCATACTGAAAAATGTTCGCTCTTTCTAATGCGCTAACTCCCATAGCTCTACGATGATTTTTTGTTGTTTATTCCCAAGCAAACAACTGCGTTTTCGAAGTACGGTTTTGGTGTAACCGACAATATTCTGGCCTTTTTTGTCCTAAAGGCGCTTGTGACATAAAACAATTGTAAAACATCGTAAAACCACATTAATAAGAATGCCAATAAATGCCTTTGTTTATTTATTTTATTTCAGAGCTGTTTTGATTTTAACGATATGTTAAAAAATGAATAAATTATGCCATTTTTCTGTTGTCTCAAACATTAAACTGCTCTCCTGAACAATTAAGTTTTTGCAACCGAAGAAACAAATGAACAGACTACAGTCAGTTCAAAACGCGGCGGCAAGACTGATTTTTGGCTGATGGATTTGGCTGAAGTACTGCCACATCACGCCTCTCATTCAAGATCTCCATTGGCTCAGAACCCCAGAGAAATTCAGGTACAAGCTGTGTGTACTGGCTTACAGAGCTCTACATGGATTAGCCCCAGAACACTTGTCTGAGTCACAGGAAAAAGCGGTGGTGACAGCGCGTGGGCAGACTCTCCGATCACCAGACTCAAGCAAGACTCTCCTCCAGATCCCAAAAAGATCAATTAGGACAGTCTTCGGAGACCGTGCTTTTTGCACAGCGGCACCGGTGGCCTGGAACGCGCTGCCCACATATCTGAGGGAGTCCCCGACAGAAGCAGGATTCAGAAGAAGCCTCAAGACGCACCTATTTCCAGGATCATACCATGCCTCTTAGGAGAAAAACCCAATCTGTTACGCACGAAGTGCCTTTGAGATGACTGTAGTCACGAAAAGGCGCTTTAGAAATATTCTACATTTGATTTGATTTGCAGTTTATGCCCTATTTTCTTTTAACCGTCGCGTCGCGTCGATGTGAAGTTGTATACTTGCAGGTAGGTGCTGAGATATTCTATCGTATGAGCTCGTATTGTGAAACAGGCAATGACGCGTGCCATCCTAAAAGTATGTAGCTGTGACTGTAGCTGTGTTACGCTTCCACTAGAGGTGGCTAGAACCTCTGCAGAACAAGAGCGACAAAATAAAAAAAATACAATAATAATTAATCATATTAGGATGAAAGTTTAAGGACTTGTTGCACCAAACTCCAGTCAGACAAAATCAAAATTAAGTGTGATTTCTCCCAACAAAAAATTTGGTTGCATATACGTAATTCAGCTGATGTGCATCATCTTTCCTGTTCAAATTACATCATATTATTACTCACTTCCGAGAAATATTTAACCGAGGTCCTTACCAGAATTAAGCAATCTTGATTGGAGGTTGGTGTAACAGGCCCTTAGGGTTTGCGTTATGGTATTGAGAAGATTATTTTTAAATTCATAATTTGTCCTCTTGGTAATGGTGTGATTACATCGAAAGCGCTCGAGGAAATAAATCAACTGGTGAAGAAAACTTTGTGTTTTTATGTTTGCATTGTTAATATAAGGATGATTTATTTGGTGGACGCTGTTTTTGTGTGAATCACACCTCAAAAGCCCTCTGCGAGCTTGGTCTTCGCTATTTTTTTTTTTTTTTTTTTTTTTATTGTAGCAAAATAATGCTAATTTAAACAATTACATATCAAGTCAAAACAAAAACAGTTATGTTATGTGAATTGAATGAAATTGAATTTGAATTGAAAAACAGTTATGTTATTGAAAGTGTCAATTCTCAAACAAAACCCAGTTGCTGTTTTGCTGGATGGATCTTTGGTGCCCGGTCTTTGGTAAATACATATGAATATTTCAACCCAGCGAAAATCATATTTGATTATTAAACTATATTTTTATTTATTATCTGCCAGAAATCTAACCCACCACTGTTCAATTACGAGTGTGAAGCTTTAAACACTAGACTATCCACTAACCAATGACCAACTGACAGAATTATTTACATAAGTCATGGATAACTAATCGATCTCCAGCACAATATATTTCATCAGATATATTACACAACATATACATAGGTGGTCATTGCCTCCAGAGGTACTTATGAGCTTAAAAAATATATTTAGAAATTGTTTGCTTTGTTATACCTACTGAATAAATATTATTCAAAATAAAAAATACATTTTGTAGTGTTTTTGCGGTTCGGAAAGTCTCTAGATTAAAACATATTGATCTTCTTTCTGGATATTTATTTTCACTTAATTTATTTTACAGTTTACATTTATTTTTAACACTTTTAACAACTCAAATTTACTCTCACAGTTCAGCATCTCACACACTCTTCAATCAAAGGCGACTATCTGTCTGTCTTGGTGCACTCAATTTTGCTCCTAACATACTTCAGAGACAGAAGTCTCTAGTGACTAATTTGCCAGCAAACTCTCGAACGTTCTACCAGCTCCAAGAGTAAAAAGGGATTATTTCATTTCTAGATTTCTTAGGCCTATAATTATTGCTACCTACGATGTACACCTTTATTATTCTACTATTTACATAACAATATTATCCCTAAGAAAATGAAAATGAAAACGGTACATAATTGTATATTGTTTCCGACCCTGATGTATCGAAGCGAGTCATGGACGGTGAATGAAAGAGAAGTAAATGAGGTATGCACCGTAGAAATGGCTCATTTGAGAAGTATGACAAGAAAAACATTGAAAGGTGAAAACAAATGGTTTCTGTATGAATGCGGAGTAAAAGAAAGCGTGAAAGTGAAAGTTCAAAGAAGTGTGATGCGATGGTTTGGACATATTGAAAGGATGAATGAAGACCAACTGATAAAAAAAGTATATAAAAGACCTAGGAAAGGATGGATTGATCAGACAAGTGAGATTGCGAATGAATGGAATTTACAGAGTGGAAACAAGAGAAGAGCGTGCACGAAAAGAGTGATGAAACTAGATGAGATGAAAGAAATATGCAAGGACAGAGTCAAGTGGAGGCACTTGTGTGGAGGTACCTGTCCCCCCTAGAGGAATGGCGGCAGGATACAAGACAACACAATAGATTATAGTTAGCTTTTGCCTTAGCAGTCCGGCCGTACGACATCACAACTTTATTGTCCGGCCTCTATTTCGATACCATAAAGGTAAAACTGAATAAGTAGCATATTAAGCTAACATGGGTTTCTCAGATAAATGCACCCTTTTCCTATTTTCTATGAGATTTAACACTACAAAAGTGTTAAAATCCTGTAGTTCTGTATAATTAGTTCACTTACTGTGAGAAGCACTTCCCAAGAAAATGTTTTATCCACAATTTCTCAAATCAGTGAATCAGCACTTATTCTGTTTTACCTTTAAAATGGACATTACACAACTAATTATGAAAACATGAAAGTGATAAAAAAAACTTCTATAATAATTTTGCAAAAAGCTTTTTGTGGTAAAAATTATTGGAATATATTCATTGCAAAAAAGTTAAAACAATATTAATGTTTTATTTGAAATAAATGCGATCATTGCAATTGTAAAAAATAAACAACAGATAAAACCATAAACGTAGAAACTTTCACTTTCATGGCTGGTTTAATTTAACATATTGTTTTTGTGGTTAGACCATGGTCTATTTGCAGCTTTTATATCTGCCGACGTTTCGCTTTCACGAGCCGAAAGCATTCTCGAGGCGGAAATTTGCATAACGTCCCAGTCGGTAAAACAGTTCTCAATCTCTACCTTGGTCACGCGCTTGCGCACAAGCCTGCACGCTTACCCCTGCGCAAATGCCCTCAACTCAGGAGATGAGGAAAACGCATCGTACCTACTTCCAGCCAGTTACAAACAGCGAGCGTCGCTTTGATAACTCGCCTTGAGAATGCTTTCTGCTTGTGAAAGCGAAACGTCGGTAGATAAAAAAGGTGTAACTATACAATGTTCTAACCCAAACAACCACACAAACAATTTGTTGGATAAAACAATGTTTGTAAATTTCGGACTCGACTCATTTTGAAATGCAACAACAGCCCAAGGCTCTTCCATTATTTTTATTATAAAGACATTTTTTTTATTAGGATAACAACAAAAACACGACAAATGTACTTTCATAATAACTTTTTGCTTGTTTTAATTTTCAGGGTTATTGAATAATTTTGATGCGTGCAGTTTTCCATTTTTTTTAAACACTAAAAAATTTCATAAAAAATATTTAATATTTTTCAAGTGCGTGAGTAGATACTTACCTATATCGATAAAGTATTATAATATCTAAGCAATAGAGAAGAAATATGTGCCGAATCCCCACATGTGACTCCTTCGAGGATAGCGCAGGCAGAAAGTCGCACTATATGTGTAGTTTAGTTGCGTTGCGTATATATGTATCTACCGAGAATGCTTCAGATCTGACGTGATCGGGTCACCTATGTATCCAAAGATCATAAGTCCTCCGACGTGTACGCTACTACGTTGCTAAACTACATATATAGCGTAACCTCTTGACACGTTTTTTCCGGAATATAACGCATTAAGCGAGTGGAACCTATTATTTTTTTCAGTTAAGGGGCCTAACGCCAACCACTTCAGTTGAAGTGGAGGTTTGTGACGGCCGAGGAAGCCTTGCCGATGTGTTATTTTGGGTTTGAAATAAACACCAAAAAAGGAAATTATTTCTGACACCCTCGGTGGGATTCGAACCCTAGATCTTGCATACCGTACGTGCATGCATGCACACCATGAATAAACTTCTGCCAACCATAAAGCAGATAAAGCTGATGTACTTCGGTCAAGTTATGAGAAATACCGTCTCCTTCTTCTTATCACACAGGGTAAGATTGAGGGGAGAAGATCTCAGGGACGCCGAAGGACTGAAAAACCTGCGACAATGGTATAACAAAAGCACTAAGCCCCTATTTCGAGCCGTAGCATCCAAGTTAATGTAATAGTCATGATAATCCCCGATCTTCGATAGGAGTGACACCAAAAGAAGAAGCTATAGATTTGTAAAGGTCAATACAGATAGAGGGCAGACACTGAGAGGGGAAAATGCAATATCATATCGTTTTTCTACGAAAAAATTTAGCACCACATTTAATTAATTTCATCAACAAAGTTTAGAGGAAAAGGAAAAACACCAACGTGACGGGGAAAATCTATTTTTAATTTGCGTAGTGAAAACCAATTCAGATACTAACATTCAAAATATCCCTCAACTATGTGACGTCATCTATAATAATATAATAATCTATAATCTAAGTTGCAAGGATATATTAATTTAAAGCTCTCAAATGTATGCCCACAAACAAACACGTGTAGTCCGCGCTTACAAATGCTGAATGGGTACCTACTTACAAATAAAATCCAAACTTCAATTGAACATAAGCCGTACAACTTTTGCCGACCTTCCCTGACACAGGGGTGACAATGGCAAAGTGAACCATTTTTTGCAGTAGATATGGGTGGTCAGCCTCATACCAACGTATAAGTCAAAAAATGGTTCACTTTGACAATTTCATTCCGGTTCCAGAGAAAAGCGTCAAGAGTTGCAGGGTTCATGTTCATTTGAGGTTAGGATTTTATTTTGTACGTACATTAACACGTGTCTGAATTTTAAGTGTGAATATATCTGTGCAACTTTGATTATGGATAATGATTCCTTGACTTATAGGTTGGTATGAGGCTTACCACCCATACTGTACAAAATGCTTCACTTTGCCATGTCGCCCCGGTTCCAATGAAAGGCGTCAAGATTTGCAGGGTTCATGTTCATTTGAGGTTAGGATTTTATTTTGTACCTACGTACATTAACACGTGTCTGTTTGTAGGCCTGCATTTTATATGAATTTTAAGTGTGAATTTATCTGTGCAACTTAGATAATGATATCCCCTGGTGATGATGATGGATGATTTCTTTCCTGTGGCGCCATTAAATGGTCCAGAACCACCTCAAGGGCGCCATGGCTTCTGGAGAAAAGTAGTGTCTTCAGTTCCTTTCTGAAGGTGGTGGTAGGCTGGTTCGCGCGAACACTGATGGGCAGATTGTTCCAGGCAACCGGCCCGGCCACCGCAAAGCTTTTGTCTGCAAAATTTGATGTGTTCGCTCTATTGGGCACTATAACCTTGTTGACAGCAGTAAGGGCAGAGCGTAGTGGTCTTCTTGAAGTCCCATCGACAGAGCATAGCTCAGCGAGACATGGGGGTGCCGTGCCGTTCAGGGCCCTATGTACAGTGAGACGCAACTTAAATTCCACCCTCTCTCGGACCCTCAGCCAGTGCAGTTCTCTCAGCAATGGCGAAATATGACAGCTCTTTCCCTGTCGAAAAATTGCCCTGGCAGCAGCATTGAAAGCCATTTGGCAGGTGGCAGTTGTTGTCATTTGGACCGCTTAAATGGACAGAGCTCTATCCGACTATTTGCCTGTCCGTCTCTCTGAATATACTTTTATTCACACTTGAGGAATCTCGAGTGGATCAAAAGTCCACTCTCCAACAATCCGGTAGTTGGATTGTTTCAATTCATTTATTAACATTCACATAAATTCCTGCTACTTGGGGCTTTGTCTACGAAAATTTTTAAGCAAATAATCAACCAGAAGCGCTATTCTGCTAAATTCCTTACGACCTTAAGGCGACGAGCTGGCGATTCGTGTCCAAAACAAGTCGGGAGCGCTAGCGCTTGCGAAAGAACTCTGTAGATAAAAAAAAATTACAGTACATCATATTTTTGGACACGAATCGCCAGCTCGTCGCCTTAGGTCGTAAGGAATTTAGCAGAATAGCGCTTCCGGTGAGGGCAAAAGGGAGAGCCTCGTGAGGGAAACGGGCGGTCTGCTAAATTCCTTACGATTTATATATCCGATTTAAATTAAGTTTTGAAATTGTTCAGTTTAAAAAATTAATATAATTGTCACATTCCTTACGACCTTAAAAGGCGATGACCTGGCGATACGTGTCCAAAAATATGGAGTTCTTTTGCAAGCGCTAGCGCTCCCGGCTTGTATGGATATCCAAAGTGTAAGGAATTCAGCAGAATAGCGCTTCAGGTTCGAACGTGAATTGGCATAGACAAAACCACGACAAAACTGTGTCGTCACGCAGCCGGGTAGCTAGGGAAAGGGCGTACAAATGTTTTGTTATTTGTTGCTAATAAGTGCAGTTCCACACAGGTCTGAAGTAGTTTGCTTTCCGAGATAAAAATTTCAAATTAAAAATGCACGGACCTCATTATAGTAATTAACGTTAGTCAATATTATAAAAAATCCTAGTGAGAAATAATGTGTTTAAATGTACAATTATTACTAGCGTTGAAAATATAGTCTTATTTTTTCTCAAAAGAAAATCTACCTGAGAGGTTCTATAAGTTTGTCCCTTTCATTCGGTTCCTTTCCTTTTCATTCAGCCCCTTGACTAATACATTGTTATGAGGCTGAACCCTCCACGCTGTACAAACTCGGTACACTTTTGGCAATGCCACCCCGTTCAAATAAAGACGACAAGCGTTGCAAGGTTTATGCCCATTTTATATTGGGATATTTATTTTAAGTGCACATGCAGCATGTGTAAACGCAAACTTACACGTATCTTTAAGCATGCATTTACTATGAATTTTAAATGATAACACATCTTTGCTTACTTAAATTATAGATTAGATTAGACTTAAAGGTTGGTGGGATGACACTGACCATCCATGCTGTTAAAAATGGTTCACTTTTCCAATGCCAACACTGTTTCAGGAAAGGTCGGCAAAAGTAGCACGGTTTATGTTCATGTGAGGTTTGGATAGAAATCCAAAGTATTTCATAAGTACAAATGCAGCATTTGTAAGTGCGAACTTGCACGCGTCTGTTTGTGAGTACGCATTTAAGATGAATGTTAGAAAACTATAATATCGACGGTTAAAAGGAAGTAAGCGACAATTTGGTCAAAAATGAGTTATGAATGCTATCCTACTTAAATTTTTCTGCTCTTTCTAATGCGCTAACTCCCATAGCTCTATGATGATTTTTTCGTTGTTTATTCCCAAACAAACAACTGCGTTTTCAAAGTAGGTATCTTTTTTGTTCGAAAGGCGCCTGTGACATAAAAAAAATCGTAAAACATCGTAAAACCACATTAATAGGAATACCAATAAATGCCTTAATTTTTTTTTAATTTTAGAGCTGTTTTGATTTTAACGATATGATAAAAAATTAAAAAAGTTATGCCATTTTTCTGTTATCTCCAACTTTAACTGCTCTCAAGAACAATTTAGTATGTTCGCTTTCTTTTTTACTTCTTTTTAATTAACCGTCGATATATCTTTGCAACTTAGATTATAGATAACATAGACCTGTGTTTGGAATAGTACGTCTATCATATTCCGGTGCGTTTAACACATCGCACGTTTAATAATAAAGAGAAATAACTCGAAAATTGGGAAAATCGAGATTTTGTAATAAAACGCAAGAACAATGCGAGAAGAATGCGTAGAATGCAACAGCCGTTCAATTTGGACGAATATGACCGAGATACAACATTGCCCGCCTTTTTCATCCCATACAAGTTGTACTGGGTGTCTGAACTTCAAACGCGTTTTCCCAACATTCATGTTTTTTGAGTTATTGCTCTTTATTATTAAACGTGCGACATATTCGGGTCGCCTTATCAGGAAATCAAACCCATATTATATTATACGTGTTCACTAAGTAATCAGACTGCTGATAACGACGAAGTTCAGCGCTGCTTCAGAGCAGTGCCTCTCAAACTATACAGTCCAGTCAATAGCCCAGTTGGTAGAGTGCTTGCATTCTTTGCCGAGAGCTCGGGCTCGAATCCCGCCGAGGGTGTCAGAAATTATTCCAGAAAATTTTCTTGAATAAAAAATCGGAAAGGTGTACTCAGCCTTCACAATAAATGAGTACCAGCCCTCTCGGGAGCTTAGATTAGATTAGATTAGAACCGATGTAAGCTTAATATTACAGTTATGCAGTTTTACGTTTAAAGAAAAAAAACGAGGTATCTTTAATAATAATAATACTAGGATGATTTATTTGGTGAGCGCTGTTTTTGTGTGTTTTACACCTCAAGAGCCCTCTGCGAGCTTGGCCGTCGCTGTAGAAAGCGCCAATTCTCAAGCAAGACCCAGTTGTTGTAAGGTTGGATGGACCTTTCAGTGACCGGTCTTTGGTAAAGATTTATGAATTTTTAAACTCAGCGAAAAGCACATTCGAAACATACGAGTTTACGAGTCCGAAGCGCTAGCCACTAGACTACGGACCGGTCAATAGAAAATGTGAGGTCATACACAAAACCCCTGAAGGTATATAATTATGAATCTAATCTAATATAATCTAAGTTGCAAATATATGCAACATTAAAGATTCACATTATATGCATTTTCACAAACAGACACGTATAAGTTCGCGCTTAAGCATGCCGCATGTGGACCTACAATATAAAAACCCGAATCTCAAATGAACATACACCCTGCGACTCCTGCCGACCTTCCCTGAAACAGGGGTGACAATTCCAAAGTGAACCATTTTCTACAGCATGGGTGGTCAGCCGCATACCGACCTATAAGTCAAGGAACATACATAACAAATTACATTTTCAAAATGAATACATTTTTTTTTATACTGCAAAGCGTAAAAAGTTTGACAGTCACTCATCTAGAGTCTAGGGCATCCTACATCGCCAGTCAGTGATAGTAAATTCATACAAAAACAGATAAAATATTTAATACTATATTTACATAATACATCCACAAATTCAATGTATCGAAAAGACAGATTTCAGGTTTTGATGAAGATATTTTTTATTATATTTTATTATAGAGGGTTTAAAAAATACGTAGGTACAATTAAAATACGTAGGTACAATTAAAATACGTAGGTACAATTAAAATACGTAGGTACAATTAAAATACGTAGGTACAATTAAAATACGTAGGTACAATTAAAATACGTAGGTACAATTAAAATACGTAGGTACAATTAAAATACGTAGGTACAATTAAAATACGTAGGTACAATTAAAATACGTAGGTACAATTAAAATACGTAGGTACAATTAAAATACGTAGGTACAATTAAAATACGTAGGTACAATTAAAATACGTAGGTACAATTAAAATACGTAGGTACAATTAAAATACGTAGGTACAATTAAAATTTTGATTCCTCATTTTGTGTATTCAAATATTTTGTACAATTTCATTATTTTACTTAGTGATTGTGTATTTTATATAGTTAAATGCAATCAAAAATTTGTGCTCCTTGACTTATAGGTTGGTATGTGGCTGAACACCCATACTGTAAAAAAAAGTTCACTTTGCCAATGTCATCCCTTTTTCAAGGAAGGTTGGCGAAAGTAGCAGAGCTTATGTTCATTTGAGATTGGGTTTTTATAAAAAAGGATAATTAAAAAAAACAATAAAATTATTTTTAAAAACTAAAATAAAAAAACCTTGTTTTTTACCACTTAGAGTATTTTTTATTAGATAGCAAAAACGTTTTCGGTGGTTACTCCCACCATCTTCGGTTGCACTTACAATACTAAATCTTAAAAGCGGCATGTGTAAGCGCGAACTTATACGAGTCTGTTTATGGGAATGGATTTTATGTGAATCTGAAATGTAAAATATATTTGCAACTAAGAGCCCTCTGCGAGCTTGGTCGTCGCTGTAGAAAGCACCAATTCTCAAGCAAGACCCAGTTGTTGTAAGGTTGGATGGACCTTTCAGTGACCGGTCTTTGGTAAAGGTTTATGAATTTTTCAACCCAGCGAAGAGCACATTCGAAATATAAATGGTATATTTTGTGCTCCGCCGGGATCCGAATCCACAACCTTCCATTTACGAGTCCGAAGTGTTGCCACTACGGACTACGGATCGGCCCAAGATGCCAACGACACGCGGTGTACCTGAGCGGTTACCCATCCCAATACTGTCCGCGCCCAATGTTGCGTAACTTCGGTGATCTATGGGAACCGGTGCTTTCAACATGGTAACGTCGTTGACAAAAATACCGGCAAGGTTTACTCAGACTACACAAGAAGAAAGAGCCTTTCCTTTCGGAAGCAAGTAAATCCAATTTAAAAATAAAAGGGTTCGCGTAAAGGGTTTACTAGTGAAAATAAATAGATTCTCGACGCCACATGATGCCAGTACCCTTAGTACGAGTTGCAAAACTTGAGAAAAGTAAAGTTTTCGGAAAATATTAAAGAGTGATTTCTCCCAAAATCTGCCGTTTTTGTTTCTTATACTTTATGGTCTTCACATAAGAGTTACAGTGATGAAGAAAATCAAGTTCAAACAAACAAAAACGGCAGATTTTGGGGGAAATCACTCTTTAATAATTGCCGTTAACTTTACATTACTCAAGTTTTCCAACTCGTATTAAGGGTTCAGTTCGGGGACAACGCGATAAAGAGTTTCACTGTATGTGTAGCTTAGTTGTGTTGCGTCGCAATCGCATTTAAACCGCTCTGTGATTGGTCATTCAATCGCGACGTCACAATTCATTGCGTCTAAATTTAAAATGAAACCAAATATTGAACCGAGGAGACTTTCAGCGGTATTCACAAAGCATTTAATGCACAGCTGATCCGTGGATCGTCGTTTTTTGTTCGGAAAATTCACGTTAAGTGTCGCTTGAGCCATGGATTTGCCGTGTGTGAATATAACACCGTTTGATATTAGGTTGTCTGCTTACAATCTGTACCCAAGGTTACTGATAATTGTTGTTTTTATTAACTGAAATCTGACGTCAGAATCAAAGGGACAAAAAATGTCTTTCAACCTTTTTTCTGGGAAGGTTCTAACGTTCAAGATCGACGCAAAACTAAATAAAACAAACAAAGTAAGTTCAATTTGTGACGAGTAGAACCTATTCATTTTCACACAAAAAGGGACAGCCTTACATCAACCTTTGCTTTGCCAAACTGCCCGTTTATGGAATGATCTACCAGTATCTGTGTTGCCTTCCCAATTTAATCCGGGTTTATTCAAAACCAACATCAATCACCACTTCCTTGCCGCGCCTCACGACAGAAGCAACACCTCTGCGGCACCCTTCCAGGGTGACATAAACTCCCAAAAGTTTCAAGAATTGGGGAGCCTCCCGCACAGAATTCATTAAAAAAACACTTCACTTGAAGAGGAAGTTTTCGTGATCTCAATTAGGCAGGTTTTAATTTCATGCGAAGACTGAGAAAACCTTGCCGGCCCTTTAGTAATCGTTTGAAATTAACACTCAGGAAAAAAGTTCTGACACCCTCACCCCCTTTCATACGAGAACGCATTCTGCCCGGATCGTTTATGGTTTGTCGAGACGGTAATCGACAATAATATGAAAAAGTTGAAACTACTTATTTATAAAATTTCTTATCATCAAAAATCGGCTTCTTGTGAGACTAAAATAATAATGTATAATTCTGTAATTTAAACGAAAATAAGTGTTTCCAAAATAAAGCACATACAACACAAAAAACTATAAAAATGTGTTTTTTAAATATTATTTTAAGGCGACACTTATATGTTATATTTATTTTGTTAGCCTTCATAATTTAGATTTATAATTAATCAACGCGCAGTCCGGTCGATAGCTCAGCTGGTAGAGTGCTTGCATTCTACCCCGTGAGCTCGGGTTCGAGTCCCACCGAGGAGGGTGTCAGAAATGATTTCCTATTTCGGTGTTTATTTCTAACCCCATAATAAAAATACCGGCAAGGTTTACTCAGCCTTCACAAGAAATGAGTACCAGCCCCCTCGGGAGCTGGGAAACCCCCACTTCAACTGAAGTGGTTGGCGTAAGGCCGGCCCCCTTACCTGTAAAAATAAATAGGTTCAACTCGCCACATGCGACCCCTTCGGGGATAACGCGGCAAGAAGTTACACTATATGTGTAGCTTAGTTGCGTAACACGCCTGATTTTTTCATTGCTGTCAAGTTAGGGCATCGATATATAAGAACAGGATGGGCTCAGAAATCAATCCTTTGAGAATTAGAAATGCGCTAACCCACTCATCATACAAAAATCCAATTCAGTCTATCGGTAACCTTCCAACTGTCAACAGGTGTGTTACCTGATTGGAAAAAAAAACATATAAATGCCAAACTGGATATTTTCTAAACGTGCCAACAAAAGAAAATCAATGTTGTACAAAATGCAGAATAATATTTCACTTGAAAAACTATTTGTATGATTACGTTCAATGTTACGTTCAGAAAAAATATTTTTCATTTGTCGAAATATTTTGCTCGTGAAAGTGACAGCCATTTTTAGAACTAGTGATGTTAAAGTATGTAGGCACTTCCTTATTCAAAGTATGTAACTTCTATGCTCGCGGTAATAGATACTTGTGAAAATCATCCCGTACACAATGAGGTCGGAACATTTTTGAATTCGGAATTCATCAGATATTTTCATACTTTCAACAACACTAGTAACAAATTTCGTTGCCATGGTGATTTCATGGTTTCCATGGTGATATGTTAATAGATTAAAGACGGAGTAGAGACACGTTGCTTACATAGAAAATAACAAAAGCATTTCATATGCCGTGAGCGAGACAGAATTATAAACAATGTATGGTGTCAAAGACGGTGCATCATGTTGATTGGTACTAAATCACATTCATAGCCCCTCCATTTAATTACTTCCCCCATGGGTTAGGGTATAAAACGTTCTTAAAACATTTAAAGTAAAAGTAGACTTGTCACTGAAAGAAAAAGTAGACTTGTCACTGAAAGAAAAAGTAGACTTGTCACTGAAAGAAAAAGAGGAACATCGCGACTCACCTGTCTCCTGTGAAGGCTATGACGTCATCCTTGAGTATAAACTCCGAGTCCTTGTATCCCCAGCCGTTCCACTTCAAGAGATCCTGCCTGGAAGTCAACAAATATTTTAATTAAACATAATCTAACATCACCTTCAAAGTCGGCTTGCTCACCTAGCACTGCATGGACCGGTCCATAGTTCAGTGGTAGCACTTCGGACTCTGAATGGAAGGATGTGGGTTCGAATCCCGGCGGAGCACAAAAAATATACCATTTATATTTTCAAACTTGCTCTTCGCTGGGTTGAAAAATTCATAAAATTTTACCAATGACCGGTCACTAAAGGTCCATCCAGCCTTACAGCAACTGGGTCTTGCTTGAGAATTGGCGCTTTGTAGCGACGACGACCAAGCTCGTAAAAAGGTCAATAGCTCAATTGGTAGAATGCTTGCATTCCATGCCGAGAGCAAGGGTTCGATCTCAAGGTTTCACTCAGCCTTCACAAGAAATGAGAACCAGCCCCCCCGGGAGCTGAGAAACCCCCACTTCAACTGAAAGTGATTGGTGTGAGGCCGCCCCCCTTCCCCGTAAAAATAAATAGGTCCCGAATCGCCACATGCGACCCCTTCGGGGATAACGCAGGCAGAAAGTTACGCTATTTGTGTAGCTTAGTTGCGTTTTATAGTATTTCTTGCTAACTATCTTATGAAAAAAGTAAATAAAATAACAATATTCTGATCCATAAATCTGTTTTATTTTAAAAGATAATAATAATATTAGGATGATTTATTTGGTGGGCGCTTGTGTGAATCACTCCTCAAGAGCTCTTTGCGAGCTTGTTCGTCGTTGTAAAAAGCGCCAATTCACAAGCACACAAGACCCATTTGTCATAAGGCTGGATGGACCTTTAGTGAGTTTCTTGTCTTGGTTTGTATCCTGCCGACATTCCTATAGGGGTGGCCGGTACTTCCACACAAGTGCCTCCACTTGACTCTGTCCTTGCATACTTCTTTCATCTCATCTAGTTTCATCACTCTTTTTATTTACTCATTTCATTCTCTGGTAAAGGTATATGATTTTTTCACCCAGCGAAGAGTATATTTGAGAATATAAATGGTATATTTTTTGTGCTCCTCCCACAACCTTCCATTCACGACTCAGAAGTGTTAACCACTAGACTACGGACCGGTCGAGGTAAGGTGAGGTTCCTTAATTTTTTTTAAAAACAGTAATAAGTCTTGAGTATTTAAAGGAAAAACTTCGTTCCATTGACGTCAAGGAAATTACGTACATTTTATAGAAAACAGACTTGCGTACTTGAAATGTACCTACATTATTTTTTTGCAGCTTTTTTTTAATAATAAAAAAAAGTATTGCTTACATCTGGATTTAAATAATAAAAATAACAATATTATATCTAAACTCGTCCCTATTTTCCGAACGTCAAACATAGTAAATAACCTGATTTTTATACGCAAATTAAAAAATCTAAAATCGATTTTTTTTGGGCACTAATCATGTAAAAATATTTTGGAAAATTCAAGCAAAACTACACTTAAGGAAATTCTTCGAGTTTCGAAAGAATCCTAATATTTTCTTTTTAACTCCAATATAATTATTTCTAAATAAAGTTGTATTCATAAAAAAAAATTAAAACAATAGTTTATATACCAAATGAACATTCATTAATTGTACTGCTTTTTTAACAATAGAATGACGTTAATGAATAAAATTAAATCAAAATTAGGTACCTACTTTGTTGATTTTAAAACGCTACCTTCATAAATTTAAATCCAAACTATCTCCCAATCCCAAATCTAAGCTAAAGTACAAAAGAATGTGATGAGATGGTTTGGGCATGTGGAAAGAATGAATGATGATAGACTGACAAAGCATGTATACAAAGAAAGTGTGAAAGGAAAAAGAGGGAAGGGACGACCGAGAAAAGTATGGAGTGATCAGATTGAGGAGATTGTGAAAGAATGGGATATACAAAGTGAGCGTAAAAGAAGAAAATGCATGAAAAAGGTGATGGATATAAAGTAATTGAAAGAGGTATGTCAGGATAGGAAAAAATGGAGGCAACTCTGCAGAGGCTCTGGCCACCCCTAGTGGAATGGCGACAGAGTTACAGTTACAGTCCCTACTTAAATGTTATAATAATTAATTTTTTTTTCTATTTTTTTTGTATGCATTACGTTTTTTACTTCTAGGTTTGAAATGCAATTAAAAATAATATGAATTAAAATAATAAACAAATAATCAAAGTCTCTTTTCTATTATCGTATTTTTTATATCTTAGTTAAGTACAAAACCTGACCATCAAATATCAGGTAATAATAAAATCAAAATCAGAATAAAAAACCAAGATAAACATTATCAGAATTCCTCCCTCTTCTTCGTAAGAATTAAGTACATTTTCATTTTTAGGTTACCAACACCTTTCATACAATTTTTCCACAATACAAAACCTGCTATCTTTGAACAATATTTTGAATCAAAACCTGTAAGATCTGAGATCAGAATCTCTTATAAATCATTTGAAAATACATCCATCTTACCTTCTTTTAGGTATAGCACTTTTAACTTCAATCCCTGTGAGAGCTTTGGACTGTTTCCTAGGGTAGTTGGCTGCCGGCCTCGCCTCTACATTTTCTACCCTCGCTACTCCATTTCCAATAGACCCGTTCCTCATTTTCTCTGCTCAGATTAACCAGCAGCTACAACTTGAGTTTCCTGTGTTTATTGTTTTAATTTCGCGTGTATTTTTGCTCGTGTTTGACGTCCTGTTTGTGGCCGCTCCGCTGTGTGACCGCGCTCCCCGAGAGCAGAAATTAGACTGGCGCAGAAACACTGCGCATCTGTATTAATATCT
The DNA here is from genome assembly GCA_951799405.1 of Agapetus fuscipes. Classification (NCBI taxonomy): domain Eukaryota; kingdom Metazoa; phylum Arthropoda; class Insecta; order Trichoptera; family Glossosomatidae; genus Agapetus; species Agapetus fuscipes. The sequence continues at coordinate 471,910 of OX637335.1, forward strand.
TTTACAGCACAGAGCTGGAAATGAAAATGAATTGCAATGTGGTTCGGTTAATGATACAAATAATTAAAGATGTTCATTATTTTTTCTTTATTGATACACTCTTGAGTTTTAATTACAGAACTCAAAATTTAAATAGTATTAAAGATTTTAAATTATGATTACGGTCGTTAGACATTTTATAGAATGAAAAAAACGGATTTTACTGACCGTGCAAAAGAGAAGAACGATTTTCTTTTCAGTTCGTGGTTCTTCTTTGTAGAAGAGACACGTCTCCTGAGGACGTCGGATATGACTCCAACGAAACGTAGAGAAAATCGTTCTTCTCTTTTGCACGGTCAGTAAAATCCGTTTTTTTTATTCTATAAAATATGATACTTCTTTCCGTAATTTTTGCGCTTAGGTAGAATCAGCGTGTGGAACCTTATTTTTTTCACAAATCAATCAACTTTGTTTAACATGAGGATTTGCTTGCAGGAACCTAGAATAAATTGTGTTATTTTTTTTTGTTTTTGTAAGATTCAAAAGAAGAGATTTTCAAAAGTGAAATTCAATTTTAATTAGATTGTATAAGATTACTTGTACCAATATGGTTCAGGTAACTTTTGAAGTACTATTCAAGATCAAGGAGAAACAAGCAGTAAAAACTTTTGACGGAGGTAGGTAGGTACCTATATTAAAAAAAACAGCCGCAGGTTTGTAGATACATATATTTTCTATAATATAAGTTAAAAAGATATATTGACTTATATGGCTCATATTTAATGCATGCCCACAAACAGACACATCGAAGTTTGCGCTTGCATATTATGCTGCATGTGTACATATATAATATAACAAGCCTCGCATAAACATAAACGTGTTAAGTCCTGCGGCCTTTTCCTGAAACCGAGGTGGCATTGGCAACAGTGAATCAAGTATGTATACTAAATGGGGGATCAGCCTCATAAGTCCTAATCCATTAGTTGCATAATTGAAGAAAATGAAAATGTATATGTACGATTTCAAATTTTACGTCACAACCATTGTCACAACTTAATCGATATTTCCAATATTCATTCATTGGACCGGTCCGTAGTCCAGGTGGTAACACTTCGGACTCGTAACTGGAAGGTCGTGGGTTCGAATCCCGGCGGAGCACAAAAAATATAGGTACCATTTATATTTTCAAATTTGCTCTTCGCTGGGATGAAAAATTCATAATCCTTTACCAAAGACCGGTCATCAAAACGTCCATCCAGCCTTACAACAACTGGGTCTTGCTTGAGAATTGGCGCTTTCTACAGCGACGAACAAGCTCGCAGAGGGCTCTTGAGGTGTGATACACACAAAAACAGCGCTCACCAAATAAATCAGCCTAATTTAATTTTTTTAAATTAATTCACCGATGTATCAATTTTCCAAAAAAAAATATTTCCAAAAAGGTTCGGTTTGTTGAAGAAAACTGATTTCGCTCTTCAGCATCTGTTTTGTTTTCATCTGTCATGAAATGGTGCTTTCCTAGTTACGTCACCCTCCGCCTGATCTCATAATATCATTATTCTAATATTAGCGAGGAACACAACCATTCACATAAAGCTTTTCACATACACCGCTAGATGTAGTCAGTACATAAAAAATTACAACACGAAAAACTTGCATATTTCTTTAATTTGTCACAACTTAGAATAAATACAAGGAAAAACCTTCAAAATATTCTGTGTCTTTTAATTCACTTTCTTGCTAGCCGAAGGTCAAAAAAGAATTCCTTGTTTTTATTGTGTTACAATGTTATTTTATATGTTTTCACGAAATTGGAAAATTGTAATGAAAGCCAATTTGCCTATAAACAGGCGCAGGCATTTTTTGACGAAAAATATTGAAATCATATATATATTTTTAGCAACCTTGATACTATAGGAAATATTAACTTAAAAAATAGTTTTGTATTACGCAAATTTCACTTATTCAAAACGTATTGTTTGGAATTTTATTTTAAATCACTAAAACTACATATTATCCTATTTTTTTTAATCTTAATTTTCTTTTTTTCTAAACGAAAAAGATACCAAAATGAATAATCGACAACTAATATTTAAATACTTCTTGAAAATACATTTTGTAGAATTTATAAAGGAAAATTACTAGAGATGTAACGTCATCTATAGAAGAAAATTCAAAGCTTTTAAGAGTACAATAAGCTTAGCTGAGCTTCACACCCAACAAAAGCTTCGGTTATTTTCCGCTAGGGAAAATAATTATATTAGTATTGCTTTTTCAGCATCTACGAAATTTTCCTCATAAATTTATCTTTTCCAGAATCTACGCTAATTCACAGAATTTTACAATACGCTCAAGAAATTACATTTTTTATTTGATAACTGAGAGTTTTGTAAGCTGAATAAATTTGGATTTTCCCTACAATGACGCAGGTGCAAAAAAAATATTTTTCCGACTAGGCTCACTCCTTACACAGGTGATAATGTGTGAAGTTACGAATTCAAATTCATAAAATCACACATAACAGAGATTTCCAGAATGTTAAGAATCAAATTGTTTACTGTCGTAAATTATAGATTCGCTATGCAACTATGATACAACTAAGCTACACATATAGTGTAGCTTCTTGCCTGCGTTATTCCCGAAATGGTCGCATGTGGTGATTCGGGACCTACATATTTATTTTTACAGGTAAGGGGGCCGGCCTCACACCCAACCACTTTCAGTTGAAGTGGGGGTTTCCCAGCTCCCGGGGGGGCTGGTTCTCATTATTGTGAAGGCTGAGTAAACCTTGAGATTGAACCCTTGCTCTCAGCATGGAATGCAAGCATTCTACCAATTGAGCTATTGATCTATAATATTTTTAAATGTTCATACTGATTTTTACTCCAAAAATTTTTGGAATTTTGTTACATACATATGTACATACAAACCTCTTCTTCTTTGTGGAGCATTTCCGCAGAGAGCAGGGGCGACATTTTGATAAGTTGGCATATCGTCCCCCCAGTGCTTGTTTGGCTTATCTACCATTTGATTCAAAGATGACCTTTCAATGAAATAGTCTAATACCTAATGTTTTTTATGTTGTACATTATTCCTTGACTCATAGGTTGGATTCCTTGACTTATTTAGGTTGATATGAGGCTGACCACCCTTACTGTAAAATATGTTTCACTTTGCCAATGCCACCCCTGTTTCAGGGAAGGTCGGCAATAGTTGCAGGGCTTATGTTCATTTGAGATTGGGCTTTTATATCGTAGGACCACAAGCGGCATGTTTAAGCGCGAACTTATACGTGTCTGCTTGTGGGAATGCATTTAGGTAATATGATTCTTAAATTATCTACATCTTTGCAACTTAGATTAAGATTTAGATTAAGACGTCCACAAGTGGCATGTGTAAGGGCGGACGTAATGCATGTGATATGAATCTTGAATGTAATATGTACAGGTATCTTTAGCAAATTACATTATTTATTATAGTATAGCTTTTTATGTGAAAATAAAACGTTATTTTCATTATAGCTACATAGTTATTTGAAAGTTATAAAATACAACAAAACACAGCCGGATCCTGAGGTTCAGCAGTGTGACGTCACAACTAGAAATTATGAAATATGTGTGCTCCCAGGAAATTGCCAAAATAATACTATTATTAATCTTGTTCATTATCCTATCAATCTTTTTGTACTTTTATTTTATTTTGTAAGTTTGTAGTATCTGAAACAAAAACAATTTTACAAACAATAATTTTATTGCATTAAAAAAAGTTTGGAATTTTTTTGTTTTGTTTTGGTTTTTTATTATTTAAAAATGTAAATAAACATGTTTATTAAAATAACGTTAACCTACATAGTACTTAAGTACAAAATTTAGAAAACATATTTAATCTTAAATTTTTTATAAAATATTTATTTTATACTTTAGAGTTGGACAAATAAAATAAAAAAATTAACAAGTGTTTCTTTTATCTCTTACTTTTATGTAAAATCTTTAAGAACATGTTTTTTTTATGAAAAATTAATCCTATAAATCATTTAAAAAACAAGGAAATGACGTATGATATGATAATATTTACAACAAGAAAAAAACGAATAAATTTAAAATTAACCATGATTCGATTTTTTTTAATTACAAAATAATTGTAGAATATATGACTTAGTATAAAACTTAAAATTATATTTTTTTTAACATTTTTCTTACTTTAATGCCACATTAATGTTTTTGTTATTTTAGTTAATTATTATGAAAAAAAAATGGAAATAAATATTAAACGTTTTACGTACATATTAAAATCAAATTTAATAAATGCTTGAAATAGGAAAAATCAATTGCCGAGCGAGATGCACTAAGGCCCGGTATTTTCAACATTAGCTGATGTGACTTTAACATGTTAAACAAAACTACCACACCATTAACCTAAGTGCGTCTTTTTCATTCAGTATAAAGTCGCTATGATAATGTTGAAAATACTGGATTTTAGAGCGTGGCTCGTCATTGTGTTGCTAAGTTAAAAAAAAAACAGATAAAGTAGATTTGTGAAGAGGAAAGCAATTCACCAACCTTTTCTGCCTGGCCAGAAACAGGTATTTATATCATCAATTAATAGTTCATTATTGTTTATTTAAATGAATTACTAATTAATAATTACTCAATAACATATGTTGAACCAGGGTCAAAGTTATGGTCGAATGACCCAAGCGGGGATCGAACCAACGTTATTCTATTCCAAATACGTTAGAATGATCAGCACACTTGGCCCCTCGGCCATAACACCGACCTTATTATGGTATATGACGTCAATAGCTTTTAAATGTTTTTATGGAAATAGTCTTTTTTTTAAATAAAATAAAATAATGACAGAAAATTAATTTATTTTAGAAACAGTCAATGAGGTCCAAGCGTGAATTTACAAGTACAAAATTGTGTCGTCACCCAGCCGAGTTGCTAGGGAAAAGGCAAACAAAATATTTTATTATTGGTTGTCAAGAACGGCAGTCCCATACAAGACTGACGCATGCTCGCCAAGAAAATTGATTCCAAACCCAAAACTGTCCTGACCAACAAATCTGTACATCCCAAAAAAATCAAGAGTACTTAATAAATTGTATTTTAATATTCACATTCAAAAAAATTTAGGACCACTTATGTATTACTCCTTCTTGTGAATCAAAATCAGTCATAATCTGTTATCTGTTTAAGGCAGCAGTCTTTGAAACTGCCCCGGCTCTTTGCTCTTTTCAATCACATAAAAAGACTTCGGTTTTCCATTCCCGGAGAAATATTTATGAAACGAAACTGACTTCTTTGTTTTCGATGGCACATAGTACGTCGGACCCTTCCTCGTGTGCTTCACAGGCTTCAAATACCCATTCTTATCATGCGCTTCATTGGAATGGTGGACCTTGCTCCATGTGGGGGTCTTTTGGATATCAAAGATGTCGCTGTCATCAATCCTGGACAGCTGCGACCTGGAATGAAGCGCCTTCTTCTCTGTGAGCTTCTTCAAAACTGGAATATTCCAATGGTAGATCCTTCCCGGTTTCCCGTTTGATTTGAACCCAACTGGCACCTTCTTGCTGCCGTGGTTTAGGCTGTTTTTATCAGGCTTTGTGTGAGCATAGTAATACGGATTGGGAGGCAGCTTGATGACGTACATCCTGGAGTCATCTTCGTTGTAATGGTGCCTGGACTCCACTGCCAGTCTCTTTCTGCTGTGGCTGGATGGAACCCTCAGCCTGGTGAGTCCTAGCTTGGTGAGAACTTCGTGGTTGGTCAGGGTGGCTGCTTTGGGGGTTTTGATCTTCTTCGTCGTCTTTTCCGGCGACTTCTTGATCTCAGCTGTCTGGCTGAGTTCCAGGCAAACCAGGAAGACGAACAGCAACAAGGCACATCTGAAATTATAAAAAGAACGTGGTTATTATAAATTTAAACATTCTGTTATGATTGTACCGGGTTCAATTTAATAAAAAATGCGATTATTTATTTTGCACAATTAATTTCAGATCCGCTTCACATACAGAGTCAACTTTACACCTACACAATGCAACGGTTGCTTAGCTTCTCTGGCCACAGAGAGCTTTGTTCCTTATATGTATAATAAGACTAAGAATAACTCTTGAATCGTTGAGAATTGGAACATGCGAGACTACTAGAACACTCGAGCAATCTCGACCAATACAAATACAAAATATATAAGTACTAGCAGACTGACCGTGCTGCGCACGGTTGTCTGCTAGGCCCTTCGGGCAGTGTAAGTCTGGCTTCGCAATAATTTTTCCTCACACCTCCTTCATAGTAATTAGATGCTTTAAGAAGTAATTTGAAAAAAAATTGAGGTAAAAGGGTTATTTAGTTCTTTCATGTTCTGAGTATCTTGTATGAAGCATGAGGTATGAGGCTGACCTCCCATACCTAAAAAAATGTTCACTGAACGAATGTTTCTCTGTTCCTGAAAAGGTCGGCAAAATTGCAGGGCTTATGGTCAAGAGAGGCTGAAATTTTTATTTGTAATTACACATGCAGCGTTTGTAAGCGCAAACTCACTCATGTCTGCTTGGGGGCATGCATTCAATATGAATTATAAAATGTATGTATGCAACTTAGATTTATATTCTAAAATTAAAAACATCAAGTGCCACAATTATATGTTAGCGTGAAAGAACATTTGCCAGCTTGTGGGTGTGCATTGTATTTGAATCATCAAAACTCTTTTTGCAACTTAAGATTATAAATTAAGATAACCGTTGTTTAAGGATTTTTCAAACCCAAACTCCTTGACCTAAGGGTTAGTATGAGGCTTACCACCCATATCACATAAATGGGTTCACTTAACTAATGTTCCCCCTGTTTCTGAATAGGTCGGCAAAAGTTGCATGGCTTATGGTTATGAGAGGCTGAAATTTTTATTTGTAATTACACATGCAGCATTTGTAAGCGCAAAGTCACTCATGTCTGCTTGGGGGCATGCATTGAATATGAATTATAAAATGTATGTATGCAACTTAGATTTATATTCTAAAATTAAAAACATCAAGTGCCACAATTAAATGTTAGCGTGAAATGACATTTGCCAGTTTGTGGGCGTGCATTCAATTTGAATCATCAAATAACTTTTTTTGCAACTTTAGATTATAAATTAAATTTAACGTTGTTGAAGGATTTTTCAAACTCAAATCCTTGACGGATAGGTAAGTATGAGCTTGAATACCCATATCGAAAAAAATGGTTCACTTGACAAATGTTCCCCCTGTTTTTGAAAAGGTTGGCCAAAGTTGCAGGGCTTATGTTCATTAGAGGCCTTAATTTTAATTTGTAAGTTCACATGCAGCATTAATAAGCGCGTACCCACTCGTGTCTCCAGGGGGGCATGCATTGAGTATGAATTATAAAAGTTATTGTATCTGTGCAACTTAGATTATATATTGTAATATTTAAAAAAAATCAAGCGCCACAACTATATGTTAGCGTGAAATGACATTTACCAGTTTGTGGGCGTGCATTCAATTTGAATCATCAAATAACTTTTTTTGCAACTTTAGATTATAAATTAAATTTAACGTTGTTGAAGGATTTTTCAAACTCAAATCCTTGACGGATAGGTAAGTATGAGCTTGAATACCCATATCGAAAAAAATGGTTCACTTGACAAATGTTCCCCCTGTTTTTGAAAAGGTTGGCCAAAGTTGCAGGGCTTATGTTCATTAGAGGCCTTAATTTTAATTTGTAAGTTCACATGCAGCATTAATAAGCGCGTACCCACTCGTGTCTCCAGGGGGGCATGCATTGAATATGAATTATAAAAGTTATTGTATCTGTGCAACTTAGATTATATATTCTAATATTTAAAAAAAATCAAGCGCCACAACTATATGTTAGCGTGAAATGACATTTGCCAGTTTGTGGGCGTGCATTCAATTTGAATCATCAAATAACTTTTTTTGCAACTTTAGATTATAAATTAAGATTACCGTTGTTTAAGGATTTTTCAAACTCAAATTCCTTGACTTAAGGGTTAGTATGAGGCTTACCACCCATATCGCATAAATGGGTTCACTTAACAAATGTGTCCCCTGTTTCTGAAAAGGTCAGCAAAAGTTGCAGGGCTTATGGTCATGAGAGGCTGAAATTTTTATTTGTAAATACACATGCAGCATTTGTAAGCGCAAACTCACTCGTGTCTCCGAAGAGGAGTGCATTGAATATGAATTATAAATGTTAATGCGTCTATGCAACTTAGATTGTATATTGTAATAATACTTTAAAAAAATTAAATGCCGTAATAAATACGGTTTCATATAGAAAGTTGACCGAATCGATCGTCATTATTTCTAAAAAATACATGTTATAACTGGTTGAAGTATAATTTTGAAATAAATAAAGAATATAGGTAATCAACCGAAACGGAATTCAACCGAAAAAGAATCGACTTGGCAATGGCAACGATGGCAACTTTGAACAACGTTGAAGTGCTGGCAATTTATTTGAAATTCGAATGTCAAAATGAGTTTTGTTTCTCGCATAGGTTTTACATAAAAAGGTGTTGTGATTGATCATGTTTATTTATTTAAAAAACAACAATTTAAAATCTACTAATGATGAGGAAGCACATCCCAAGTCCTGAACAATATTTGTTGTGAATATGACGTGCATCTGTTTAGGAGTTCTTCAGTTTGAATGCCATTAACGCACAACTATTTTGTATGGGGAGGCCGTTGAATTTTATAAAGATAAGGGATATATCTAACAGACTTTATCACGTACACTTGCACACACAAACACAACACGCAACTACATACATCAAAGCATGATTTCAGTCCTCTTCTTTTATACTGCAAGCAGGAACAAATTGTTCTGAATAAGGGAGAACTACGCAAAAAAAACAACATTTTTTTTTAGAAATCCTGTGCGGGAGACTCCATAGATTCTAGAGACTCTAGGGGTCTATGACACTTGTTGTAGTGCCGCAGAGGTGTACGAGCTTGGTCGTCGCTACAAAGTGCCAATACTCAAGCAAGACCCAGTTGCTGTAAGGCTGGATGGACCTTTAGTGACCGGTCTTTGGTAAAGGTTTTATGATTTTTTTTCAACCCTGCGAAGAGCATATTTGGAAATATAAATGGTATATTTTTTGTGCTCCGCCGGGATACGAATTCACAACCTTCCATTTACGAGTCCGAAGTGTTGCCATTGGACTACGGACCTTCTTCTTCATCTTCTTGTGCCACTTCTAACGAAGATCGGCGATCATCATAGCTATTTTGATTTTTGATGCTGCGGCTCGAAACAGGGACTTGGTGCTTCTGCCGAACCACTGTCGCAGGTTCTTAAGCCACGATGTCCTTCGGCATCCCTGAGATCTTCTCCCCTCAATCTTACCCTGAATGATAAGATGAAGGAGACGGTACTTCTCATTTCTCATAATGTGACCGAAGTACATCAGCTTTCGCTGCCTAATGGTATGCAGGAGCTCCTTTGTAGTGCGCATTCGGACTACGGACCGGTAAGCTTTAAAGTTAATTATACTTTTCGTATTTTCGATAAACCATTGTGGGAGAAATAATATTATTCTTAACGTTGTGCTAGTGTCATACTCAACGTCTTCAGGAGGCACCCTTTCTGCACGACGATTGAAGATGATCTCGTGGAGAAAAGGTGCCTCCTGAAAACGATGGCTACGATAATGTAAGTTCTCTCACAGCACCAGCGGTTCGTCAAACATCCGAAAAGTTATAATTTCATTTTATAAACATACCAAACGATTAAGTTTTTATTCCGTTTAACATATTTGTTGTGAGTTGGTCACTTCATGAATGTCTCCGCCTTGTATCCGCTTGCTATGTATATAACCTAATCCACGAGATCTCACCAGTGCAGTGCAGCGTCAGTGGCCTAACACGTTGTATGAATGTGTAATTGCCCATTAGGACGCCGCACACAGCTATGGACGACACGTCGGAGAGATCTGCTCCCAATCGCGAATGTCATCAGCGAGTATAGATAATCATCTGCGCAGCATGAGCCACATCATTAACGTACTTTATTGAATCATTTCACGGCGCTTTCTATAAACTGTATCCTGGTTCTGATAAAATTAATGAGAAGCAAAGAAAAACTGTGGATACGCCAAAGTATGTTGAGAAAATTGAGGTAGCTTCAACCATCGATATATAATCACTATATGGGCTAAGAAAGTAATTCCTCAATTCACAAAAATTGCGCTAACGCACGCATTTTGAAAAACTCCAAATTTCGTGAATTGGTAACCTTCCTATCGTCAACGTCAATTCAACAAAATTCCATAGAAAGTGCCAAGATGGTAATTTTCTAAACATGCTAACATACTTACACATCACTGGCGAAGGGTGCCATACAAGCCGATTCCCATCGGCTTGCCTTTTAAAATGATGTAACAAAGTAGTTAAAAAATATAGGCACAAAGTGAAAAAATACATTTAAAACCAAAGAAAAAATACGTATTTTTTCCCCATTGAAACCATGCAGTCTACTTTAGTATCATTTTTGCCTCATTAAGAACGGGAAACCGATGGGAATCGACTAGTATGGCACCCCTCGCCACTGTTACACATTCAGTATGTTTACATACAAAATGAACCAGACCTCCCATGAATAAGAACTTAGCAACTCCTGCCGCCTTTCCCTGAAACCGGGTGGCGTTTACAAAAATGGAACAAGTTTTTACAGTTTAGGGGTCAGCCTCATTCCAACCTATTAGTCAAGGATCAATGAAATCAAATTCGGGATTAATATTGAAATAAAGAACAGAATGTTTGAAGTAGTAACGCAACGCAACTAAGCTACACATATAGTGTAACTTCTTGCCTGCGGTATCCCCGAAGGTATCGCGTATGGCGATTCGCGACCTATTTATTTTTAAGAGTAAGGAAGCCGGCCTCACACCAACCACTTCATTTAAAGTGAAGACTTCCCAGCTTTTGAAGGGGCTGGTTCTCGTTTCTTGTAAAGGCTGAGTAAACTTTACCGGTATTTATTTTGGGTTTGAAATAAACACTAAAATAGGAAAACATTTCTGACACCCTCGGTGATCGAACCCTTGCTCTCAGCATGGAATGCAAGCATTCTACCATCTGAGCTATCGACTGGGCTTTTTACGAGCGTGGTCGTCGCTACAAAGCGCCCATTCTCAAGCAAGACCCAGTTGTTGTAAGGCTGGATGGACCTTTGATGACCGGTCTTAGATAAAGGTGTATGAATTTCTCAACCCAGCGAAGAGCATAATATTTGAAAATATAAATGGTATATTTGAGCGTGTTTGTTTTTGCCGCCCACTGTCTCTTTTTATTTTCTTAATAAACCCTAATGCGGAACTGCACTTCCGTTTCTTCAATACAACATTAATCAACGTGAACAGCTGACAAGGTCAACGGGCATGCGCCGCGGTGTAGTGGTCAATGCCACTGACTCCTACAAGAAAAGTAAACGGTTCAACCAAAAGTAAAATGAATACAAAAAAATAACGTGAACATTTTTTAATCTTGAAATTTTTTCTAGGCAAGCAAACGCCAGTCTTGTATGGGACTGTCGTTCTCATCAACCTATATATAAATGATGCAAAGATATATTGACATTTAATGCATGCCCACAAACAAATGCTGCATGTGTACTTACATCCAAATTAAAATTCAAACTTCCAATGAACATAAACATTACAACTCTGGCCAACTTTCCTTGAAACCAGGGTGACGTTGGCAAAATTGAACCGAGGTTTATTTTAAAACATACAAAACTATTAGCTAAGGAATCAGTACCAATAACTAAATATTTGTATGTCTTTTCCTTAGCAACACAGCCGGGTGACGACACAATATTTTCTATGTCAATTGCCGCTCTTTTCTGAAACAGGGGTAGCATTGATGCTAGAGAAATGTTTTCCGATGGGCTTCTTCAGCGTAAAAGTGAAATAATGAAGAAACCCATCGCAGACATGGGCGAAACGTCCGGAAGTTTCAGCTCCCATAGACCACGGCAGCAGATCCCGGTAAACATCTCTCAAGCATCATCAGCCGGTCGTGTAAGCCTAAAACTCCTATTCAATCTACATACAAATCTCTTAAAATTTGCTATCTGATCCAGCCATCACTTTCCTAGTCTTTCTCTTCTTCCCTGCAGCATCCCACTGATGTGCGCCAGCTCCGAGATCACATCTGTATGATGCATGGTTTATGGCTGCGCACTGGCTATCCGTTTATCGTCACGAGTGCGCAGGTCACAGGTCGGCTTCTGCAGAGAGCCCCACAACAAGGGGCCTCTCTGTAAGGTCAGAGGTCTAGCCAGCCCATGCTATTTACAGCTTAACCTAAAAACATTTGTTGCCCAGCTAAGCTGCACATTTGGTGTACCTTCTTAATGTAAAAGGGTCGAATGCGGCGTGTGGAGTTAATTTTTTTATTGTGCACTACAGGTTACCCTAATTACAGTGCACCCTCACAGCTATCAACACGCTGGGAGGAACTCTATTGCTAGGTTTGTAAATCTTCTTAATAAATTACACTAAAAAATGTCTATACTAGACTTAATTTAAGAGCTTTAGGTATACTCCGAGTCAAATGATCGAAAGTACTTGAGGTAAATTAAATACTGTCTAATGTATAATCTAAGTTTCGAAGATATATTAATATTAGGATGATTTATTTGGTGAGCGCTGTTTTTCTGTGTATCACACTGTGTAAGAGCCCTCTGCGAGCTTGGTCGTCGCTGTAGAAAGCGCCAATTCTCAAGCAAGACCCAGTTGTTGTAAGGTTGGATGTACCTTTCAGTGACCGGTCTTTGAAAAAAGGTTTTTTAATTTTTCGACCCAGCGAAGAGCAGCACTTTTGGAAATAAAAATGTTATATTTTTGTGCTCTGCCGGGATTCGAATCCACAACCTTCCATTTACGATTACGAAGTGTTGCTACTGGACTACGGACTGGTCCAAGAAATGCCAACAACACGCGGTGTACCTAGCGGTCACCCATCCAAGTAGCATCTGCGCCTAATGTTGCTTAACTTCGGTGATCTGATGAGAACCGGTGCTTTCAACATAGTATCGTCGTTGATAAAGATATAATCCTACGAATGCATTAAAATAGCATATTTTGTCTGCAGTAGATGCATTTATTGTCAGATTATTTGTGCATTCAAAACGCAATCTGTATGCGCCGGCATGGTGATCAGGGTATGGAAGAGGTCACTGCTTATAGTTCCATGGTCTATAGTCTACGGGTTAGAGGCGTGGAAGCGAATGAGGACTTGGCAGGAGAACAACAAAGTCACATCCATACTAATCACAAGAGAACGTTACACTTCTCATGAATTTTCTTTGCTGTCGGTAATGTATAAAATGTAGGATATCGTCTAAGTATTTGTTATAATAATAATTTTTTTATGATTTATTTGGTGAAAAAACGTAGATTTGTCTTCAGTTTTTCCTATCCTTGCGTACATCTTTCAATACATTCATATCCATCACCTATTTCATACATTTTCTTCTCTTACATTCGCTTTACATGTTCTTTCACAATTGCAACAATCTGATACAGTTATACTTTTCTCAGTCTTCTCTTTGCCCTTTTACATTTCCTCTGTATATACACATATTCCGTTCTTTCCACATGCCCAAACCATCTCAACACATTATTTTGTATCTTAACTTTCACATCCTCTTTCAACTTGCATTTGCCTTTCACTCATTCATTCTTAACTAATCTCTTAGGGCCTGTTGCACCAGACTCCAATCAGACAAAAACCAAAATTAGGTGTGATTTCTCCCATCAAATCAAAAATTTGGTTGCATGTACGTAGTCAGCTGATGTACATCGTCTTTCCTGTTTAAATTCCATCATATTATTACCCACTTCCGAGAAGTATTTAACCAAGGTCTAATCTAATCTAATCTAATCTAATCTAATCTAAGCTGCAAGGATATATATCATTTAAGATTTATATTAAGTGCATTCCCACAAGCAGACATGTATAATTTCGCGCTAACACATGCCGCATGTGGACCTACATTATAAGAACCCATCTCAAAAGAACATAAGCCCTGCAATTCTTGCCGTCCTTCCCTGAGACAGGGGTGACATTGGCAAAGTGAACCATTTTTTCACAGTATGGGTGGTCAGCCGCATACCAACCTATAAGTCAAGAAACATACATAACAAATTACATTTTTAAAATCACTAAATTATAATATGTATGGACATCAAAAAGTAACAGAAAACAAATTTTCATTTTAAAAACCCTTGCCGCCAACATCACAGATTGACCGCCATTTCTTTCTGTCCTTACACACTTCTTTCATTTGTTCTTTCATTATCGAGAAGTATTTAACCGAGGTCCTTACCAGAATTAAGCAATAAAATTTGATGTGTCTATCAAATATTGATTGGAGGTTGGTGCAACAAGTCATTCCAGTTTTTCCTGTCCTCAAGTGTTTTATTTCTACTTGGCGATAAGCTTGAACCTTGGTCAAACTAATGCCCTTAGTAAATTAATTATTAATTAATAATGGACTACTCACTAGTTGATTTAGCATAGGCACAGGTGTAGTAATATTTCCAGTATGGGTGGCCAGCCTCACACGGCGCATCTGCAGTAGAGTAACGCCCGTATAGCTGTCGGTGCATGCCGCCTCTCTCAGTGGCGTTACCGCAATTTCCTTATTTGGAGAAGCAAGGCACTCAGAGGTCTCGCAGGCCTGGCTGACCCACGGCTGACCTGGTAACGGGGCTCGGAGAGGTCCCACAGAACACAACTGCAGTTTCATGAACTGTCACTCGTGCTATAAGATCTCACGGAACAATATTACTCAAAATCTAATACGAGTAGATACTTGTGCTGTAGAAAACGCTTCACTGTTACTTTTAGCACAGTAACTGTTTCAGGGAAAGCCAGCATTTTTTTTGTCAAGGTTTTGTCTAAATTTGAAGCTCGAGTGTGTCCTCGACAACTTATGGGAAAATCAGCAAAATGCAACTAACCTGCACGTAGTGTTACTTCCTGCCACGTCCTCCCGAAGGGATCGCATGTGACGAATGGAACCTATTTATTTTTACAAGTAAGGGGGCCGGCCCTTGGAGTGACTACATCACGAAACGGCGCTATTAAGAAATCATCGGTCTTTCACTCACCACTTCCGTTGAAGTGCGGATTTCCTAGCTCCCGAAGAGACTGTTAATCATTCTTGTGAAGGCTGAGAAAACTTTCCCAGTATAAATTTACTTTGGGTGTGAAATAAACAGTAACGGGAAATCATTTCATGACACCCTCGGTGGGATTTGAACCCGAGCTCTCGGCATAGAATACAAGCACTCTATCAACTGAGCTATCGACCGGACTGCGTGAGGCGTGAAGCAAGAATGCGGATTATTGTTTAGTTTTGCCTCTACGCTGTGCTCACTCCTGGTGCTAACTGCATTTCCAGTAATTTAATTTTGTGGCTTTGGCAAATAATCACTTCCTGAAACGCAGTAATTCTAGCTGACGTAAGAATATATCCTAGACAGGTCCGAATTAAGGGAGGTTCTAGTAGTGCGACCAAACCAGGATGCCAAAGACTTTGAAAACATACTCATATGGACTTAATTTGATCACTTTTCATCACTCAATAAGCCAAATTTCGTAGAGTCTAAGACACCGTTAATTAAGAAATACAAGTTTTAGTCTTACACGGCCGGCTGATGATGCTGGAGAGAACTTTTCCGGGACCTTTTTTCATCAAGATCATCTTCATCATTGAACTTTCACGCTAAAGAAGCCCATCTTAGACTTGGGCGGAATGTCCGGAAGCTCCAGCTCCCATAGCGACGGCAACAGTTCCCGGGAAACTTCTCTCCAGCAAATAAATGTTTCTTGCAGAGAACCTTTAGGGGGCCCAAATAACCTGAATGGGGCCCCGAAATTTTCAATCTTAATCTCTAGTAGCACTGCATGTTCAACTTCTTACCGATTTCGTGCCTTTTTGTATTCCACCGTTCAATTAGTATTTTCTTAAAGTGTATCTTTTGCGTTGTGGACAAAAAGGAGGGGGGGGAGGGAATTTTGTATTCCTTAAATTATAGGTTGGTATGAGGCTGACCACCCATACTGTTAAAAAATGGTTAACTTTTCCAATGTCACCCCTGTTTCAGGGAAAGTCGGCAAGAGTTGCAGGGCTGATGTTCATTTGACATTGATTTTTTTTGTTGTAAGTCCACAAGCGCCATATGTAAGCGCAAACTTATACGTGTCTACTTGTGGAATTGCATTTAATATGAATCCTAAATGTAATATATCTTCGCAACTTAGATTATAGATTGTAGGGAAAAAAAAAATTAGCGGGGGCGAGGGGGCATGGGGGCCCGAGCTTTTCTTGGCACCAGGGCCCCCAAAGAGGTAATCCCGGCCTGACCGTAGATGAGCCATCTCTTACAAAGTCCATGCAGAAAAGCAAAGTAAATAAGCTTGCATTACCACCTGCAAATCGTTCCTTAGTGCTTGTTTGTCTTATGTCCATCAAAAGTAATTTCACATGAGCAATATTTGATATTTTATTGATATACAAAGTGTAAGGAATTGAGCAGAATAGCGCTTCTGATTGAGATTTATATCGACGGTTTAAAGGCAGTAGAGCATAAGCTAGTTGTTCAGAAGAGTAGTTTAAAGTTTGAGATTGCAGAAAAATGGCATAACTTTTTTTTTTTATCATATCGTTAAAATCAAAACAGCTTTAAAATTAAAAAAAATAAAGGCATTTATTAGCATTGCTTTTATTGTGGTTTTACGATTTTTTAACTTACAAGCATCTTTAAGACAAGAAAGGCCAAAATCTTGTCGGTTACACCAAAACCATACTTCGAAAACGCAGTTGTTTGCTTGGGCATAAACAACACAAAAATCATCGTAGAGCTATGGGAGTTAGCGCATTAGAAAAAGCGCAAAAATTCCAGTAGGATAGCATTCATAACTTATTTTTGACCAAAACGTCGCTTATGCTCTACTACTACCTTTTAACAGTCGATATATTATTTTTTATTTTAAATAAAAGAGACTGGGGCTCACCTTGTTTTGTTTAATCTTATCTATCGAGATGTTTACTGTTTTTTTCTAACTGTCAAATCGCGCTGTCAATTTTAAGAGCACGGCACACTTTTCAAATTTAATTATTAAGAGACCGCGTTACAAATAATCCAATTAGACTTTTAAGAGACCATAAACACATCAATCAAAGCCTGGACACGCTTAAACAGCGGGTACATTCATTCTGTTCGGATACAATCGAAGCTATCATGCTTTCCAAGACGCCCAAATTAATTTATAGAATCAAAAACTTATGTTCTTATTACAATTGCTTAAAAAACATGGTCAACAAAAGGTTCAATACAAGCACCATGTCCCTGTTTAGAGCCGAAGCATGCAAGGTCAAAATAGCCATCTGCGGTCGCCGATCTTCGATAGAAATGGCACCAAAAGAAGAAGAAAGGTAAAGAAAAAATTATTGAAACGCATTTGATCCATAGCTGATTCATAAATCATCGTTTTTTTTGTATGGAAAATTCATGCTATGTGGTGATTGAGCCATGGATTTTCTGTGTGTGAATAACACTGATACTAAAACGCAACTAAGCTACACATATAGTGAAGCTTCTTGCCGCGTGGCGAGTTGAACCTATTTATTTTTACAGGTAAGGGGGCCGGCCTTACGCCAACCACTTCAGTTGAAGTGGAGGTTTCCCAGCTCCCGAGAGTGCTGGTACTCATTTCTTGTGAAAGCTGAGTAAACCTTGCCGGTATTTTATTTTGGGGTTTGAAATAAACACCGAAACGGGAAATCATTACTGACACCCTCGGTGGGATTCGAACCCGAGCTTTCGGCATGGAATGCAAGCACTCTGCCACCTGAGCTATCGACCGGACATATATATTATACTGGTTACATAATTTTAAGGGCTTTTATCGTGTTGAAATAATCAATTGTAAAATGAATTACGTAAGAACAGGAAAAAATGGCGGTTAATCTGTAACGTTGATCTGTAATTGGCGGCTTATTGATACATAATTTTTATTTGATGCAGTTAATAACATACTGACATTTTGTACATAATTATTTTTAAGATTCTGTTGATTTTAACGTTAAATTGTTATTAATTGTTTTTTTTCCTTGTATAATTCCTCGACTTATAGGACTCTTACCACCCATTCTGTAAAAAATGGTTCACTTTGCCAATGTCACCGCTGTTTCAGGAAAAGGCTGCCAAAGCTGCAGGGTGTTTGTTCATTTGAGGTTTGGATTTCAATTTATAAGCGCAAATTTACACGCGTCTGTTTGTGAGCATGCATTTAATATGTATTTTAAATGTTAATATGTATATCTTTCTAACTTAGATTAATTATTGATTGCCTTCGATGTACCCTCCTCTTAACAACTAACGTGTAATTAATTTTTAAGTCAACAAAAAAACAGATATACCAGAACCACCAGGTGATATGATGTAGTGGAGCACCATAAATCTAGTACCGTGTGTGATAGTGTCACACGCCGCCCGGGGCTCAGTGGGTAGGAATGCCGGCTTTACAGTTAGGGGCTCGGGTTCGAGACCTGCCTGGGCAATCTCCACAAAAAGCCGTCCTCATGCACCAGATCCTGAAGATTACTGCCGCCATTACAAGGCAGACCGGGCTTATCAGCTGGCTGTTAGGGATGGGTGAGCCAAAAACTAACACACATATTTTACAAAGCTTCAAATCAGTGTTAGACTTCTAACAGGGCTATTCTTAGGCATTTTAGTTGTCGGTTGAGCCCACCAGATGTAAGTAATACTGGGTGCATTAGCGCGTAGCCTGCGCACGCAATCATGTGAATGCGTGAACCTATCCACGCGTGGTGTGTGGGCATTTGTATAATATAGTATATAGCCAAGGGCACAGGAAATGTCCAAGTATTAGTGTAACAAGATGCACTCCATTGAGTTAAAAAAAATCGCCACTAAGCTATACATAAAGTGTAATTTTTTTATTTTTTAAACTTATTTCTATTACATAAAAAGTCAATAGTTTTTTAAACTGTAATATAATAATAATAATATTAGGATGATTTATTTTTTGAGCGCTGTTTTTGTGTGTATCACACCTCAAGAGCCCTCTGCGAGCTTGGTCGTCGCTGTAGGAAGCGCCAATTCTCAAGCAAGACCCAGTTGTTGTAAGGTTGGATGGACCTTTCAGTGGACCGGTCTTTGGTAAAGGTTTATGAATTTTTTCAACCCTGCGAAGAGCACATTTGGAAATATACTTAAATGGTATATTTTTGTGCTCCGCCGGGATTCGAATCCACAACCTTCAATTTACGAGTCCGAAGTGTTGCTACTGGACTACGGACCGGTCCAAGAACCTCACCAAAAAGAGGCAAAGCTCTTGTGTGTGGTGAGGGAATCTCAAAAGATACATATCTTTGCAATTTAGATTTAGATAATGAATTATTCAAATGCATTTTAAATAAATGCATAAATAGTATTTTTTCTGCGACACCAAAAAACGATCCACTTTTTTTGGGTCACACAGTTCTCTGAGCGACAAGACGTGGCGCCCAATATCAAAGTGTGAACAATACACAGTGGCTCAGTGGGGCGTGAAGTGCTCGCAGTAGGACAATGAGAATGGACGAGGCGGGTTTGGATTCCCGATTGTTCTTATAGAGACCATTGTCCAAATCAAAGACGGACCACATCAAACAAAACACTTGTTCCTCTTCTTGATTGACACCTGCTGGGGTGGAAGTCTCGACGACTGTCGGTAGATCTTACCGCACCTCTTTAAAGGTAGGACGGAATTAAACATGGTGGCGTATCAACAGTTCTAATCAAATCTAAGTTGCAAAGATATGTTACATTGGAGATTCACATTACATGCATTCTCACAACCAGGCATGTACAAGTTCGCGCTTGCACATGCCTCATGTGAACCTTAAACATAAAAACCAAATCTCAAATGGACATACACCCTGCAACTCTTGCCGTCCTTCCCTGAAACAGGGGTGACATTGGCAAATTGAACCATTTTTACAGCATGGGTGGTCAGCCGCATACTAACCTATAAGTCAAGGAAAAAACATTGTAATAATAATAATAATTCTAAACGCTGTTTTTATGCAAACCACACATCAAGAGGCCTCTGCGAGCTTTGCCTTCGCTATGGTAAGCACCAATTCTCATGCAGGACCCAGTTGCTTTAACACTGGATAAAACTGTGGTGGCCGGTCTTTGGTAAAGGTATTTGAATTATTCGAACCAGCAAAGAGCATCTTTAGGTATATTGATAAATGGTATATTTTTTTGGCTCTGTTGGGATTCAAACCCATCGCCTTTCACTGGTTCTTAATTCTGTGAAAGCTGAGTGAACCATGCCGGTATTTTAATTTTGAGTTTGAAATAAACACCGAAACGGGAAATCATTTCTGACGCCCTTCCATTCCGGGCTCGAACTCTAAGCAAGCAATCTACAAAGTGACCTATCAACCTGTCGAATTAAGTAGTTACTTATTCTTTATCATTTTTTTGTAGTGAAAATATGTCACAACCATGGAGGAAGTATTAAATATATCCATGTAGTTCTATGTAACCACGGTCACAACGCGGTTATTTTCTTAGCAGGTCAAACAACATACAAATAAGTTGGTTTTTAAAAAACGTCGGTATAAGTTTGTTGATTTAACGTCTGTGTGAGGTTATCGAGAACACTCACACGACCATGTTAATTCTTTAAAACAAATATTTGACGTACAGATGACGAAACATCTTATAGAAAGAACGAGAAGACTTGAGAATACAGGTAAAACAGATATCTTCTACAACAACAAAAAACATCGGTGCTACACGGATTTTGGAAGCGGAAATTTTCATTTAAAAAAAACCACAAAGATTTCATTTAGAACTTGTTATCACAAAATCGATTATTTCTGTTTTAAACGTTTCTATAAAATAAAGTACAACGCTTTATAAAGAAAAAAAACAACAAAATATGTATGGAATGTTCTCAATCCTTGTATAAGACAGAGCTGTACAAAAATAAATACCAGGTAGGCTGAATAAATTAATTAAGTAACCACACTACAACTTATTTATTTATCTGCAGTTGTCGTCTTGATTGCATTTCAAAAAAAGAACAATTTTATGTGCCACATACACTGTCGACGAACTGATCGCCAACTTCTACTGACGTATGCGAGAATGATCGCTTGTTTTTGTATATGAGTGGAATGCTACGAGTATGTCGTCTTTTGGTTTTTGTTGACGAATCAAAGTTATTTGTTTCGACGATTTTGCACGCGTTTACACATGTGACCGTCAAGAATCAAAAAAACAATTATTAAACCTTCTGTTCAAAATAGCGATGTGGACTAAAAGATTTTTATAAAAGTAGATAAAAAAAATCTCTAACCTATGTTGCAAATATATTATAATTACATTTCAGAATTGCGCTTCATGCACACCCACAAGCAAACACGTCTGGAATCCATAATCCATGTAAGTTGCACAGAGATATTTCCATTTAAGGCTCATATTTAATGCATTCTCACCAGCAGGCACATGTAAGTTTCCGCTTACACAGGCTGCATGTGTATATATACAAAATAAAACAAACCTCACTTGAACAACAATTTTGCAAAATCTGCCGCATTTCCCTAAAATAGGGATGGCATTCTCAAAAGTGGGCCAAGTTTAGACAGCATGAGTCACCCTCATAACTGCGCAAAAACCGCCGATCATTAATTTTTTTAATTTGCTGGCTTTCCCTGAAATGACGGTGCTGTAAATAAAAGTCAAGCACTGTTTTACAGCACGGCCGGGTGGCTAGGTACTAGTCGAGGAAGAATGGTGTGACTTATCGCTGCCTTAGTTCTTGTTTGCCGTATAGACCATTCAGCTAATTTTACATTAACAATGTTTGCATGTGTACTGGACCAATGTGTCTGATGAAAACAGGAAATTGATTTAAAAAATATTTAAAATAACTCTCATATTATCGAGTTTTACGTTTTTTCTTAGCTCAGATTGTGTAGAATTTGATTCTTAGGACAACTGCATTAAAAAGTCACGTTTGACAGAATTGGTCTATACGGCAAACAAGAACTGGGGGAGCGTTATGCTATCTCCTTGTTATTTTTCCGAAAGTTACCCGATAAATTAGCGATTACTTAAAAATTAGGATTCATTTTTGTGTGACCGCGTAGCGTAGGTTTGAAATGCAAGATCGTTGAAATCACCTAAGAACGTACCAGAAGTAATCTCTCTAGTAATGCCTTTTTATAAGAATCCATAATAATCCAAGTTGCAAAGATATACAAACATTCAACCTTTGCAACTTATTTGATAGATTATAGTGCACAGATGTGTCGATAGTCTTACGGAGGCATAAAAACCCGCGCGCGCTTTATCTGGCATCATATTCCTTTTTCAAAAGCTCGGCGCGCCCGCTATGGCAAGCTCAGTTCGCGGAAACGGAAACACCCGAACAGGACACGAATCAACATGATCATAAATCAACTCACTGCGTAGACATCTTGCAAATGTTGATGTTAAAAGACGTAGACTGTTCTTCTCTTCCGGCCAAAATACCAGTAGGTACATAATCAACTGCAAACTATGAATCGATTAACAAACTAAGAATAAAATATTTTTTTAAACTACGATTCAATACAAATCGGAAGTTGTTCCTTTTAACACATTAAGGGCCTGTTGCACCAAACTCCAATCAGACAAAAATCCAAATTAAGAGTGATTTCTCTCAATAAATAAAAAATGTGGTTTAATGTACTAAATCATCCGATGTATATCATCTTACCTGTTGAAATTCCATCAAATTATTACCCATTTCCGAAAAACATCAAATTTGATGTGTCAATCAAATATTGATTGGAGGTTGGTGCAACAGGTCCTAATTGTTACTTGACTTATAAGTTGATATGAGCCTGGATACTGTAAAAAATGGTTCACTTTGCTAATGTCACCTTCCCTGAAGGGAAGGTCAGCAAAAGTTGCTGGATTGATGTTCATTTGGGGTTTGGATGTTAGTTTTTGTTTTAATTGGATTGTTATCAAAGGGCTTAATTTAATAATAAAAAATAAGTTGAATTTATAGTCAAGAGTTTCAACCCTTAATCTGAGTAATCTACGGACAGAAGATGCTGAAGGCAAGATGGTAAAGGTTCAACTGTGGCCTTCCTTTCCTCGTGGGGTCTATTTATCCACTTTAAGGTCAATAAAGATTTCAATACAGGATCCTCATTGGTTGTATCCTGCAGGAGGATGGCTTGGCTAGCCTGATATAAACAATAGGAGCGTACAATTCTCGGCCCTGCAGATGGTAAAGGTCATGTCACACCTCATGTGACAGAAGTCAGGGTCTGTTGCACCAACATCCAATCAATATTTCATCGATGCATCAAATTTGTTTGCTTAATTCCGGTAAGGACCTCGGTTAAATATTTCTCGGAAGTGGGTAATTATATGATGGAATTTGAAGAGGAAAGATGATGTACGTCAGCTGATTTCCGTATTTGTAACCAAATTTATAATTTGATGGAAGAAATCGCACTCAATCTGGATTTCTGTTTGATTGGAGTTTGGTACAACAGACCCTAACGGGGCTATTCTTAGACATTTTAGTCGTTCGTTGAGCCCACGCTTTGACAAACTAATGATACATTTGAATGAAGACCTGTCAATCCAAGATGGCCACAAGTGAACAGTTGATTAGTCTTCATACAAACATTACCAAAATTCGGTAGGTAAGAATGACCGTGGTAATGAAACTTCTGGCCCAGGTGCGTGGGCTCAACGGACGACTAAAATGTCTAAGAATAGCACCGTAACAGTTTTTATGTACACATGCAGCATTTTAAGCGCAAACTTTTGACACATCGGTTGACATTACGATTTGAGTCGTATAACTGCAAACGCCGTCATCTCCAAAATTTATTATTTTTGAGATAATGATTGAATTTGATTCTGCGCAGTGTAACAAATCATTTTCTGTGTGCGATATAATGTAAACCTCACTTAATCCTTCGTAATTTTAATTGAAAAAGTATGATTTCGTGCAAACGCCGTCATCTCCAACTGGTGTTGTCGTTTTACAAGTTTACAAGTTTATTTTTCTCAAAATCATCGCGTAATGAGATGACGGCGTTTGCATTTATACGACTCATTTGTTTCTCTGTTTTTGTACTTTCAGATGGGTAGGTATGTAAGCAGGTAATTAATGATTTTTATTTTTCACGCTGGCAACCCACCATCCAAGATGGCCGCCCGCCCGCCGCAGAGAAAGCCCGTATAGATTTATGGTTTCAATTACACACAGACTCGTGACACCGCGGTTTGCCATGGAATCACAACTGTACAAGCCGCGGCGCATCTAATGGTGCTGCATCTGCTGTGTAGTTCTCTCTTTATTCATTAAATCCTCCTCCATCCAACAATGGCCGAGGGACCACAATGCAAAGAAGACAAATTACCGACAGACAAACTCAAAGGCAAGCCTGCTCTAAAACTAATGCTATCAATGGTAAAATAAACTAATTTAAAACGATGGAACCAAAAAGAGAATGCTAATTTCCTTGTAGGAGATTAAAAATGATACGGTTAAAGCCCTAGTATAATAAAAACATTAACAATTGTGGCGTCCTTGCTTCAAGATTGATTTTTATACTTGCAAACTACATGCGTACCAAATTTCATGCTTTCTTTTGGATGGGACCGTAGCGTTAGCTATAACCTGCACTAATTTTTATTGTACGGCAAAATATTCCGATCCATAGTAGTTGATGACGCCAAGTTTGGCTCCACCATGACCGTGTGGGGAGGGATGAGAAGGTACTGATTCTCAATTGTCTCGCGTTTGAGCGAACTGCCCAGCTAATCTGCCAGAGCAGCTAACCAGGAGGAACAAGGGATGGGAATCACGGAATTAATTCAGGACTGACCTTGATCTCCAATGGTTGTTTTCTCGATATGCACTTCTCGCGTTTTTTTGTAGTTCTTCGATCGCGCGCGATGAGTAGGTACAGCGATGGTGACAAGTCTGTGCACTACCGCGTTCGAACATGTACTGCCAGCTGGAGATTGGTGTTTAGGTAAATTGGATAGGTCAGTTTATAGGCTAAAGGACAACGGATTTTATGGCCAGCTACTCATAACAAACTAACCCAACAACTCGCCCAAACAGAAGTAATAAATAAATAATGGTAATATAAGGATGATTTATTTGGTGAGCGCTGTTTTTGTGTGTATCACACCCCAAGAGCTTGGTTGTCGCTTTAGAAAGCGCCAATATTATACTCAAGCAAGACACATTTGCTGTAAGGTCTTTGTCCGGTCTTTGGTAAAGCGAAGAGCATATTTGAAAATATAATGGGTATATTTTTTGTGCACCGCCGGGATTCAAGCCCACGACCTTCCATTAACGAGTCCGAAGTGTTACCACTAGACAACGGACCGGTCATCTATCGACCATCTATCTGGTTATAGACTGTTTTGAAAGTTCATGATGTAATGTGTTCTCTTAGCTTGGTGGTAAAATTATTCTATCGTGATGAACTCTTCAATAATTTGAAAAGTATTTTTATTTTCTACGAGTATTTGAATCATTATAACTTACAAAGATAATTTAAAAATTATGATTTATGTTTAATGCACGAGATATGCAAGGATAGGAAAAATTAGAGGCAAATCTGCAGAGGCTCTGGCCACCCCTAGCGGAATGGCGACAGAGTTACAGTTACATTTACCATCAGGCGTGTGAGTCTCCTCACAAAGAAAGCTCCTATCATGCAAATTTAAATTCAAATTTCGAACACGTTGTTACTTTTTTTTTGTTTTGAGGCGGAAGTTGGAAGGTTGTCCAACACATGTTTGCCAGAGATTAAAAATTAAACACGGTTAGGTATTTAACCAGATTTTTTTCATAGACAAGAAACGTAAAAAAAAAATAGGGAGGTATCGCAAATTTAAATTGGACAAGCATATCAAATTTCCGACACACCTCATCCTGTCCGAAAAATGTAATTTATTTGAATAAATATATTTTATTAATTTAGCTTTTAATCTTTTTATCTGACTTTACAAGAGCCAAGCTTTGGAGTTACTTATGCACGTATTATTATATCCATAAATTTAATTCTTACTTTACATTCGTACTAATACTTTTTTCTCGGCGAGCGATCCTCAGTCAAGACTGGTGATCAAGTATGGGACTAGCAACCCGGCCGGGTGACGACACATTTTATCTATTTGTAGGCCAGTATAAAGTCGGTTTTGCCACACTAATAAAATGGTTTAACTCGGGTTTTGGGTTGAACCAATCACATCAATAAGGAGTAAATGTTTATATACAATAAGGAGTAAATGTTTATATACATCTGTGAAACTTAGATTTAAACATTACAAATAAAACGAAGTACAATGTCGGTGTTATGGCCGAGGGCCAAGTGGGTTGATCTTTCAAACATATTTGCAATAGAATAACGTTGGTTCGATCCCCACCTAGGGGGCCGTCCATAAATTATGTCATCGATTTTGGCCGATTTTCGACCCCCCCCCCTTACAATCATGATATAGTCATTATCTAATGATTCCCCTTCCCCCTCTTGTAATAATGGTTGAGCTCAATAATTAATAATGTTATATTACTTACATAATATTTTGTATATTTTGTAGAAATTGGTATTTTCAAGAACGACGTTTTCCTTGACTTATAGGTTGGTATGAGGCTGACCACCCATACTGTAAAAAATGGTTCACTTTGCCAATGTCACCCCTGTTTCAGGGAAGGTCGGCAAAAGTTGTGGGGCTTATGTTCATTTGAGGTTTGGATTTTATTTGTAAGTACACATTCAGCATTTGTAAGCGCGAACTACACTTGTTGGTTTGTGGGCATACATCTGAGAGCTTTAAATGAATATATCTTTGCAACTTAGATTATAGATTATTATAGACGTCACTTTTGGTATTCGTACATCATTTGCCATCATCCGCAGACCAGACTCCCCCCCCCCCCCTTAATGCAAATGACGTAATATATGGACAGCCCCTAGGTAATTTGACCATAACTTTGACCCTGGTTCAACAGATGTAATTGGGTAATTATGCATTAATAATTCATTAAAAATAAACAATAATGAATTGTGAATTGATGATATTAATACCTGTTTCTGGCCAGGCAGAATAGGTTGGTGAATTGCATTCCTCTTCACAAATCTATTTAAAAAAAGGGCAATGGAACCACGGTCCTTGGCAACCCATAAAAAGATAATCCTTTTCATTTTCTCTAGCAATTCGGCCGAATGACATCTATAAATTTTCACGACTTTAAATGTGACGAGTCCATCAATAATGACGTCACAAAATTGTATCGTCATCCAGCCGGGTTGCTTGAAAAAAGGCAACAAATATTTTGTTTTTAGTTACTAAGGACGGTTGTTTCATACAAGACTGACGAATTGTCTCAACGAGAAAAAATCCAAATTCAAAAAATTTCCAACCTCATTACTTTATTAACAAATAAATAAATCACTTCCAAAACATAGTTTGAACAAATATTAAAATATAATCGCCATTCCAACATGGAAAGCTTAAAATATATCTAGTTTGGTTTTTATCTTACACGTTCCAATAATTCAAATAGCCCGCCAAAAGAGAATTTACGATTTCCGCGCGCAAAAAAAACATGGCCGGCCATCTCATAATGTTTTCGTTTTTTTGTTGTTCGTCTATCGCGGCCTTCACCCAAAATGCATGTCTGCCGAATTGTAATCATTAAAATCAATTACGCTCCAACATCTCAAATCGATGCTCATCAACCGCCAATGCTAGACCCCTGCCCAATCAGGCCATAAACAATGTAAAGACGTGTTTTGGATCTTGCGGTTGGTAACCCAGACACAGAGAGGGATCAGAACCAAAAGTCTATAATCTACAATCTAAGTTTTTTTAAATAGATTTATGAAGAAGAATGCAAGTCACCAACCTATTTTGCCTGGCCAGAAACAGGTTTTAACGTTATCAAGTAATAATTAATTATCTCATATTTTCAATAAATTATTCAATTATAACTACCCGATGACATCCGTTGAACCAGGATCGAAGTTATTGTCGATAGAGCATGGCGCAGGCGGGGTTCGAACCATCGTTAGTGCCAAAAACGCAAATTGAAGCAAATATAAATTGACATTTAAGGCTCATATTTGATGCATGCTCACAAGCAGGCACGTGAAACTTTGAAATTCCTTCCGCCTTTTCCTGAAAACAGGGTGACATTGGAAAAAGTGAACCAAGTTTTTACAGCATTGGGGGGTCAGCTTGACCATTACTCATAACGTCATAACAAAGCGTAGGAACAGAGGATTGAGGAAACATGAATGAACAGACAATATTGTGTCTTCACACGGTCGGGTTGCTAGGGAAAACGCATACAAATAATTTGTTAGTAAAACTGTAACTGTAACTCTCTGTCGCCATTCCGCTAGGGGTGGCCAGAGCCTCTGCAGAGTTGCCTCCATTTTTTCCTATCCTGACATAACTCTTTCAATTCCTTTATATCCATCACCTTTTTCATGCATTTTCTTCTTTTACGCTCACTTTGTAAATCCCATTCTTTCACAATCTCCACAATCTGTTCACTCCATACTTTTCTCGGTCGTCCCTTCCCTCTTTTTCCTTTCACACTTTCTTTGTATACATGCTTTGTCAGTCTATCATCATTCATTCTTTCCACATGCCCAAACCATCTCAGTGATTGCTAAAAACCGTAGTTCCATACAAGACTGAAGTTTGCTCGCCGAGAAATAAGTTCCAAATTCAAAAATGTTCCGACCTCATCCTGGCATATTATGACGATCATAATATCACCAACAATTAAAAATTAAGGTAAGTACCTACACGAAACAGTTATTTATCTCTAAAATAAATTATTAATAAATCTACCTAAAAAATAGGCCACAAAGAATTTCCTGTAAAATATTAAACATGTTAAAAAATCTAAACAGATCTAGAGATTTTTTTTTTGATTTCCCAGTTCGCCCCTGTATTCTAACCTGCTCCGATCGCCAGGTTATCGAGTCGCCCCCTGACCCCGACGGAATGATTTGGGATCGCCGACGGAAATTCACCATCCATCTAGGCCCCATTACCGGTAAAACCATAGTGTAAGTATTACATAAAACCAAAGCGGCGAGAGAGCAGAAAGTCGAATTATTATTTATTAGGCAATAGTTCCCACCAAAAGTGAGACCTGGCTAACAATCGTGGGCCATTAGGTACCTGCTAAACATGATGATTTTTTTTTTGTAAAATTTAATGTATGGCGAATTCCGTACCCCTTAATTTCAATGCGGAAAATTCCGCAACGGAAAAGTTGGCAACACTACAATTTGTTTTTTTTTTGTGTTATCAAGTTTGTTTTATTGTACGTGTTGAAATACTCAACGGTATGTTTGATTTTACCTGTAATGTAATCTAAGTTGCAAAGGTACATTAGGTAACATTAAAAGTTCACACTTACACAAATACTAAACAAGCACGGCTAAATATCATATTAAATTAATGATGTGAAAATATAACACAAAGTTTTCCTTCACGAGTTGATTTATTTCCTCAAGCGCTTTTGCTGTTGTCACACCATTGTCAAGAAAACCACTAAAAGAAATAAAATTACAAAATAATATGAATTCTGGAAAGTGTTTTAAGTGATGGAGCCATGTTAAACTTCATATTCTCTAAATTGAAATGTTTCAGGAACATAAAAAAGTAATTTTAAGTGTAAGTATCATAAAACCCGCCACATCGATGGGGATTTTCCAGAGTCACAATAATCCTTCTATCACTACTATAAAAAAGAGAAGAAATCATTAAAAATATATATTTTTTCTGATACCTACCCTCGTTTTCAATCCCAGACCTTCCACTCAGTGGGCAAACGTTTATCATGTTTTTAATAAAAGCCAACTTATGCAACCTTTCCCTGACTCAGGAGAGTGGTTGGTAATTTTTAGAATCCATATTTACATCACAAAGACTTCGTCACTATTTTCAAACAGAAAAGCCATGGCTCATCCGCCCCCTACAGTTAATTTTCCGTACAAAAAAATAATAATTAACAGCTAACCAGCTGCGGATTATTTTTTTTTTAATAACAATGCTAGACTGCAAGGTCATACCAACCTATTAATTGAAGATATTTATTATTCCAAAGAAAAAATAAGAAACTTCAATTCAACACTTTTCCATACAAAAGAAATTTCCATTAAAAAGAAGTAGTAATCTGTATGTACGTTAGTAATAAAAATGGGTAGGTAGAAAACTACAAATGCCCATTGCGGGCTGGCAACATTAAAATAATAATAAAATAAAATGTGTACATTGTCTATGTCAGGAATCCCATTGACATGTCAACACTGAGAGGTAATACAATATGGACGCGACATGCGCGTACATTTGTACACTCAATGCAATGTGCCATGTCGCATCCGAACTGCGAAATGTCAATGCAGAGGAAATTCCCGGATGCCGAACAAGATGGGAGAAGTATTTTTATGCGCTTTTAAAAGTAGCGAAGAGAAAATGCCGAGACTCTTCTGAGAAAAGTAATAAAAATCTGAAGACATTTCAAGTGTTTTATTTTACTGGTACTCATTAGATTCCGCATCTCATTATGCAAGCCGGGAAGATAAATAAAAAAATATGTAGGTAGGTACTCGTTCGTGAACATAAATATGTACTCGTAGGTGGGATTAAAAAAAAATTAGTTTCGTTAAATCGCTTCTAAATTGTTCATACCAATTGAGTGAATTCAAAACTGCTTAAATTTGCGAACGGATCCGATACCTACTTTCAGAAGAAGAAAACAAAATTATTGTATAGAAGTAATACTTGTTTCACGATTATTTATTTTATATGAATTCAAAACAAAACACTGTTTATTTTCACAATAAAATTTATTTTCATTTTCATTTTCATACAGTCATCATACCTGAAGATGACCTACTACGCTACTAGGTCGAAAACGTTTGTAATTTGTTTTAAAGATTTTAATCTTTTTAAAATAAATTTTATTGTGAAAATAAACAGTGTTTTGTTTTGAATTCATTAAAAAAAAATTATAAATTAAACAAAATGAATTTTCACAGTGTTAATGCACAAACAATAGAGAATATTTATTTTATATTTCCGAGCTGGTTGAAAGCTCTATCGGTGTTATTTACACACAGCAAATCCATGGCTCAACCACCACGTAACGTGAATTTTTCATACAAAAAAAACGATGATCCATGGATCAGCTATAGACAAATGTGCTGTGAATAACTTTGTATTACTTCATCTGCGCTTAACATGCTGTGAATTTGAATACTAACGATTTTAAAAAATAATGCAATCTTACGTTCGACATCTTCTAGGTTTATTAAACCTTAAAAGGAATTGAGAAGTGTCCCCATAAAAATAATGCCATTTAAAGTATTTTTCCTGTCTTCCGGGGAAACTCCTTAGAGTTATGATTTCTTAACTATTATTTTAATATTTTGTATTGTTTGTGTATTAACACTGTGAAAATTCATACTGTTTTAGTTTACAATTTTAAAGGAATTCAAAAACACTGTTTATTTTCACACAAATATATTTAAAAAGATTACAATCTTTAGAATAAGTTACAAACGCGTTTTCGACCTGATGATGACCTTCTAGGTCGAAAACGCGTTTGTAACTTATTCTAAAGATTGTAATCTTTTTACTTAAATATATTTGTGTGAAAATAAAGTGTTTTTGAATTCCTTCAAAATTGTACACTAAAACTATTATTTTTGTTTGGATTATCATTGTGTTATAATCTATCTATATATTTGCATTTCTAAATATACGAAAAAAAAATAATAATGTAATGTAAATAGTAGATTAATATAGGTTTACATCGTAGGTAGTAATAGTTATTATAATGTTATGTCAAAAGTAGATTAATATTATAGGTGTACACCGTACGTAGCAATAATTATAGGCCTAAGAAATCTAGAAATTAAATGATCTTTTTGTAGTCTGAACTTGGTAGAATGTTCGCGAATGTGCTGGCAAAATTAGTCACTGGAAAGTTCTGTCTGTGAAGTATATAAGGCGTAGAATTGAGTGCGCTAAGCCAGTGAGATAGTTGCCTTTGATTTGAAGAGTGTAAGCGATACTAAACTGTGAAAATAAATTTGTGTAACCAAAAGTGTTAAAAATAAATAGAAATTGTAAAAAAAAATTAAGTGCAAATAAAGATCCTGAAAGAAGACCTGTATGTTTTAATTAAGAGACTTTTCGAACCCAAAAACACTACAATTGGCGTCAGGTGTGAAATTAAAAAAAAAGATCTTCTTTCCTACAAAATAACTAAAATAAATAAAAAGTGCTTAAATAAACCATATCCAAATTGAAACCTTTGTGAACTGTTTAAAAAGATAAATTAAATTCGAAATAATAAGAAAAAAACGCAAAACCATTTAGAACATTTTGGAACATTCTAACAAATAATTTGAACTGAAAAAAAGATCTCAGCTCGTGTTAGCACGTAGAAAAAAAATGTATTATCTTTAAGCACTCAATACGTTTTAAAGCTGTTATATAACACATCCGTTTTTTTATGGTTCTGCTTCACCGATCAACATTACATAAGGAAAATAATATTGTACTGGCAGACAGCAGAATATTTAAAATCTAACGTTAATGATAAAATAAATCATCGCGCGAAATTTATAGCGTTGTTCGTATCTTTACATTTTATTACCTACCTCGCGGTGTTCGGCAGCTTTTTGAATTTGGAATGGCGTTCTTTTGACAGCCGAAAACTATTTGAAAAGAGAATGATGAACACAAGAAAGAAATAAATAAAAAAAACCTAGACGCCACTAATGATATGTAAACGGATGGAATCTATTTTTATTACAAAAGTATTTTAAGTTTAATTGAACCAATAAAATACCAAAGAAAAAACACACATTTTAAATGAAATAAAAAAAAAAAAAAAAAACCTAACCATCCTTTAAAATTTAAATAAATATTCCTATTACCATTTTAGCATTTGTTCTTCACATACAATAATGTTGCGTTATATTTTAACCATCGATATAACTAAAGTGTTCACTTTGCCAATGTCACACCTGTTTCAGGGAATTTGGGCCCAAATTGCAGGGCTTATGTTTATTTGAGATTGATTTTTTATGTATGTTGTAAGTCCACAAGCGACATGCGGAAGCGCGAACTTATACGTGTCTGCTAATGGGAAAACATGTAGCATGATTGTTAAATGTAATATATCTTTGCAACTTAGATATTAGATGTTTGAAATTCACTTAAACTTAAATCATAATTATGTTCTAAACTGTAATTGCGTTTAAAAATAGGGGTAGCATTATAAAAAGTTTACATTTTTACAGTGGGTATAGGTGATAGAAAAAACGTCAATGGTTGCTGTTTAAAAATACAGTTTTAAAAGTTCAACAAACTATTTCACAATCAAATTAAACTTTTAATGAATGAATATAAAATGTAAACGTTCGATTAACACACACGCCACTCACACAGACGGTCAATGGTGCGTGACAGTTTTGCATGAAGTCGCGGCGGCCATTTCACGAGGCATCATATCATCGATATAAATAATATACATAGATGGAGCGCGTGAGTGTTTTCCTATACAAACGGTTGGGCCACAAAATTGTAGAAAGAAAGAGAAAGAAACATTAGAAATTTTATTATGTTTCTGTCTCTTTCTGATCTCCATGACAACATCAGGGGCCGCTGACAACACAACAGCTGAGGCTGACGTCTCACAACATACGTTTCCCAAAATGTAAGGAAAAATAACTTACGAATAAATTCACATTTAAAAAAAAAATCAGTGCATTATATTTAAGGTTGTGTAGGAACTAAAAAAAAACTTAAACAAAAAAGACGCATTACTGACTGTATCTTACTTTTATGTAATAGAGTATTTTTTGATAATTTTATGAATATCAGCAGATTTTTTTCTCCGTTATTTTAAAGGAGCATCCTGAAAGTTGTCTTATATGCTTATTTACATTTTAATATCTTTATTTCTTTTGTATTTATATCTAAATAAACCTTAAAAAATACGCGGCTAAAAAATTATGCGTCTAATATAAGAAAAAAAATCTATCGTCAAATAATGGGTATAAGTATGAAGAACTGAGTTTTTTTTATATTTTGTGGTTTTTTACTGTATGCTTTTGTTTGTAATAATTCATCACGCGCTTATCATGAGTTTTATTTCATTAAATTAACTTATTTCTATTATATGGGGAAATTTGAAAATTTGATGAAACTGTCAGGCTATCTTCGCATGATAGTTGTTTTCAATTTACATGTAGGTAATAATAATAATAATAATAATAACAGGCTGATTTATTTTAAATTACACATGATAAGAGAGCGCCGTTTTTGTGTGTGTCACACCTCAAGGGCCCTCTCCGATCATGGATAAGACTTTCTAAACAAGTGTGCCTTGAGTGCTCCTCGAAATACACCCACAGATTTGGAGTTCTTCACTCCGGGTGGCAGTCTGTTCCACTCCACCGGCCCCGCAACACGGAAAGCGCGGTCTCCGAAGTGTGTACGAATCTGACGGCGCGGCTGAACCAAATTGACTACTCCATCACCCGCAGATCTGAGTGTCTGCCTCCTAACACCCATTTCAACAGGTGAAATCATATCAGCCAGATAAGGTGGGGCCAAGCCATTGATGGCTTTATATACCATTAAACAAACACGGAAGACCACCCTCTCCGGGAAACGAAGCCAATGAAGTTTTTTTAACAGCGGGGTGATGTGAGCGAATTTGGGAATCCCGAATATGAGTCTTGCTGCCGAATTCAACACAGATTGAAAGCGATTAAACTGTTTCTTCGGCTGACCACTATAAAGCGTCGAGCAATAGTCAATCCGAGACATCACAAACGCACTCACCAGGGTCTTAACCGCATCTGACGGCAGACATTTTCTTATTGCCTTTATTTGGCGAAGCGAAAAAAAAGAAGAAGCTATTGTGGCATCTATTTGCCTATCCAGTGTCAGGTTACGATCCAGTAAGACTCCTAGAAGTCTTACCGAATCAGAAGGCTGGATTAGCTTACCTCCTATGGAGAGTGGTACTCTATTCACCAGAAGGTGGTCACGCCTCGATGTGGCTGCCCACCTCGTACCTCGATGTTTCCTTGCCGACGCTTGGTAAACAACTGATTGCAAATGGGGCATACACTATCATTTAGGGCAGGCCTGGCCAACCCAAATTGCACCCCGGGCCACATTGATGGCCTAAAATTTCCCCAAGGGCCACACATACAAACATTTTACAAAAAAAAATTATATAAAAAAACGGAACCACAACCAGATGTGAAAAAAAAACACGCATTGAACCAACAACAAAAAATGTATTTATGTAGTAAACAACATAAAAAAAAATTCAACAATAGAAAAATATTTAACAATGAAAATTATTAATTAACCCTAACTTCATAGAGGAAAAAATTCTTAATTTTTCATTTCAAAACAATATTACAAATAAAACCAATTATCAGGGACTTCTCCTTTCAGTGCAAGATTTGAGATTCTTTTCGCTTACTTAATTTTTCTAATTCTAGGTATTTCAATATTTGAAGTTACACACCTTAACTGGTTTTCCAGATTTACGTCTGTTATAGACGCCCTATTTTTATTTTTATTATATTTCATTTTTATTTTTCATCACACATGACCGCGTGCCGCGGGTTGGCCAGGCCTGATTTAGGGCAACAATGATGTGGATCGGATATATACGCTAATGCTCCATCTATACATTTTATTTAAATCAATGCATCATATCGATACGCAACTCGCAACGCAACACAGCTACACATATAGTGTAATTTCTTGCCGCGTTATCCCCGACGTGTTTTGCATGTGGCGATTGGAACCTATTTATAGGTAAGGGGGCCGGCATAACGCCAACCACTTCTGTTGAAGTGGGAATTTCCCAGCTACCGAGGGAGCTGTCACTCATTTCTTGTAAAGGCTGAGTAAACCTTGTCGATATTTTATTTTGGGGTTTGAAATAAACACCGAAACAGGAAATCATTTCCGAAACCCTGGATGGGATTCGAGCCCAGGCTCTTGGCATGGAATGCAAGCACTCTACTAACTGAGCTATCGATCGGACTTTTTATAATACCTTAAGGGTAAAACAGAAAAAGCAGCACATTAAGCTTACGTGGGTTTCTTTTGTCAGGGAAGCTTTTCAAAAGTTCCAGGGTTTATGTTCATTTGATGTTTGGATTTTAATTTCTAAGTACGCATGCAGCATTTACATGCAGAACTTACACGTATCTGCTTATGTGCACGCACTTAATATGAATTTTACATGTCAACATAAATTTGCAACTTAGATTATAGACATCAATTTAGATAAGCTTATTAAAAATCGCCAAAGCACAAGAGAGACAGAAAATCCTTCATGCTGTCGTCAAGGAAGTCAACGGGACCTGGACTATGAATTGGCCTGTTGCGCGACTGAAGATCTGGGCTGGCAGTCTCATCAGGACGGTAGATAACATGTTACCGTCGACGGTACGTTCGAGATACCTATTTGAAAGTTTGCAATAGCGCCGCTAGGTGTCAATGCGTGCATATGATTGGTCGAATAGTTTAATACCTTTCATCGGTACAATGTTAACGAGCTTTGGTAGACTCAACTGACGGTAACGTTCGTGGTAACTACCATATTGATGGTAGCGTATCAAGCAAATTGAACTGCCTGATACGCAAACGATTGGAGTAAACTAGTATCTGCAGTTATTTGAAATATTTTTATCTGTTTTTTTTTAAATACGAAATTACATTTAAGATTTATACGAGTATTAAATGTATTACCAAAGCAGACACGTATATGTTCTCGCTTACACATGCTGCATGTGGACCTAGAATATAAAAACCCAAATTTCAGATGAACATAAGCACTGCAACTTTTGCCGACTTTTCCTGAAACAGGGGTGACTTTTGCAAAGTGAAACATTTTTTTACAATGTGAGGGTTCAGCCTCATATCAACCTACAAGACAAGGAATAAATTTTAAACTGAATAAAATTCATAAAACAATATTTAAAAAAAACAGTAAAGAAAAATAAAACTTAAAAAATTAAATTTAAAAAATTAAAATGGTAAGGGTAAGGGTTCCTTGACTTATAGGTTGGTATGCGGCTGACCACCCATGCTGTAAAAATGGTTCACTTTGCCAATGTCACCCCTGTCTCAGGGAAGGACGGCAAGAGTTGCTGGGTGTATGTCCATTTGAGATGGTTTTTATGTTGTAGGTTCACATGCGGCATGTGCAAGCGCGATCTTGTACGTGTCTGGTAGTGAAAATGCATGTAATGTGAATCTCTATTGTAACATATCTTTGCAACTTAGATTAGATTAGAAAATAGTTAATTTCTTGACGTATAGGTTGGTATGAGGCTGAACCACAATGGTTTCAAAAATGGTTCACTTGGCAAATGCCACCTCTGTTTCAGAGAAGGTCGGAAAAAATGCAGGGTTTATTTTAACGTGAGGTTTCGTTTATTTTATACGTACACATGCAGCATGTGAAAGAGCAAACTTACACGTGTCTGCTTGTGAGCGTGCATTAAACATGATCCCCTTGAATATCAATACAACTTTGATCTTTGATTATAGATTTATGATATTTATAATAGTTGTGAATAACTTAGGATTTCATTTTTGGATTTATTTAATTTAATTTTAAATTTCATTTTATTTTTTATTTTTTTTTATTAAATTTATTTTGTTTATTTTTTATTTATTTTATTTATTTCGTAAATTTTAAACACGAGCAAATACGCGGAAGTTCGTGTTTACTCATGCTACACGTGAACTTTCTAAATAAGCGTCATAAACCCTGCAACTTAGGTTATATACTTCGAAGGCTGCTGGCATATCATAGCGGCAGATTTGGTCAACAATAATGAATGGTAGACCTAGTAGAGAAGATACGTTGACCGTGTCCATACAATAAAGCCATACAAAATGGCGTCAAGGGAACAGCTGATCAATAATTCTACGTATTTCTTACAAAATACCTAAACGTCATTCAATTGATTTGGCGACCTATCATGACCGGTAGCTGACTGCCGAGACTTGCTTTGATAATACTTACCATCGTTACCTGTCGCCATACAAAAAAATATCCAAGATGGCCGCAGGTGAACAGCTGATTAATAATTCTACGTATTTCATAAAAAAGTACCTAAACGTCACTCGGTACATTTGGCGACCTATCATTCCGGTAGCTGACAATGTCGAGACTCGCATTGATACCGCTTACCGTCGTTACCTGTCCCCATACAAAAAAATAAACAAAATGGCCGCAGGTGAACAGCTGATTAGAGATTGACAGGTGTTCATACTAATCTGAACGACAATCGGTAGGTAGGATCTACCGTTTGTGTTGAGACTGCCAGCCCTGGACATGTTCCGCGGAATTGCTGGAGCATTCTACAACAAGTTCCGCAAGGTAACAGCAACACGAGCATTCATACAAAGTTGACAGTCATGAATGAGCATCTGCAGTGGGGATTAAGGTCGTTTAGACGTTTTTTTTTATTTAACTACATTTTTTGTGCCGCGATGAGCTGCCATAGACAAACCGGTAGTAGGTAGGTAGGTATTTAACTATGGCGGGTAATTTGATTATTAATTCGAGCGGCAACACTGATTTTATGAAGATGGATGCCTAATGGGATTATCAGTAATACTATTCATTATGCGCTTAACAAAATAATCCTCTAGGAAGTTTTAAATTTAAAAAAGAGGTTGATATGAAGCTGATCATTCACCCTGCAAAAAATGCTACAATTTTGACAATGCCACCCATGGTTCAGTAATGAGTGGCATGGACAGTCATTTGTGGCTACAGTTTTAGTTTCTAAGTACACCGGATTTAAACACATCTAATTTAATCTAATCCAAGTTGCAAAGTCAAGGAATACAAACAATTAACTACATTTAAGTATTTAAAACAAACAAACACTAAAAAATTAAACAGTAAAACTTAGACAGTCGTCGTGCGGAGAGGGTGTCTCCTGAAGAACGTTAGAACGTGGAAGACGTTAGATACGCCGCTAATGAAACGTCAAGAATAATGTAAGTTCTCTTATAACGGTTCGTCCTGTGTAGTTATTATTATTGTAAATAATGTAATGAAAGTAAAACACTCACTAGTGATGCTGTTTAAGGGCCCTGTCCCGTTTGAACAAAATCAAAATTTAAAGTTTTTCGAATCTCGAACAGACGAACGTTGCAACGCATAAAACGACAAAATTCTCTAGTCCAGTATTTGTACACACTTAAAAAGATGATACAAATGTCAAATGTGTTTGGGGGCACCTTCCAATAGCATATATACAGTTGTCGTTGAATCTTTACACACGATGTCTCATTTATTTTTAAACGTCGATCAAGCCAAAACACACTAACTGTTTATACTCTGTCTCTCTTTCACCCACGCGATACATAGGCGAAGGCTCTGCGCTCCTCACACAACGACGCAAAAAGCGCAGTATGGTATAACGTTTTCTAGATGTCATGTCGACGGGTAATAAATACATCGTAGCGGAAAAATGAAAACAATTTTCAAGACCTATGTTTTTTAGGTTTTTACTTTTTTCTTTATAAACTGTTTTTATGGCCATGTCCAGAGTGCATCAATATAAATAAAAAAAAATATATACTCACGTAATCGAAAACAAAACTGTTTTTCTTTTATCATAAATATATTTTATTTATATCGATCTCAGAGTGCAAATTACGACTAAAAAGAGAGAGAATTCTGACTCTTTTCACAGTTGAATCACATTCATCTTCACCAAAAACCTCATTAAAATATTCTTTCCATCTCTTTTTTAGAGAGATTTCCATCTCGTTTAATGAGAGTCATCCACTTTGCCTCAGCACGACAAATGTCAATCATGGGCACAATTTTTCCACACAAAGAAATCAACAAGGGAATGTGGAAGTCTCATGATGGTACGCAACGCAAAAAACGCAACTAAGCTACACAAATAGTGTAACTTCTTGCCGCGTTATCCCCGAAGGGTTCGCATGTGGCGAGTTGAACCTATTTATTTTGACAGGTAAGGGGGCCGGCCTTACGCCAACCACTTCAGTTGAAGTGGGGATTTCCCAGGTCCCGAGAGAGCTGGTACTCATTTTTTGTGAAGGCTGAGTAAACCTTGCCGGTATTTTTATTTTGGGGTTTGAAATAAACCCCGAAACGGGAAATCATTTCTGACACCCTCGCGCTCGGTAGGATTCGAACCCGAGCTCACGGCATGGAATGCAAGCACTCTACCAACTGAGCTATCGACCGGACTCATGGTAGAACAGTGAATCAAATTGACCACCTTCTCGTTGAAAGGACACATCTAAGAATGATTCATGATGTTCGGAGCTATCGGGGGGCAGACTGTGACACAGATCACTTCCTGTCTGTGGCAATTTTCAAAGAAAAAATACTGAGTCATCTAATCTAATCTAATCTAATCTAAGCTGCAAAGATATATATCATTTAAGATTTAAACTAAATGCATTCCCACAAGCAGATATGTATAATTTCGCGCTAACACATGCCGCATGTGGACCTACAATATAAAAACCCAATCTCAAATGAACATAAGCCTTGCAACTCTTGCCGTCCTTCCCTGAAACAGGGGTGACATTGGCAAAGTGAACCAATTTTTATATTATGGGTGGTCAGCCGCATAACAACCTATAAGTCAAGGAACTAATATAAACATAATAAATCAAAACCGTCTACAAGACTAAGATATAATCTGGACATCCTGAACAATAAAGAGGGATTTGAAAGGTATAGAAAAGGCATCAATGACCAATTGCACAACCTGGGTGAGAGTCAGGTGGCAACTGAAGAAATAACTGAAGCCAGTGATAAGTAACCAGTACTCGGAATTTCAGATGTCTCAAGATGAAGTCTCAAGTGTGGAAGAAAGTGATCCTACAGCAAACCAGCTGAGGGTTGAAGAGTCTTGGAAGCTAATTATGCAGTTCATTAAGCAAACGGCTGAAAAGGAGATTGGGAAGATGGATCAACATGCAAGTAAGCCATGGTTTGATGAGGAATGCAGGCGTGCTGTTATGTGGTGGAAGGAACTCAGAAACTGTCTTCTTCAAGGAAGTAACCAAAACCTGGAGAATGAATGGAAAGGAAGAAAAAGATAAGTACGAAACCTCCTGAGAGCCAAACGCTTACATCATAACCGGCTGATGGAGAAGCTTGAGAGTGACAATAGGGATGGAAGGAACTCTAGGAAATTCTTTGATTCCGTCAGAAAGGCGAAGTGTGGATTTCAACAGCGTAGTAGCCAGATAAGGGATGAACAGGGAAACATCATTGCTGATCGAGATCAAATACTTGATGTGTGGAAGAATCATTTCACTGGATTGCTGCGAGGTGAGAGTCCGGATAATCCTTTGCAACCATCTGGAGTTCTCACGGTAGAACCCGAAGTTCCTCCACCAAGTCGAGATGAGGTAGTACAGGTAATTAAGAGTTTAAAGAAGTCAAGAGCTCCTGGAAACGATGATATCCCTGCTGAGTTACTGAAATGTGGCGGAGAAGCCTTAGAAAATGCTCTGTGGGGTCTTTATCAGGATGTTTGAAAACATGAGGTACTGCCGGATAGCTGGAAAGTTGCACTATTGTGTCCAATACATAAAAAAGGAGACAAAATGATATGCTCTAATTATAGAGGTATCTCACTTCTCCCAGCGGCATACAAAATATTGTCTAATATTCTGGTAAGAAGAATTATGCCATATGCTGAATGTGCTCTTGGAGAGTACCAAGCAGGTTTCAGAAGGAATCGGAGCACAACCGATCAGATATTTTCTTTGAGGCAAATATTAGAGAAGAAGTGGGTATATGCTCAAGATACTCATTGCCTTTTTGTCGACTTCAAGACTGCTTATGACCCAGTGCATCGTTTGGGGCTGTGGAGCGTTTTACGAGACTAGGGAATTCCTGGAAAACTCATCAAACTGGTTCAGATATCCATAGAAAATTCAAAAGCTCAAATACTGCTGCAGGGACAGGTCTCGGATCCCTTTGAGATCAGTTCAGGCCTAAAGCAGGGTGACGCCCTTTCTCCATTGCTCTTCAACCTAGCCTTGGAAAAGGTCGTGAGAGAAACCAAATCTGTGTATGGTGGAATCCCCATAGGAAGTACCATTAGGCTGCTGGGATATGCGGATGATGTGGTGCTTCTGGGAGAGAACGCTGCACAGCTCCGGGCGCTCTTTTTACCAATGGAGAGAATGGCAAGGAGGATAGGATTGAGAATTAATGAGGGGAAAACTGAATACTTATGGCGCGGCGGGATATTCAAGAAGATTTGAATGTAGATAATTACAAGTTTAAGAACTGCAATTCATTCAAGTACTTAGGTACCCTTATAAATGACAAAAATATCCTATCCTCAGAATTACATGCCCGAATTCACTCCGGCAATAATGCTTTTTTTGGCCTTAGAGGGCTATTGTGCTCAAAATGGCTATCCCGCTCCACAAAATTCAAGATTTACACTTCCATTGTTCGGCCAGTTGTGTTGTACGGATGCGAAGCCTGGAATCTGACTCAAAAACAAGAAAAATCTCTCCTCACATTTTCATCATCTAGGTTTTCTACATTTATTCTTTTCATCGTAATAACTTTCGTTCTTTTCAACATTTTCACTTTACCTATCATTACTGTGGCACCCAAGAGATGATGGTCTGATCTCACGGATACACTTTGGTAGACTCTGACATCTCTTGACGGAACATTATGGAACCTCTCATACATTCTTCCATACATATGTAGTCAATGGTAGTACGAGTATTTGGCCCATACCACGTATATGTGTGCACGTCTTTATGCTTAAATCAGGTATTTGATATAAACATACCATGTTCCACACACATGTCGACAAGACGTCTCCCACTGCCATTGATAACAACTCTTCCATTTGGTCCCACGACCCTCTCATATTCATAATTTCTTCTACCTACCCATCCATTCATGTCACCAAGAAGCAACAACTTTTCATTCTTGTCTTTCATTCTGACTGTGTCATCAAGCATATCCCAGAATTCATTTTTAATCTCCATACATTCTGAATCTACTGGCATATAGCATGCAATCAGTAAAAAGTTCGTACTTTCATACCTGATCCTCACTAGAAGAATCCTAGGGGAGATCCATTCGTAATTCCTAACTTTGTCCTTCATTCCTCTCAAATTTAAAGTTCCAATTTTCCATTTATCTTCTTGCTTACGTCTACTGTTACCAGACGGAACGGATTTTTTCAGTCTGTTAAAAGCTTTGGCAACCCTGCAGGGGCCATTTGACACTCCCCAATCTTCACGGTGACAGGACTTATCAGATCCTGTGTGCCTTTGTCCCTCCATCAAACCATCCTAATCAGACGAACTCGATAAAAAGACAAATTTGTCATTATACTAAAAAAAAGTCTAAAGTACAGATACGTGTCGTTTGATACAAGTCTTAAATACCTCTAAGGGCGCAAGACCACAACCAGCAGAGACACGCGCAGCTAAGAGCGCCTCCCTCGCCTGAGCACATTGGCAAAGTGAACCATTTTTTACAGTATGGTTGGTCAGCCTCCAACATTCCTTGGCAAATTAAGTCAAGGAATACAAATAATAAATAACACTTAGGTAAATCACACAACTTACGGGCCCTCTGCGAGCTTGATCGTCGCTGCAGAAAGCGTCAATTTTCAAGCAAGATCCAATTGCTGTAAGGCTGAATGAACCTTTTGATGACCCGTCTTTGGTAAAGGTTTATAAAGTTTTACCATTGGACTATGGCCCGGTCAGGATATTATGAACATAAAATTTTGATTTTCAATATTAATATGCCTTAATCTCAGAAATGTGACGTAGCGCGGTAACG
The DNA here is from genome assembly GCA_951799405.1 of Agapetus fuscipes. Classification (NCBI taxonomy): domain Eukaryota; kingdom Metazoa; phylum Arthropoda; class Insecta; order Trichoptera; family Glossosomatidae; genus Agapetus; species Agapetus fuscipes. The sequence goes on from OX637335.1 coordinate 515,918, forward strand.
GTAACGGTAACGTTCGTCAATACAAAACACGCACGACATAATCGTAAAATTGATTTATTTGAAAATTAATATTGCACTAATGTCTTTAAGTAGAGAATACACAATTGACAACAGATTCCGATATTTACCCCAATAATTCCAAGCTAAATCCCACTCAAAACAATCACCACAAGTTTACGGCTGAGACGTATAGAAGAAAATGAAGGTAGCGAATCAGTTTTTTTGTGTTTTCCATACTGCATCAAAGAGTTACCATACGCGAAAAAATACAGGGATGCAAGATTTTTGTCAGTTTCAATGAAAATGGTAACACACTGAAAGAAAAATTTCGGAACCAAAAATGGAGAAAAACATTAGCAACTAATATTTCGTGCATAAATAAATAAATATTCTTGTGGCTAGTACAGAAAATAAAAGATACGGTACTAAGGCATATGTTAAATACTCAACTTTATAAACATTTGACTATGTTGATCGTATCTTGCCATCAAAGGGTCAAAAACGGATTGGCGACATGTAAAATTTATATGAGAATGGAAAAAAGACGATTTTGTTTTATTTTTTAATTACATCGCTACTTCATGCTTTTTGCAGATTGTTTTTGTATTTCGATACGCTTTTCAAATACTTTACTCTAATAAATCTAGAATTCAGTAGACATCACCAGTTTTTATGAAAAAACTGAAAATCATTAGACGCACAAGACAAAAGGTACAAATTTCGACGGCGATACCCTTATGTCAATTTTTTTTTGTAATTACACATACAGCATGTGTATGCGCACACTTACATGATTTTGATTGTAAGTATGACTCTAATATGAATCTTAACTGTTAATAAAACTTCGTTGTAGACTATCTATATATAGATGTAAAGATAAGAATAAGTGTAAGAGACTCTATAAAGATTCTGGCCATGCCTATTGAAAATATGGCGTTATTAGTTATTACTTTAAAAGTAAATAATTATATTTTGTATTGTTTGTGTATCAACACTGTGAAAATTCATATTGTTTAATTTTATAATTTTTGGATGAATTAAAACAATGACGTTTAATTCATTATTTAATTTTATTTCATAATTGCCATGTATAGCTTTTTTTTTATTTTTTTTTTTTTTATTTGTAATGTTAATATATTTATTTTGCTGAATTATTTTTTACCTACCTGACTGAGATTTATACCTTTTGATCAAATTTATTATTTAAAAAAAGACTTATCATGTATTAATAAGTTTTATATCTTGATTGCCATATAGAGCTATTCGTTGTTTTATTATGTTTTATTCTGCTGAATGATTTTTACCTACCTGACAGTAATTTATACCTATTGACTAAATTTATTAAAAATCTTTTACTGTAATCATACCTGATGATGACCTTAATCTATAATATCTATAATCTAAGGTGCAAGGATATATTCATTTAAAGCTCTCAGATGTATGCCCACAAACTAACACGTGTAGTTCGCGCTTACAAATTCTGAATGCGTACTTACAAATAAAATCCAAACCTCAAATGAACATAAGCCCCACAACTTTTGCCAACCTTCCCTGAAACAGGGGTGACATTGGCAAAGTGAACCATTTTTTACAGTGTGGGTGGTCAGCCTCATACCAACCTATAAGTCAAGGACCTACTAGGTTGAAAACGCGTTAGTAATTTGTTTAAAGATTTTAATCTTTTTAAATAAATTTTGTAGTGAAAATAAACAGTGATTTGTTTGAATTAATCCAAAAATTATAAAATTAAAAAAGTAAATAATTATTGGCAAGTACCTGTTTATGGTACAATTCCTAATCAATCTCAATTTTAGGTTTTTGGGACAATTGGGACAATTGGGATTTGTGGCTTCCTTTTTGTTTCCTAAATATGTTTTAAATAATAAAATGTCATGTTAAAGTAAAAGCAATATACAGGAGACCTATGTCTAGCAGTTAATTGTAAGAGATTTACAAAAAATATTTAAAACATATTGCATTTGAATAATACGATATGTAATATTGACATTACGCACTTTCAAAGTTACTTGACTCACTGTGATAAGCGGGAGATCTCCGACAGACAGTGTAAAAATACGAAATATTGCTGTTATACAAAGTTATAATTGATTTACCTTTTTAATTTATATATATTTTGTACATAAACACCTTCTAAAACATTGCTGAGGTTTTTTTTTACTTTTTCATATCGGAATTTTGATTTTAAGACATTTTTTTCCCCGCAGAAATGACAAGCGTGCTCTCCCTTCAACGCTTCATCTCCGAATGAATCAGTTCAAGAATATTTGGCGCTTATATTTGGGGCAATTCAACTCATCTTTCAAAAATCTTAATAAAATACAGAAAATGATTTTAATTAAAAATTGATACGGAAACTGACAGATTATTATGTGGACTTTGATATTTACAGTAAAAAAAAACAGAAAACAAAACAAAAAAGCTAGTTTTTGAGCATTCAAAATTGATATTTTCGGCACATTTTTGGGGTTCCTAAAAGTGTAGATATTAGTATCAATTTACAAAAAAACAAAAAAATCGTCAATTAGCATTGTTAACAACAATATTTTCTAAAATATTGTAGAACATTTAAAATACAAAAAATTGACGTATGTACTTGTTAATGAGGGTTAAAAAATGCCTATTTTGTAGAAATGCGTAATTGACTACCCGTATTTAATTTTTAGTATTTTAAATTGAGTTTATTTTTTCATTCTAAAACCAAATAATTAAAGTTGATACTTGCCATTTTTCATTTCTACACATCAAAATTTATTATTGTCGTTACTAATGTACATAAATAAACCTCGAAAACACTCAAAAACGCCGAATTTCTACAACTGTTCGAAAATATTGAGACAGCGTCGTTAAGATAGCATGCATTTCTTAGTTAACGCCTTGGATGAGTTTGTGTGATGTTTTATTTCTTGAGGTACTGAAGTCATCAATTGATTCTTTTCAGCGCATCCGTTTGCTGTTATACTAATAATAATATTAGGATGATTTATTTGGTGAGCGCTGTTTTTGTGTGTATCACACCTCAAGAGCCCTCTGCGAGCTTGGTCGTCGCTGTAGAAAGCGCCAATTCTCAAGCAAGACCCAGTTGTTGTAAGGTTGGATGGACCTTTCAGTGACCGGTCTTTGGTAAAGGTTTATGAATTTTTCAACTCAGCGAAGGTATATTTTTGTGCTCCGCCGGGATCCGAATCCACAACCTTCCATTTACGAGTCCGAAGTGTTGCCAATACGGACTACGGACCGGTCCAAGTTATGGCAGACTTTAAGTAATGGCTGCCGTGCAACGACCTTCGGGACGACGACAAATTATCAAGAAAAAACGTGGTAACCAGAGCAATTACAGCCCGTTCCCACTTGTCGGGTGTCGGATCCGTATATTAATCGGAGGTTCCAGTGGCAGAACATTATGTATGGAGCTATACACACTTGTCGGAAACCGATTTTGTCCGAAATGTTCTGCAACTGGAACCTCCGATGAATATACGGATCCGACACCGAGAAGTGGGAACGGGCTCTTAGATTATACCTATCGACGTTAAAAGGCAGTAGCGACATTTTGGTAAAAAATGAGTTATGAATGCTATCCTACTTGAAATTTTCCGCTCTTTCTAATGCGCTAGCTCTACGATGATTTTTGTGCTGTTTATGCCCAAGCAAACATGCTGTAAACATTGTTCACTTTCCCAATGTCACCTCTGTCTCAGGGAAGGACGGCAAGAGTTGCAGGGTGTATGCCCATTTGAGATTTGGTTTTTGTGTTGTAGGTTCACATGCGGCATGTGCAAGCGCGAACTTGTACGTGTCTGGTTGTGAAAATGCATGTAATGTGAATCTCCAATGTAACATATCTTTGCAACTTAGATTAGATGGGTAAGGGGGCCGGCCTCACACCAACCACTGTAACGAGATGAATTTGTTTGTTTGGTGGAATGGAACATTAGATTTGAATTTGAATAAAAAAAGGAAAACAAAAGAATGCAGAAAGAGAGAAGAAGCTTCCCTGGCGAGAGAGCCACAAGCTGGTGTAAATTAGGATAACAAATATTATTGTGTTGTGGTTATAAATAATTGTGAAACGAATAAAAGTAAACATTTAATGTGGTTGTTATATTAATAATTGTGTCGATCATCTGTCAGAGGAAAAACCCTCACACCACTTTCAGTTGAAGTGGGGGAATCCCAATCCTGGGAGGGCTGGTTCTTATTTCTTGTGAAGGTTGAATACACACTTTGCCGGCGTTTAATTTGGATTTGAAATAGACACCGAAACGGGACATCATTTCTGTACCCTCGGTGGGGCCTTTGGTGACCGGTCTTTGGTAGACGTATATGAATATTTCAACACACCGAAGAGCTTGTCTTGTCTTGTTGTCTTGTATCCTGCCGCCATTTCTCTAGGGGTGGCCGGTACCTCCACACAAGTGCCTCCACTTGACTTTGTCCTTGCATACTTCTTTCATCTCATCTAGTTTCATCACTCTTTTCATGCACGCTCTTCTCTTGTTTCCACTCTGTAGATTCCATTCATTCGCAATCTCACTTAAATCTGATCAATCCATTCTTTCCTAGGTCTTCCCCTTCCACGTTTACCTATTACATTCCCTTTGTACACTATTTTTGTCAGTCGGTCTTTTGTCATTCATTCTTTCAGTACCTATGTCCAAACCATCGCATCACACTTCTTTGAACTTTCACTTTCACGCTTTCTTTTACTCCGCATTCATTCAGAACCCATTCGTTTCTCACTCTATCTTTCAATGTTTTTCCTGTCATACTTCTCAAATGAGCCATTTCTACGGTGCATACCTTATTTACTTCTCTTTCATTTACCGTCCACGACTCGCTTCCATACATCAGGGTCGGCAACAATATACAATTGTGTACCGCCATTTTCATTTTTCAAGAGCATATTTGAAAATATAAATTTTTGGTGCTCCGCCGGGATTCGAACCCACGACCTTCCATTTACGAGTCCAAAGCGCTACCACTAAACTACGGAGCGGTCATATACTGAAACCCTTGTACTAAAGCATAAATTGTATGGAGTCTGACGCTTAGGGATTATTGTAATATAAATGAAAAAAGTAAAAAAAAAAATGTCGTTTTGCATTAAAATCTCGTTGATCTCTATTACGCAGGATAAATAATTATCATCATTACGCAGCATACGATATTTTGTTTATGGTTCACGGTGTCTATGCTTTCATTTTACGGCTCTGGCAACATTTTTCAAGATGGCGGGTGATTATCGTTGATGTGACAGCTCGTTGCCTTTAATCGCTTCCCTTCTACCATGAACACAAAATGTCTTCCCGTTTAATAATTATAACGTAATTATAAATAATATCTTACTCCATTCAAATCATTTAGTTAGTGCGCCTTCTAGTTGGGTATTAAGCAATTTTGTCGTAAAACAAACAATCAGGCTTTTATGAACAGCGATGATGTACTTTTATTTCTTTAGGTACATCCTTGTTAAAGATACACGTTTATAGCCTACTACCAAGCATGGAGAAGGCTCCAAACAGAGCGCTGCATCCGTGTCCAAAAATAAGGTGAAGGTACTGTGATTTTTTTTATCTATGGAGTTCTTTCGCAAACGCTAGCAAGCTCCAACTTGGATTAATATCTAAAGTGTAAGGAATTCAGCAGAATAGCGCTTCAGGAGTGCATGGATGTTGACTAAAAAGGATGATTTAAAGTCACTCGTTTGCTGCATTTTCCATTATTTCAGTTTTTGTTTAACTTTGCACTGACGTGGATTTTTAATTGTCTCATGAAGGACTAATGCTGTGCACACACGCTACGGTCTACCGGGGAATGTTGATTACGCAGGCAACCGGAGTACACACACACAAAAGTGCGGTGGTATTCGAAATAATTGTTTTTTGATCTTCCTCCGGTCGCCTGCGTAGGTAGACCTCTTCAGAAAAAAAATTAAAAAAACATCACATGACAAACATCATATCTTAACACAAAACAGAAAATACCAAAGACGGCAAAATGAACATGAGAAAATGGGACACATTCATATATTTTGGGTAATTTTTACAACTTATACTATCTTTACCTACAATCAGGGGCGGCGACGGCATAGTATTCATTAATTTTTAGAGCTGAGAAAGCCAGCTTGTTTTCCCATGTGATTTATTGTCACTGTGATGTTATGTTTTTGTCATGTTCAAATCTGTCATGTGATGTAATGTCGTGTGTTGTTTTGTCACTGTGCTGTTCTATCCTGTTACCGAAAACAGCACACTCCAAGTATTCATTAGTAGGTAAGGAGTATATTATACTCCTTCCATTACTTATAATTTATTCGCGGCTATAATTCCGATCACAGATTAGATCTGTAATTTATTAATTTCCACAAACAAACATACAACTTCATAATGCCATGCCTGGCTGCATTCCCCCGATATCAAGATGGAACATTTACAACGAGAAGTACTGTTAGTGCAAGCAGAATACCCGCACTAAACAATGCCTGCAATGCGATCCTCAGTTTAGACGTAGCGGAAATTACAAATAATTTAATTATTGCAAGAAAAATAATTGTAATGAAAATACCTATTTCCAAAAAAAACACTTGAAAATTGACATTCAAATTGTGTGGAAAATGCGAAATTATTCGATTAGATTGTTATGGAAGATGCTGTACTGTATCCTACCGCTATTCCACTAGGGGTGGCCAATACCTCCGCAGACGTGTTTCCACTTTTTTTTGTCCTTGCATATCTCTTTCATCTCTTCAACATTCATCATTTTCCTCATACATACTCTTGTATTACTCTCTCTCTGCAGGTTCTATTCTTTCACAATCTCACCTACTTGGTCTATCCATTCCTTCCACGCTTTCCGTAGTCCCACGTAAGTATGAATTCATCAAATCTCTCTACATTACACAATTTTTTAAGCTCTCGTTCTTACTATAGGCTAAATTCAACATCGCAGCTACTTTCACATTGATCAGTCCCTAATCAAAAGTGCCAACGTAATAATAACACATCATTCCAAATTTGAATTATTTTGACAGCCCGCCATTAAAAAACAAAATTTATCGGCGCCTCTCCAGCCATTGTGCAACAAAGAAAAACAAACGATTTATCTCTTCTTTTGAAATATCTACAACAGATTAATGTACAGTTTTTTGTACGTTATATACGTATTTACAAGTGAACCATTTTATTGTGGTAAAACGCTTGTAAGTGGCCGACATTGACAGTTACAAATTGGAGGTTATTTTTCTTGCATGTGCGCAGAAAATATGGCTCAAAATGTCAATGATGCTGCGTTATATTTTACATTTTCTCACGCAAACTTAATGGCGATTGTAATTCTAGGGACAGAATGCAAGATGAGGATACACAATAATTAGCCGGGTAAATTGTTGGCTCCCCAGGGCGTGGATGGACTGTTTACGCATGAAAATAGATTATTATTATGTACGTGGGAAAGTTAATATGTAGCTATTTTGTATTATTCCTGTTGAATATTGATCGCTTATTATGTGCCTGTGATATTTAAAAAACATTTAAAATGGCGCCTCAGTGTGAGACAACAGGGGTAAGATTACTAATAAATAAATCACTTATGTGTTCTTTCGGGTTTGACCATGTTCTACTTGCAGCTCCCACATCTGCCGACGTTTCGCTTTCACGAGCAGAAATCATCTGAAGATGAGAACAACGCATCGCATTCCCCACCAGTTTACACCAACGCGCGTCCGCGAAGACAACGAAAACCCCCACGGCGATTTGAAAACTCGCCCTGAAGATGCTTTCTGCTCGTGAAAGCGAAACGTCGGCAGATGTGGGAGCTGCAAGTAGAACATGGTCAAGCCCGAAAGAACACAAAAGTGATTTATTTATTATTAACACCGGCCATGAAAGTGAAAGTGAAAGTTTTAAACTTTATTTAGGGGTAAGATTATTTTATCAATTTGACAGATTAGGCAATACCACAGATTATAAATTATTTCATGATTTTATACAAAGAATCTGTAGATTTTGCAATTAAACTTTTTCAGTTTTCATAAAACTGTTAATTAAATTTCCTGAAACTGAAATTACATTATCAATAATAAAAAAAAAAAAGGGTGGTCAATGCCTCTACAGGTTTTAAGCGATTTCTTCCAATAAATTCATTCAAAGTCATTCGGTGTTGTTCTCATACAGCAAAAGCCACGGCTCATCCGCAGTCTATTGGGATTTTTCCACACAAAAAATTGATGATCCGTAGATCAGCTATGAATCAAAAGCTTTATGAATAGCACTAATTGAATCCAGCCAATGGATAGTAGTCGCGTACGGAAGTGATTTATTATCACAAGCAAAGTGGTCAACTTTACACACACCACGTTTTCCTGTTCTTGAAGAAAAACTTCTATCATTATGTATTGAGGAGGCTTAGGCATTGCCGGGCTTGAGTTATTTGTGTAGAAAATTAAAAAAAATCATGTCCCAGAACACTTGGGCTCAATTCAAGATTTCCTTCTCAAAAAGTTGCGTACTATAGGCATCAACTTAGCTAACGATGGTACTTTCCGCGAACATCTCAGATGATTATTATTTATTTTTTATTTAAAGCTTTTAGCATATGGCGTCCATATCATCGGAATAAGGATAAAAGAAACATATGACAGTAGGTTCGCCGTTCATTGTTGATGCAAGATAATATAATTATAATCTCACATAATCTGTGCAGTGATCGTAAACATGTGCGAGCCGACACAGCTGTGGCATTATACGTATTAAGTAAACGTATTAAGTAAACGTCAGAAAGACAGTGGATGTGCAACCAGCTATAAAGCGATGTTACATAATGCTCTGGAGAATATGACGCTGGCAGAAATTATGTTACTCCCCTCAAGACACAAATTAAACGCAACTAAGCTACACATACAGTGTAACTCCTTGCCGCGTACTCCCCGAAGGCATCGCATGCGGCGAGTGAACCTATTTAATTTAAAAGAATTTCCTTGACTTATAGGTTGGTATGCGGCTGACCACCCATACTGTGAAAAAAATGATTCAGTTTGCCAATATCACCCCTGTCTCAAGGAAGGACGGCAAGAGTTGCAGGGCTTTTGTTCATTTGAGATGGGTTCTTATAATGTAGGTCCACATGCAGCATGTGTTAGCGCGAAATTATACATGTCTGCTTGTGGGAATGCATTTGATGTAAATCCTAAATGGTATATATCCTTGCAGCTTAGATTAGATTAGATTAGAGGGGGCCGGCCTACTTCGCCAACCACTTCAGTTGACGTGGGCTTACCAGCTCCTGGTTCTCATTTCTTGTGAAGGCTGAGTAAGCCGGTATTTATTTAGGGTTTGAAAAAAACACCTTTTTTAATTGAACTCCAACAAAATTGTTCAAGCAAATTGTTAAAATAACAAATATTGAGTTTAACCGGTTTCGGCCTCTTGGCTATCCTCAGATTAACTCAAGTCCTGAAAATAGTGCGACGTTTTATAAAGCAAAATGAAATATTATTGAAATTTTAGAAATATCATAAAGTAAATCGTTTTAGAATGTTGTTTAAAAAAGGACCAAGATTAATTAGGACGTGATATGATATGTTGACATGAAAAAATTAGATTTTCAAAATTCTAATTTTTAAAAGTAAATTTGAAAATACCCTTAGTACGAGTTGCAAAACATGAGTTAAGTTAAGTTTACGGAAAGTATTAAAGAGTAATTTTCCCCAAAATCTGCCGTTTTTGTTTGTTTGAACTTGATATTCTTTATCACTGTTACTCTTTTGCTGAGACCATAAAGTGTAAGAAACAAAAACGGCAGATTTTGGACTCAAGTTTTGCAACTCGTACTAAGGGTACTCTAACGCACGAGGCTCTGCGCTTTCAGTGACAATTCACATGGGGTGGTGGCCAGTGTCAGATACCTTACCAGCATGTCTAAAAACTCAACCAAAAATGTATGGAAACTTCGTCACTCGCTAGAGGATAAAGTTACTAGTTTTCACGCATTTTCAGATGAACGCTTAGGTTGAACTTAAGTAAAATGTTAAACATGTGTGTGAGCTGATAGCATATAGGTAAAGCATGCCCGAGGCCTGCAAAGCCTACATCAGATGTAGGATCACAATCTTCATGTTACCATATGACCAACTCTGTACCAAGTAACATCTAGATGACAGAGCGTCCCCCCAGTGCTTGCTTGGCTCATCCACCATTCGATTCAAAGATGACCTTTCAATGAAATTTTCTTATGAATCACATTGTATTTTGAGCGGAGAAAACAACGTAAAACACGATAATTTGAGAGCTGTTTTCACTACCTATTGTCAAAATAAATTTCCAGTTTTCAGACAAATGGATCCAGCACACATACAAATAATAGTAATAATAATTTGACAATATTTTTAGTGCCGTTTTGTGAGTTCACCGCAAGGGCACTGCAGAGCCATAGCCCCTCCTGAACAGACATGTCCTCAATCCTGACTTAAAAGCATTTGCACTCTCCACAGCTCTTAGCTCGTGTGGTAAGGCATTCCACAGCAGAGGGCCGGCAATGCAAAAGGCACGATCTAAATAATTAGCCATGTTGCTTCTGCAGGGAACCCTGAGTCTATTCACAGCAGTGCTGCATGCAGATCGCAAAGTCCCCCGCCTACCCTCTACTGTGTCCCCCACGCATAGATCTGAGACATACAGTGGCGCAATGTTCTGCGAGGACTTAAATACAGTTAAGCAGACCTTGTACTCCAAAACATTGCTCGTATGAGATTATTTCCAATGGACATAATACAAACAAGCACTAAGGGGACGAGAGGACAACAACATATATAAGGGATCTTCACAATTCATACAATGGAAATTTGTGACGTGACATTTATGTTGTTGCTAGAGAAATGGCTAACGAATATTTAGTTTGTGGTCCCTAAGAACCCTATTGACTCATCAAGGGAAGAAATGAGAATGGCAAATAATGCAAAAATATTTCAGTACCTCATTGAAAACCTGTATAAAGTGATGTAACATCATGAAATTTAAAGCATTAACGTCATTGATAGGTATTTCATAAAATGTCAATTTAATTAAAATATAATTTCTGTCGCCGATTTGCGCGTCCCTTCGCAGTGTTGCCAGCCTGCAGAGATTATCCCCACCCACCGCACATGTTTTGTACCTACCCGCCCACGGATTTGCATAATATTTTCACCGCTGGCAGCACTGCGCATCTGACAGCGCGGGAAGGCAGCCATAATGCGGGCCGTGCACTTTTTTACATTTTGCAAAAGAGCTTGCGTTATTTTTACACCGTGAAATGGATATATAATGTCATAATGTTTTAATAATTTCTTGCAAGAAAAATGGCAGCGTATACAAAGTACTAGGCATAAATAATTATTGTATTGTGATGAGTAGGAATGGTTGACAGCCCCAACCTGTTGGAGAATTTAAAACGCTTTGCTATTGATGAATAACAATATAAATTCAAAGATGGCATAATATCTGCCGGGACGGGGGGGGGGGGGGGGGGGGTTACAATTCGGATAGTTTATTGTCCAAAAAAATTGGCGTTTACCTACTTTTATTTTTTCAATCAATCTTTGAACTCAAGTTTTCAAATCCGAAGTCCTTCTTTCATTTCCCGAAGACGCATTATCGTGTACAGTACGAATGCGTTAGTAAAATTTCCCGCAAGGCAAATATTTTACACTTTTGAGTTGGCGGGCAAGATAGATCAAAAACCAAATTCATTTTAACCCATAGAGCTAAACCTGATAGTATTTAAAAAATGTGAGCATCCTAAGGTTACACATTTTTTTGCTTCTATCTCTGTGGCTTAGTGCTAAAATCATTGCCAAAATGGTGGAAAAACCCCAGTCTTTGTTTTTCCAAGAAAGTAGTACAAAATATCGATTTTGTTATTTTTTTCTTTAATGAGGTCCGGGAATGGATTGGCATTTACAGTATTATTACATAACTCGGCTAGATTGCTAGAGAAAAGGCAAACTAATATTTTGTTAATGTATGCTAAGGACAGCAGTGCCATACAAGACTGACGTTTGTTTGCTGAGAAAAAACGTTCAAAATAAAAACATGTTTCGAGTTCATTCATCGTAAAATCCATTGCTCTAACACCTCATTTATAAAGCCAACTAACCATTTACTTACTATCCGCATCTGAACCAGTCTAATAAACGTACCTACATAGGTGAATCTGATACGTACCTACTTTCGTTCGAAATTCGAAATTCATAATGTTGTAAACTAAGCATTTTTTCCCTGATTTTAGGGTTTTTATTTTTTTATTTTTTCTACATTACCGACATGTTTTTTTTACAGAAAACAATAGGAATATTTCCGGCATTTAGTGTCGTTTGTTTGTCGTGCTATGCTGTGTGGCTTGGGTGTTAAACGCGTCATAAAATAAGCATTACAACAATCCTGACAATACTAAAATGATTTATGGTTGAAAACAAAATGGCGAAAAGGTCTTTCAACTGTGACCTGTACCTACCCTTAGTACGAGTTGCAAAATTTGAGTAATGTAAAGTTTACGGCAATTATAAAAGAGTGATTTCTCCCAAAATCTGCCGTTTTTGCTTGTTTGAACTTGATTTTCTTCATCACTGTAACTCTTTTGTAACTCTTCGAAACAAAAACGGCAGATTTTGGGAGAAATCACGCTTTAATGTTTTCCGTAAACTTTACTTTTCTCGAGTTTTGCAACTCGTACTAAGGGTACTGGGCTGAAAAACAAAATGCCATAATGTTTAAAGTGTTAAATATTACACTTTACATGCATAAACCCTCCTTTGACCAGTCCCATGTGTATGTGTCAGAAGGACCCGCAGCACATGGACGCTCATCCAAAGCTGCAGAAATGGCTTACTTAGCCTTCGTATGAAATGTGAACCTGTCGATCCGTGAGCGCAAAAAACCCCCACTTCACGAGGAGTGGTTTGGAGTAAGGCTTACCTCCGTTCCTGTAAAATTAATAAGTTTCCACGTACGACCTCTTCGGAGATCTACTACAAGAGAAAGAATAAAAAAAATGAGACATCTATATAATCTTAATTGCAAAGATAATATATTAACATTTAAAATTCATCTTAAATGCATGGCCACAAACGAACACTTGTAAATTCGCACTTGCAAATGCTGCTTGTGAATCTACAAATTAATATCGAAACCTCAAATCAACATAAACCCTGCAACTTTTGCCGACCGAAAGAGGGAAGGGACGACCGAGAAAAGTATGGAGTGATCAGATTGAGGAGATTGTGAAAGAATGGCATATACAAAGTGAGCGTAAAAGAAGAAAATGCATGAAAAAGGTGATGGATATGAAGGAATTGAAAGAGGTATGTCAGGATAGGAAAAAATGGAGGCAACTCTGCAGAGGCTCTAGCCACCCCTAGCGGAATGGCGACAGAGTTACAGTTACAGTACAGTACCCTGAATCAGAGGTGACATTGGCAAAGTGAACCTTTTTTACAGTACCTACCTATAGGTGCAAGAGTTGCATTTGAGATAGGGTTTTTATATGTGGGTCCACATGCGGCATGTGCACGCGAAATTATAAATGTCTGCTTGTGGGAATGCGTTTAATATGAATCTTAAATGATATATATCTTTGCAGTTTAGATTTAAATTTAAGGTGGTTAGCTTTCCAAACTATAAGTCAAGGAATGTCTACTGAAAACCAAGTTTTAAGATTAAATTTTTTTTTTTTTTATATACGAGTAAAAGACGTGATTCTACTTATTTAACTAATTTTATTTAGTTATTTTCTTGTGCTATCTTGATGGTATGTAAATTTCTAAACTCTCATAAATTCCTAACAGAAGCCATGCGAGCTTCTATTCACGATAACCATCTCCAGTTAGTTCTCATCTCGCAAAAAACTTAATTAATTACTGACAAATTAATATTCAAAGGAAAAAAGACACATTATCATTTATATTAATTCAAATTGCTTCACGAATACACCGTGAAATACATTGTTAGTATGAGAACGCGATGTCAATAGAATATTTGACATTTCGTGTGATCTCGCCGCCATCTTGATTTCTGAAGAACCATAGACAAAAAAATATATCGACGGTTAAAAGGCAGTCACAAGCGACATAAACTAAATTGTTCAGTAGAGAGCAGTTTTAAGTTTGAGATTGCAGAAAAATGGCGTAACTTTTTTATTTTTTTATCATATCGTTAAATCAAAATAGCTCTACAATTTAAAAAAAATAAAGGCATTTATTGGCATTCCCATTAATGTGGTTTTACGATTTTTGTATGTCACAAGCGCCTTTAGGAAAAAAAGGCCAAAATCTAAACCATACTTCGAAAACGCAGTTGTTTGCTTGGGCATAAACAACTAAAAAATCATCGTAGAGCTATGGGGGTTGGCGCATTAGAAAGAGCAGAAAATTTCAAGTAGGAAAGCATTTATAACTCATTTTTGACCAAAACGTCGCGTCGCTCTCTACTTCCTTTTAACCGTCGATATTGTTATCATTACGTTTAAAATCAGGTCCGCACGTGAATTGACGTATACAGAATTGTGTCGTCACGCGGCCGGTTCGGCGATTAAATATTTTGTTTTATATTACTAAGGACAGCAATCCTATACAAAACTGACGTATGCTCGCCGTGAACACAGTTCCAAATTTAAAAAAAATTCCGACCTCATAGGTGCCTTATTCAATAAGAAGCGTAGATTATGTAAGATAATATGGATGAAATGCAGCATGTGTAAGGGTGAACTTACACGTGTTAGCTACATAATATCTTTCGGGGCGATTCTTAGACATTTTAGTCGTACGTTGAGCCCACGCGTTGACAAACTAATGATGCATTTGTATGAAGACCTGTCAATCCAAGATGGCCGCAAGTGAACAGCTGATTAGTCTTCATACAAATATTACCACAATTCGGTAGGTAAGAATAACCGAGGTGATGTGACTTACAGCCCAGGCATCATTAGTTCGTCAAAGCGTGGGCTCAACTGACGACTGAAATGTCTAAGAATAGCCCCGAAAGTGTCTTCCATTATTGATACCAATATTTCATTATAAGAACCTACATATAGATTACCTAAGGTTCTGGGATTTCTTTAAATACTCTCCACTAGAGGTACACTGCGCTAAAAACGCTACACATAAAGTGTAACTTCTTACCGCATTTTCCCTGAAGGGGTCGCATGTGGCAAGTGGGTCCTATTTCTTATTACAGGTAAGGAGACCGTCCCTACGCCAACCACTTCACTTGAAGTGGGGGTTTCCCAGCTCCTGAAGGTGGTACTCTTTTCTTGTGAAGGCTGAGTAAGCCTTGCCGGTATTTTTATTTTGGATTTGAAAGAAACACCGGAAAGGAAAATCTTACACCCGAGCCCTCGGCATGGAATGCAAGCACTCTACCGACTGAGCTATCGACCACAGGTATGTATGATTGTTATTTTTGCATTCTGCGTGCGGACAGCGTGTTCCTGCATATTCTAGTTCCCGCCCTGAGTGGGCTCGGGCCTCCAACGACATAAATCTCTTCAAAACACTCACAAGTGACCGCAGTGAGGGCGTTCATGTAGAACCTACTCCATACAGTTTGTGTTTCTGAGCTTATATTTGAATATCTAATATTATAGCATGTCCGGTCGATAGCTCAGTTGGTAGAGTGCTTGAACAGATTTCCCGTTTTGATGTCTATTTCAAACCCAAAAATAAAATACCGACGAGGTTTACTTAGCTTTCACAAGGTATGAGTAGATACGAGCCCCCTAGGGAGCTGGGAAACTGTCACTTCGAATTTAGTGATTTGCGTAAGGAAGGCCCCCTTACGTGTAAAGATAAATAGGTTCCACTCGCGGTTTATTATATGTGTAGCTGAGCAGCGTTTGTAGCGTTAATTATAAGTAAGTCCGGTCGATAGCTCAGTTGGTAGAGTTGGTAGCTCAGTTGGTAGTGCTTGCATTCCATGCCGTGAGCTCGGGTTCGAATCCCACCGAGGGTGTCAGAAATGATTTCCCGTTTCGGTGTTTATTTCAAGCCCAAAATAAAATACCGGCAAGGTTTACTCAGCCTTCACAAGAAATGAGTACCAGCCCTCTTGGGAGCTGGGAAACCCCCACTTCAGCTGAAGTGGTTGGCGTAAGGCCGGCTCCCGTACCTGTAAAAATAAATAGGTTCAACTCGCCACATGCGACCCCTTCGAGGATAACGCGGCAAGAAGTTACACTATATGTGTAGCTTAGTTGAAGTTGAGTTGAAGTGCCCATGACAAACTTCGAAGCTGCAGGATTTTCACACTTCTTCAGTGTTTTCTCTCGTAGAAAATAGGAAAAACGATGCATTTATCTGAGAAGCCCATGTTAGCTTAATATGTCTCTTATTGGCCCTTGATCGAAACAAAGCAATCAAATTAGTCGTTGGTCGAAACAAAGCCATCAAAGTGGTCATTGATGATGATGATGATGATTTGTAGAGCGCCGTTTCGTGACTACTGTCACTGCAAGGGCGCTTTCAGTCTCGACGCGGCAGTGAGGAAGCGGGTCTTCATTCTCCTCACTCCTCTCATTGGTCGAAACAAAGCAATCAAAGTGGCCCTTGCTCGAGAAAAGGTTAATCACCACTGACGGAGAAGTAAGAAATTCTAGTATCTCTGTGCTATATGCAAGATTTCCCGTTAGCCTGAGAGCTTCGCTGTTTAACAATGCAGAAGCTCTCTCGATAAGTCAATATAACTGGGCTCAGGAATGTCCAGAACAGCGGCCCAACCATCGACTACTCCTATCAGCTGTGGACTAGAAACTTATTTAAAGAAAATATGCAGTATATCCCTTTTAAATCATCAAAAATGTCAAAAAGTGTCATTTCGTTGAAACCAAAAAAAAACTCGAGTGTAACAGCGAAATCTTTCCAGAAAGTTGTAAGCTTTGAAAATCACGCCTGCGCAAACATTGTGCGCACGCATTATAAATCTTTTGATCGGTACATTTGACAATCCTTAAACGTAAAAGGAATTATTATTTTAAGACATTATGGCATTTGTAATTATTGAGTGTCTAAACACAAAATGGAGAAAGCAAGAAAACATAGGATTTCACAGGTAAGAACATGTTTTGTATGAATGCACTACTGCTGCGTTTGACAGGACTTTAAATGCATTCATTCCATCACCTTTTGCATACCTTCTCTTCTCTAACATTCGCTTTTTTATCCCATCTAAATCTAATCTAAATCTAAGTTGCAAAGATATGTATCATTTGAGATTCATATTAAATGCATTTCCACAAGCAGACACGCATAATTTCACGCTCACACATGGCGCATGTGGACCTACAATATAAAAACCCAATCATAAGCCCTGCAACTCTTGCCGACCTTCCCTTAAACAGGGGTGATTTTGGCAAAGTGAACCATTTTTTACATTATGGGTAGTCAGCCTAATACCAACCTATAAGTCAAGGAATAATACAATCTGATAAAAGGCACACAACCTCCGTTTTCCTTTCACATTTCCTCTGTATGACACCACCTCATCATTGAAACTTCTTTACTAGAAGATGAAGAAGAAAACATGCATAGTAAGCTAAGAATGGTTATGATAACTCTTGGCCACCTACGCGCCAAGTCCACATGGCCATAACTCACTCAGTTGGCCCTCCCACGGCCAACCAGGCCGAGAGATGGCCCCGCAGGCCTGAAGTGGGATGGCCAATAGAGCCCTAACTATACAACATACGTGCAAAGTCATTCATAGCGTCAAATATACGTAAACTAAAACTACCACTAGATGCGATGCTTTTATCTACATACATTTATTTATTACACTTTTGTTGAGCTTAAAGTTTTATTGTTAGAACGGCACAGTGACAAAACAAAACTGACATAATGTCACATGACTTTACATTACATGTCAGAACATCAAATGACAAAGGATCGCATAACAAAACATCACAGAAAAGTACAACACCATGACAAAACATCAAAAAACAAAACGTCACATAACAAAAGATCATATGTCTTTGTATATAATCGTTGGGATGGTCGAGGGCATAGAGTGATAGAAATCGAATTTGCGTAATTGCCACTTACGCCGCGCCGGTTCAAGCCCGGCTTGTTCTATAGACAATATCTTCAACCCTGGTTCAACAGATGTCATTGCATGCACACAAGCTTTCGCTTTCGAATGAAGACAACTGGCCAGGTAAAATAGGTTGTTGAATTACATATATCTTCACATTTAAAAAAAAAACCTAAAGCAGACCATACCTGACGAACGATGTTTTGTCATCTAATTTCTAATCAAATCTAAGTTGCAAATAAATGTAACGTTGAAGATTCATATTATTTGCATTCTCACAAGCTGACACGTATACACGCCGCATGTGAACCTACAATATAAAAAACCCAAATCCCAAATGAACATACACCACGCAACTCTTACCGACCTTTCCTGAAACAGCGGTGACATTGGCAAAATGACCCATTTTTTACAGCATGGGTAATCAGCCGCATACCAACCTGTAAGTCAAGGGACAAACGCATTGTTATTGTGATGTATCTTCTGTGTTGTTTTATCTAATCTAATCTAATCTACGTTGTAAAATATATGTAACATTAGAGATTCACATTATATGCATTTTCACAAAACAGACACGTATAAGTTCGCGCTTAAACATGCCGCATGTGGTCCTACAATATAAAAACCCAAATCTCAAATAAACATACACCCTGCAACTCCTGCCGATCTTCCCTGAAACAGGGGTGACATTGGCAAAGTGAACCATTTTCTACAGCATGGGTGGTCAGTCGCATACCAACCTTGCATGCGCACTGTCATTGTGTTGTATTTTCTGTGTTGTTTTATCATTGTGATGTTTTTTAGGTGTTGTCTTGTTTGTATGTACTGTCTTGTGATGTAAATTCATGTATCGTTATGTCATGTGTTGTTTTGCCACTGTGCCGTTGTAACCAAGTCACCGAGTTTAAGCATGCAGCTGTCTGCACTCGGCACTGTTAACGACGCGCTCTTGCACGGCCATAAATCCACCGGCCATTTCACGGGCATCAGCATCTCTCCTAAATGTCTAAATATTTTTACACATTTTTATATTGTGACGCCAGCTTAATGTAACGGTGAAGCAATATAAAATAGCCCTCTGGTTATATAAGATAAGCTCCTCTCAGCGGTCATGGGATCGAATACCAGCTGGGGTCAAAAAAATTGCCTCTATGTGTTAAAATGCAGGTCTGGCCATTTCTTCTTTCCAATATTTTTTTAATAAGCCCCTGTTTTGTTTCTCCTAATTTATGTTTTAATATGCAACCGAGGCCTACCGAATGCACAACTCTCTAGGTTGCAGGCTGTTTTGGATTACGAAGCAAGAATCATTTTAGAGGACAATTAATCCATATCTATCACCTTTTTCATACATTTTCTTCTTTTACATTCCCGTTGTATGTATATCCCATTCTGTCACAATCTCCTCAATCTGATCACTCCATACTTTTATCGGCCATCCCTTACCTCTTTTTCCTCTCACACTTCCTCTGTATGCCTGATGCTTGGCCTCCCAAATGTACAACTGTCTAGGTTACAGGCTGTTTACAATGCCGCAGCAAGAATCATTTTTGAAGGACATAAAACTGATCATGTCCCTCCTATATTGCAGCGTCTTCACTGGCTGCGTGTCCTGGAGAGAGTGGAGTATATAGTGTGCCTTATGGTGTTCAACTCTCTCAGAGGAGCGGCCCCGTCTTATTTGACTGAACTGTGTGAGGTTGAGGAGATTGTTGGTAAGCGGTGCACTCTTCGCTCAGCGAGGGGTGATGCTATCAACAGGCTGAAAATGCCACCTCGACGGAGCAGAACGGGCTTTGGGGATAGGTCGCTTGGCTCAGCGGGACCGTCGTGCTGGAACCAGCTACCTCTGAAGCTGAGGAAGGAGGCCGGTGGAGAACATTTCAAGAAGGAGTTGAAGATGTTCATGTTTTCTAAGAAGCAAGTGAAGGATGGGCGCCCTTTGGGGTGGCTGGAGCCACTAAACGGCGCCCAAGAAAAGAAAAAAACTAAATAATATACATCTTGAGGTAGGTACCTCTGAATCCTAACATAAAAAACAGTTTTTACAAATTAATCTCCATAAGAAATTAAAACTTACTCATTTAGGAACAAGATAGCCATGGATCAAATTAAAATATTTGGCATCCAGTTGGCTTCATACCTACAAAAACCGTGACTAAGCTACACATGTAGTGTAACTTTCTAGCGACTTTATAGTGTAACGTTTCAATTCAAGCAACACCTCTGCCGCATCCTTCCAGAGTGACATAGACCCTAAGCCTTTTTAAGGAATTGGGGAGCCTCCCGCAGGATCCCTTAAAAAAGTGCGTTTTCCCCGAAGAGGTCGCATGTCGCGAGTAGAAGCTATTTATTTATACAGGTAAGGGCCGTGTAAAACATGCAACACAAGTACAGAAAATTTGTGCAATTTCTAATTGACCAACCAAACCAAAAATTGGGGGGAAACGCCCGACGTCGTCTTGTCCAGACGAAGGGGAGGTTTTGTTTTTATTGTTACCCCTTTTAGCAGTCCGGTCGATAGCTCAGTTGGTAGAGTGCTTGCATATATTGTAATGATTGTTAATAAGCTTCCTTGACATATAGGTTGGTATGAGGCTGACCACCCACACTGTAAAACATGGTTCACGTTGCACTCCTGTTACAGAGAGGATCGACAAAAATAGCAGAGTTTTTGTTTATTTGAGTTTTGGATTTTTATTTCTAAGTACACACGCGGCATTTGTAAGCGCGAAATTACACATGTCTGTCTGTGGGAATGCATTGAATGTGAATTTTATTTGCAATATTTTTTTATCAAAGTTTTTTTTATCTATTTAGATCCGGTCGAAAACTCACTTGGGAATCACAATTCGAATCCCACCGAGGGTTTTAAAAATGATTTCCCATTTCGTTGTATATTTCAAACCCTAAATAAACACCGGCAAGGTTTACTCAGCTTTCACAGGTAATGAGAATCAGCTCCCCCGAAAGCTGGGAAACTCCCACTCCAACTGAAAGTGGTTGGTGCTAGGCCAGCCCCCTTACCAGTAAAAATAAATAGGTCCCGAATCGCCACATGCGACGACCCCTTCGGAGATAACGCAGGCAAGAAGTTACACTATCTGTTTAGCTTAGTAACGTTTTTTTTTCATGTGTTTAGAATCTTCCTTTCTTCATTTTGTTTCAAATCTCCTTCCCTCAGTTTTTCATAGTCTTACACACACGTGCATAGGATTCTCATGATATCGATCACCATCAGCCAGTAACGGCTTCAGCCAGCATCAAATATTCATCGACATTCCAGACGACACTGTTCTAGCACTTCTAGCTGCTGCAAATTATTAATAACTTTATTCGCTAGTAGCGCTATTCTGCTGAATTCCTTACACTTTGGATATCAATCCAAGTAGGAGCTTGCTAGCGCTTACGAAAGAACTCCATAGAAAAAAAATCACAGTAGTTATACCTAATTTTTGGACACGAATCGCTATCACGTCGACTTTAAGGGTCTGTTGTACTAAACTCCAATCAGAAAAAAATCTAAATTTAGTGTGATTTCTCCCTTTCAAATGAAAAATTTGGTCGCATTAATGTAAGCCAGCTGATGTACATCATATTTCCTGTTCAAATTCCATCATATTATTACCCACTTCCGAGAAATATTTAGCCGAGGTGCTTACTAGAATTAAGCAATCAAATTTGATGTGTCAATCCTGCCACATCACCAACACCTCTGCGGCACAATAACAAGTGTCATAGACCCTTAGAGTCTCTCGAATCTAGGGAGTCTCCCGCATAGGCTTTCTTAAAAAAAAAAAAAGATATTGATTAAAGGTTGGTGCAACAGATTATGTCGTAAGGAATTTAGCAAAATAGTGCTTCTGGGCCAGGATTTTGCTAGCACACCTAGCCGAATTCAAGCAATATGTTTGCCTTTAACCAATACAAATGCATTTCAAAAACTACCCACACGATTGACTTAATTGCGTCCTTTTCATTCAGTATTAAGTCGCTATGCTTACGTTGAAAATACCGGACCTTTAAATTCATAAAAATTCAAATTTGTTCACTCCAGGTTAAAGAAGACTTTAAATTCTCATAAAAATGCTAAAACAAGCAAATAATATTTTAGTCGCCATTTTAATATATAACTGTAGCTCTGTCGCCATTCTACTAAGGTTAGCCAGAGCCTCTGCAGATTTGCCTCCATTTTTTCCTATCCTTGCCTTTTTTATTTTTTCCTTTTTGTACATTCGCTTTTTACATTCCATTATTTCACAATTTCACCAATCTGATACAACCATGCTTTTCTCGGTCTGCCCTTTCCTCCTTTCACATTTCCTCTGTATATACACTTTGTAAGTCTTTCATCATCCATTCTTTCTACATGCGGAAACCATCTCATCACATTATTTTGCACCTTTACTTCCACATCCTCTTTCAACTTGCATTTGGCTTTTACCGTCGTTCTCTTTTGTTCAAAATGATGATGATGATGATGGATGATTTCTTTCCTGTGTGGCGCCATTTAATGGTACAGGACCATCTTAAGGGCGCCATGGCTTCTGGAGAAAAGCAGTGTCTTCAGTCCCTTTCTGAAGGTGGTGGTAGGCTGGTTCGCGCGAACACCGACGGGCAAATTGTTCCAGGCAACCGGCCCGGCCACCGCAAAGCTCCTGTCTGCAAAATTTGATGTGTTCGCTCTTTTGGGCACTATGACCTTGTTGACAGCAGTGAGGGCAGAGCGTAGTGGCTGTTTTGAAGGCTTATCGACAGAACATAGCTCAGCGAGACATGGGGGTGCCGTGCCGTTCAGGACCCTATGTACAGAGAGACAACTTATACTCTACCCTCTCTCGGACCCTCAGCCAGTGCAGTTCTCTCAGCAATGGCAAAATATGACAGCTCTTTCCCTGTCTAAAAATTGCCGGCAGCAGCATTGAAAGCCATTTGCAGCCGATCAAATAATTTCTGCGATAGTCCAGCATATATAATATTGCAGTATTCTAATCGAGAGACGACGAAAGCAGCTACGAGGCTTTTGACAGCATCCGCAGGCAAACATATTGAGATGAGGCATATGGAATTATGCATTTATTGTATATGGAAGCTACGCAAGCCTTTGCG
This sequence comes from Agapetus fuscipes, assembly GCA_951799405.1. Taxonomy (NCBI): domain Eukaryota; kingdom Metazoa; phylum Arthropoda; class Insecta; order Trichoptera; family Glossosomatidae; genus Agapetus; species Agapetus fuscipes. The sequence goes on from OX637335.1 coordinate 539,098, forward strand.
AATACATAATTAAAAATAATGACAAAAATTACCCACTTCACATATTGTGGTGTATTATGTGTCACACCTCAATTCACACTAACGCTTTTAAACAATGAGGAAACATAAAAAATATATAAAATAAAACCATAAAAAATAAAATTAACCCAGGCAAGAAAAAACACAGTGTTCTTAATTAATGGATGTGGCATTAAAAAAATGCTAACTATCAGATTAATAACTGTGAAATGCACTTACTGACTACTTATAGTTTTAATTTATAGTTATAGCAAAAAAGATCAGTTACATGTAACTGGAGTTATCCATTTGTATCTGATACTCAGCATTTTTTTCGTAACGAGAAATTAACTTGGATAATTAAGATGTGAGAACGAAATTAGTTTTATTTGAATGCATGAGAAGACTCATTGTCCCACATTTTTGTATCTCTAATCTAATTTTGTTGAATTACTCTAACAGGGTTATTCTAACAGGTTTACTCTTTTGGTCCATAGCTGATCTATAGATCATAATTTTTTTGCATGGAAAATTCGCGTTAGGTGGCGGGTAAACCATGAATTTGCTGTGTGTGAATAACATCGTTGGAATCCAAACCTGGATCTTGAAATATAAGAAAGGTGAAATTCAGAAATAAATTTCGAAAACTATAATTGGTAGGTATTATAATTAAATAAAAGGTTTATAGTGGACCATTTACAGAAATTATTTTAAAACTAAGAGAAATTTCTAAGAAAAAAAGAGACTTGACTTATAGGTTGGTATGAGGCTGACGATTCAAACTATATAAAAATGATTCACTTCATGTCATAGAGAGTGGCCTGCTTAAAGTGGCGCTGGGCTAGTCACGTCGCAAGGCAGGACCATCGAGCTATCGACTATGACAGGTGGCCGAAAAGGATCGTCCAGTGGCGGCCCAGGATGTCCAAGCGGGGAGTGGGGAGACCCCAACTGAGGTGGCTGGACGACATCAAGGGAACTGCAGGCAGAGGATGGCTGAACACAGCAGCCGATAGACAAACATGGATAATATTTTAGGAGATCTACGTCCAGGAGTGGACTGAAAAAGGCTGAGGAAGAAGAAGAAAAAGGATTTTCTAGAAAGCTCGCCTAGGCCTGTGACGTAACACCGCCGCGCGTGGGGAAATTCGAAATGTTCCGAATCCATTGTAATATATCGTCCCTCCAGTGTTCGTTTGGCTTATCTACCATTTGATTCAAAGATGACCGTTCAATAAAATTGTCTTAAGAATCATATTCTACACAATCTGAGCTAAGTAAAAATTGTAAAACGCGATAATGTGAGCGTTGCTATAAATATTTTCAAAATCAATTTCCAGCATTCATAAGACACATTGGTCCAGTACAGATACAAACATTGCTCGTGTGAGATGACCTCTGATGGATATAACACAAGCAATTCATTTTCTACTAGCCCTATCCATTACAAGATGAAATACATTATTGTTATGATTGTAGGGTTCTACTAGTCTCTTTTAGGATATTTATTTTACAGTTAAATTTATTTTTACACTTTTACATTTATTTATTTCACAGATGGTTTGTGTTCACTTATGCTGTTAGTCTTCACATGTAGTATAAGGTCTCAAAAGAACTCTCTCTCTGCAAGCTGTGCGCGCCTTATATACCCCAGCGATAGAAGCTTCTAAAGGTGAGTTTTTCCAGAAGCTTCTCGAAGCACATTACTATCACAATCTAATGAGTTCTCTATGTACTCAACAATCATTAATCCTACCCACCAATATTATAAAGAATTCCTATCAGCTATAAGTATAACTAATACCTATACCTATCTAAATATTTATATTGCATATACTATTTTAAACAATGTATATAATGGGTTGTTACTGTGATGTTTATATTGTTTACGCTACACTGCGTTAATCAACGACTGATGTTCGTTATGCAACATCCATGCATACGTAATATTATATTTTATTTTAATATTTATAAAAATAGAAAAAAACACGTTCAATGGCTTCACTTATCAACAATGTTAGATTCGTACCAAGAATCTATTGCATATGAAATTATGCATTTATTGTACGATGAACTGAACTCTACTTTATAACGAACGTACAATAAACCCAAAATAAAATACCGACAAGGTTTACTCAGCCTTCACAAGAAATTAATACCAGCACCCTCGGGAGCTGGGAAGCCCCCACTTTAAATGAAGTAAGGCCGGTCTCCTTACCTGTTATAATAAAATAGGTTCCGAGTTTTAGGCTTACACGGCCGGCTGATGATGCTGGAGTGATGTTTTCTGGAATATGTTGCCGTGGTCTGTGGGAGCTGGAGCTTTCGGACGTTTCGCCCATTTCTACGATGGGCTTCTACTATACTTCACGCTGAAGAATCCCATCGCAGAAATGGGCGAAACGTCCGGAAGCTCCAGCTCCCACAGACCTCAAGCATAATAGGTTCCACTCGCCACAAGCAAAACCCTTCGGGGTAAACGCGGCAAGAAGTTACACTTTATGCGTGGCTTAGAAGCGATTTTTTTAAACTCAATGGAGTGCATCTTGTTACACTAATACTTGGGCATTTCCTCTGCCCTTGGCTATATACTATATTATACAAGAGCCCACACACCACGCGTGGATAGGTTCACGCATTCACATGATTGCGTGCGCAGGCTACGCGCTAATGAACCCAGTATTGCTTACATCTCTTCCACGCATCCACAGGTATGTGCAAAGCATTAGTAATTCATATCCGAAATCTCAATATCCGAGATATCGCCCCACCAGTGCTTGTTTAGCTTATCTACCATTTGATTCCAAGATGACCATCAAATGAAATCGTCTCAAGAATCACATTCTACACAATCTGAGCTAAGTAAAAAACGAAAAACATAATAATGTCGAGTGGTTTTAAATATTTTCAAAATCGCATTCATTCCTTGATTTATAGGTTGGCATGAGGCTGATCCCCCATACTTTAAAAATGGTTCACTTTGCCAATGTCAACCTTGTATCAGGGAAGGTCAGCAAAAGTTTCAGGTTGCATATTTATTTAAGTTTTCGATTTTAATTTGTAAGTACACATTCATCATTTGTAAACGCGAACTTACACATGTCTGTTGGTGGGCATACGTTTGATATGAGTTTTGAATGTTAATATAACTTTGCAACTTAGATTATAGATTATATACGACACATTAGTCCAGTACACATATAGACATTGCTCATGTAAAATTACCTCTGTTTGAGATAAGATCATGTTTACAGGTAAGGGGGCCGGCCTTACGCCAACCACATTAATGAAGTGGGGGCTTCCCAGCTCCCGAGGGGGCTGGTACTCATTTTTTGTGAAGGCTGAGTAAACATTGCCGATATTTTATTTTTTGGCTTTGAATAAACACCGGAACAGAAAATCATTTCTGTCGCCCTAGGTGGGATTCGAACCCGAGCTCACGGCATGGAATGCAAGCACTGTACCAACTGCATGGACCAACGGCATAGAATGCAAGCACTGTACCAACACGGGACTGAAGACACTACTTTTCTCCAGAAGCCATGGCGCCCTTGAGATGGTCCTGGAACATTAAATGGCGCCACAGGAAAGAAATCATCCATCATCATCATCATCATCATCAACTGAGCTATCGACCGGACACAGCTGCGAGTAGTATCTATAAAGATTCCGGTAGTATTTTAGTAGTTACTCCACTATCCGCCCGTCTCTGCTTGCGGCATATGGTTTTCGCTTCTGGAGTCGTAAAACCAAGCAAAACACTTTACTTTCGCACGACTAGAGTTGTGCCGAGTCATGCGTAGGTATTAGCTACAACCGACGCACTCACTGGTATTTCCGCGATCTAGGCGGCCATAAGTCCCATAATCGATTTTGCGAAATTAATGAAAAAAAGGATGAGAATAGAAAGCTCACATTCTTACGCACTTAATCTGAAAGTTTCTTTTTTCTCCCTTAACACCTCGCTCTGATTTGTGAGTTTGAAATCGATGTTCTTGCGTTGCATTCGTCTTCGTTCCAATTTGCATTTTACAAACATAAGTTTTTAGAATGAATATTTTTTTGTGTTTTTCATTTTGAGATTTGATGGGGATGGATTCTAATACCTCAGGTAAGCTTCTTCAAAACAGCATATAAGGAATGCTATTTCATTCATTTATTATAACAAAAAAATCATGTTCTTTAAAACTGGTTTTTGTTGTATATTTTTATTTTATTTATTTTTTTTGGTGGAGTATTTGTAATATGACCCGGCAAGACCCGGCTAAAATTTAGTTTGTTACATAAAATTAATGTATTTTTGCATTCAAAAACCAAAAAATCATGTGCGAATTATTGCGAATAAGCATGGTTTTGGCTTTTTGAAAATATTTAGTACTCTCATCTGTAAACAAGTTTTTTATCAGGTGTGTGATTTGAATTTGATTATCTTTTTTTTAAATTAGGTATATCTTTGGGAAGCAAGTTAGTTACTCATAAATACTTGTTAGACCTCATGAACGTTGATAATTTGCCAAATCTTGAAGAAAAACTTGAAAACTTAAGGGTCCCATTGTCATCGTCTGACTTTAGTAAAGACCAAGTTGCGAACTTTAAAAAAAGCTTTGCATGTTTCAAATTGGATATGAAGCAAAGATTGATTCAAGCGAAAAAGAAAAGAAAATGTGTTTACTAAAATATAACAAGTCTTTGCTTGAGGATATGTTCGAGATTCCTGTGGTTGGACGTGCCCAAAAACGAGCAGGCTGACCTAATAAACCTTTTGAGCAATTGAGCAATTTCCTTGACTTTTAGATTGGTGTGAGGCTGACCATCCATGCTGTAAAAAATGATTCACATTTCCAATGTCACCCTTGTTACAGGGATGGTCGGCAAAAGTTGCAGGATTTAGGTTCATTTGAGGCTTGGATTTTAATTTGTAAGTCCACATTCAGCGTTTGTAAGGGCAGACTTACACGTGTCTGTTTATGAGCATGCATTTGGTATGAGCTCTAAATGTTAATATATCTTTGCAACTTAGATAAATATAGAGTGAGCGCAGTAAAAGAGGAACGATTAAAGAGTTAAATTCGTGTTTTGAAAAAGATTATTTCTGTGTGTTGCGCAGGTGGAACTAGAAAAAGGCGGGAAAATAAATGCTTCCAAATTATATTTTGTAATATCGTTTAAGAAAAATATATTACAAATATTCCAACACGTACAACAAAGTAAAAAAGGTTTTTTTTCGAACAGCACCTAACAAATAGCGATCATCTCTCAAATAAGTTCGTATCCTTAGCACCCCATGACTCCCACAATGCACAAAGTGTTGGTTTATAGCACAGTAATTTTATCAACAGCCTTGCTATCCATTGGACAACTAAGTGAGGAAGCAGGAGAGGCCCTTGATAATCACTTTAGAGCGTATCGTCAAGACATCATAAGAAATTTTTCACTTGAATTATCACGCATTATTTTAATCAAGTCACACTGAATAGACTCTTGCTAGGTTCCGATCCCTTGCTTAGTGGCAGAAGGACTATTAAAAAACAAAATAAGTACATTTTTATCTAAAACCATTGAAATGTTGTTGCCTTTAGAGGCATACAATAGAAAAAGTTCGGGTGAAAAAGATTTCGAAAATGTGACTCTAGCACAGTATATTTTTACACTTACTATTCAACTGTTTTTTCTATAATTTTCAATTATTAGTTTTCAAATGTGTATATAAGATGTTTATGTAATATAATATGTCAAATACTGATTTGTATAATAAATTTATGGCTTTTTATAACTTAGAATATGCTTATATCAGTACTCGTAAAGTATAATCCAATAATATATCTATATGTTTTTTTTTGTTTTAAAAGTAGTAAATAATGTTTTATATGCTAAATTCATGTTATTTTATTTAATCGCATTAGTTTCGACCTATTTAAGCACAAAAATAATTTTGGCCGCCCAGATCACGGAAATACCAGTATGTGCGACGTTGTGAATACCTGATAATAATAATCTGTAATCTAAGTTGCAAAGATATATTAACATTCAAAACTCTTATCAAATGCATGCCCACAAGCAAACACGTGTAAGTTCGAGCTTCCAAAGCTGAATGTGTGTTTTTTTTTTATTTGTGAAGAGGAATGCAATTCACCAACCTATTTTGCCTGGCCAGTTGTCTTCATGCGAAAGCAGAAGCTTGTGTGCATGCAACGACATCTGAACCAGGGTCCAGCCGTGGCTCGAACCAACGTTATCTGAACCAAACACGCTAGCTGAACAAGCGTCTTGACCGCCGTGGCCATAAATCATTTATAAATGCAACTGAGCTACACATACAGTGTAATTTCTTGCCGCGTAGCCCCTGAAGGTTGCGCATGCGGCGAATGAAACCTATTTATTTGAACAGTTAAGGGGGCTGGCCTTACGCCAACCACTTCAGTTGAAGTGGGGGTTTACCCAGCTCCCGAGGGGGCTGGGAAACCGCTGCATCATATACCTTAAAATAAACAAAAAACAGCAATTAAAGTTAAAAGTCTTAGCCTCCATCATTGCAGATCCACTGCCATTTTTTTCAGTTTCACACATTTGTATGATTTTGTTGTGTTTTTTTTTTATACTTAAATGTTATTTATTACTCGTATTCCTTGACTTATAGGTTGGTATGAGGCTGACCATCCATACTGTAAAAAATGGTTCACTTTGCCACCCCTGTTTCAGGGAATGTCGGCAAGAGTTGCAGGGCTTATGTTCATTTGAGGTTTGGATTTTATTTGTAAGTACACAATCAGCATTTGTAAGCGCGAACTAAACGTGTTTGTTTGTGGGCATGCATCTGAGAGCTTTGAATGAATATATCCTTGCAACTTAGATTATAGATTATAGTGTGATTTCGCGATAGAGTGCGCACGTAGTTGATAGTACTCAGTTGGCGCATCTCTAGCTGGTTTAACCTTTAGTCGGATACTGTTATTCCTAGATCGGCTTCTGTTGCAGGGAGCGTGTATACCTGCGCTCTATAATATCTAATACATGGAGTATCTGCGGACCTTTACAACTCTAATCAATGATTACTACATCAACTCCATTGAGGAGTTAGACTGGAAATAATCTAAGAGATGGAGTTAAGAATGAATGGGTAAAAGACAAATGTATGATTTTTTTTAAATAGATTTGTGAAGAGGAATGCAATTGACCAACATATTCTGCCTGGCTAGAAATAGGTATTAATATCATAAATTAATAAGTCATTATTGTTTATTTTAATGAATTATGAATTAATAATTACTCAATAACATCTAGTTCCTTGACTTATAGGTTGGTATGCGGCTGACCACCCATGCTGTAGAAAATAGTTCACTTTGCCAATGTCACCCCTGTTTCAGGGAAGGTCGGCAGGAGTTACAAGGTGTATGCCAATTTGAGATTTGGGTTTTTATATTGTAGGACTACATGCGGCATGTTTAAGCGCGAACTTAAATATGTCTGTTTGTGAAATTGCATATAATGTGAATCTCTAATGTTAATTTTATTTTGCAACATAGATTAGATTGGATTAGACATCTGTTGAACCAGGGTCAAAGTTATGGTTAAATGACCCAGGCGGGGATTGAACCAACGTTGCTCTATTCCAAACACGCTAGAAATATCAGCCCACTTGGCCCCCTCGGCCAAACACCGACAAGTTGAAAGAGGATGTGGAAGTAGAGGTGCAAAATAATGTAATGAGATGGTTTGGACATGTAGAAAGAATGGATAATGAAAGATTACAAAGTGTATAAGAAAGACCGGTCCGTAGTCTAGTGGTAACACTTCGGACTCATAAATGGAAGATTTTGGGTTGGAATCACGGCGAAGCACAAAAAATACCATTTATATTAACAAATATGCTCTTCGCTGAATTGAAAAATTCATTCACCTTTAGCTTTACCAAAAACTGATCACCAAAGGTCCATCCAGCCTTTCAGTAACTGGGTCTTGATTGAGAATTGGTGTTTTGTAGCGACGACCAAGCTCGTAAAATGTCCGGTCGATAGCTCAGTTTCTGGCATTCATACAGGACAAGTACGAATTGTGTTTGAACATAATGTGATATATCGGAACGTTAAACGTAAAACTGAATAAGTGCTGATTCACTGATATGAGAAATCGTGGATAAAACATTTTATTGTGTGTAACTTCTCATAGTAAGTGAACTCATTATAAGGAAGTGCTCATGACAAACTTCTAAACTACAGGATTATCACACTTTTGCAGTGTTTTCACTCGTAGAAGTTAGGGAAAAGGGTATCTACATTTATCTGAGAAACCCATGTTAGCTTAACATGTCCCCCCCCCCTCGCATTTCAGAAAGGGAAACTCGTAGTACGACTCTCATTCATCCCTTTGCAGTCGATCTCAAAACTATGAGAACTTGGCGTTTTCATGACTCATTCCTTTGCCAAACTGCCCGTTTATGGAATGGTCTACCAGTATCTGTGTTCCCTTCCCAATTTAATCCGGTTTTATTCAAAACCAACATCAATCACCACTTCCTTGCAGCGCCTTACGACAGAACCAAGAACTCAAGCAACACCTCTGCGGCACCCTTCCAGGGTGACATAGACCCCCAAGACTTTTAAGAATTGGGGAGCCTCCCGCACAGGATTCCTTAAAAAAATTAAAAAAAATGTCACTCAATTAGTTTTACATTTAAGGTATCGATGTATTATATCAGTAAGTAATAAAATATGCTCCAACATAATATCTTCTACTATTCAATGCCCCATCATAATTTTAATACTTCATCCAAGTCAGTTGCTTTTATCTCCATTTCCGTTCCAATGAATAAGACAAAATAACCTATCACACAAAGGAATCAACTACGATCTGAAATACATGGAAATATAAGTCTTGTGTAAGACTATTACACAGATCATTGTGGCAGTTCTCTAAAAAATCAGATGGGTGTATCATGAAATTAGACAGTTTTAATTCCAAATCTAATCCGACTTCCTCAACTGACATTTTGTTGTCTATGACTTAATTTTGACAGCTACAAATGCGCGCGCAGCTTGGATTTATTGTTTCGTATATATACAACTGTCAAAACAACCACCTAATCTTATATAATCTAATCTAATCTAAGTTGCAAAGATATGTTACATTGGGGATTCACATTATAAATATCACATTACATACACTTTTAGTTTTTATGTCCATGTATATATTGTGATTTATTGTTTTTAAAAAATGTAATTTGTCATGTATGTTCCTTGACTTATAGGTTGTTATGCGGCTGACCACCCATAATGTAAAAATTGGTTCACTTTGCCAATGTCACCTCTGTTTCAGGGAAGGACGGCAAGAGTTGCAAGGCTTATGTTCATTTGAGATTGGGTTTTTATATTGTAGGTCCACATGCGGCATGTGTTAGCGCGAAATTATACATATCTGCTTGTGGGAATGCATTTAATATAAAACTTAAATGATATATATCTTTGCAGCTTAGATTAGATTAGATTAGATACACCCTGCAATTCTTACCGACCTTCCCTGAAACAGGGGTGACAGTGGCGGAGTGAACGATCTTAATTAAACTAATCTAAGTGGCAAAGATGTATTAACATTTAAAGCATGCCCACAAACAAACACGTATAGTTCGCGCTTACAAAATGCTGAATGTGTAGGTACAAATAAAATCCAAACCTCAAATGAACATAAACTCTACAAATTTGGCCGACCTTTCACATGGGTGACATCGGCAAAGTGAAGCATTTTTTACAGTATGAGTGGTCAGCCTCAAACCAACCTATATGTAAGTCAAGGAATGATAAATCCCCAATAAACCCAAAATAAATAAAAACCCAATCTCAAATAAACATGAACCCTCCAACTTTTGCCGACCTTCCTTGACACAGGGGTGACATTGGCAAAGTGAACCATCAATTCAGTAAATTAGTTACTGCTCCTCTATGTTAAACTCAATGGTAACAGTGGAATTCTAATAGTTGTGTTGAATACGTGGGCTGTGGAAATACGGTAGCTGATTTAACAACCGGTCTCCCTGCACTAGTTTATAATTATTAATTACAAGTAATGAATGAGTATTAAGTCCATGCCATGGACCAACCACTTCGCCATTCTTGACACCGTTGCGAGCTTTTTCTCAGATAAATAGTATTATATGAGATTTATTTGGTGAGCGTTGCTTTTGTGTAAATCACATCTCAAGAGCCCTTTGCGAGCTTCATCGTCGCTGTAGAAAGCGCCAATTCTCAAGCAAGAATCAGTTGCTGTAAGGCTGGATGGACCTTTGATTACCGGTCTTTGGTAAAGGTTCTATGAATTTTTCAACCCAGCGAAGAGCATATTTGAAAATATAAATTGTATATTTTTGGTGCTCCGCCGGGATTCGAACCTGCAACTATTGTACTACGGACCGGTCGGATTTATTGTATATTTTTTGTGCTTCGTCGGGCTTCGACCAAATGACTTTCAATTTACAAGCCACTATACTACGGACCGGTAAAATGCCCGTTTTGTCCTATTTTCTACGAGACATAAAAAATACAAAAACCCTTTAGTTTATCAGTTTTTCATGAGCACTTCCTTACAATTAATTCACTTACTATGAGAAGCTACTTGCAATAAAATGTTTTATCCACGATTTCTTAATGCTAAATTCCTTACACTTTGGATATCCAAGTCCGAGATTGCTAGCGCTTACGAAAGAACTCCGTTGATAAAAAATCATAGTACCTACACCTTATTTTTGGACAAGGAATTTAGCAGACTGGCGCTTAAGTGTTATTCACTTTCTCTTTCATTCAGTTTTACTTGTAAGGTGGTGATTTGCCGAATGCTTTGAGAAGCGCTGCCCTAGGTGGCAAAACAGTGACATCTGCCGGCCGTGGTGCGGCGCCAAGTGTTGCAGACCATAAGGTCTCAGCATAGTGCGAGCAGGTCATGCACCTCCGCCATATGACTGCATTTGCAGCTCAAGATGACGCCTGCATATGAATGCAATGATTCACACAGCGTCCTCCCGTTGCTTGTTTGGCTTACAAACCATTTGATTCAAAGATGTATGAATGGGTAACGAAAGAATGTAATTTGAAAGAGAACGTGAAAGTTAAGGTACAAAAGAATGTGATGAGATGGTTTAAGCATGTGGAAAGAATAAATGATGATAGACTGACAATGTCACCCCTGTTGCAGGGAAGGACAGCAAGAGTTGCAGGGTGTATGTCCATTTGAGATTTGGTTTTTATGTTGTAGGCTCACATGAGGCATGTGCAAGCGCGAACTTGTACATGTCTGGTTGTGAGAATGCATGTAATGTGAATCTCCAATGTAACATATATTTGCAACTTAGATTAGATTAGACGACCGAGAAAAGTATGGAGTGATCAGATTGAGGAGATTTTGAAAGAATGGGATATACAAAGTGAGTGTAAAAAAGAAAATACATGAAATAGGTTATTTGCCAATGTCACCCCTGCTTCGGGGAAGGTCGGCAAGAGTTGCATTGCTTATGTTCATTTGAGATTGGGTTTTTTATATTGTAGGTCCACATGCGGCATGTGTAAGCGCGAAATTATGCATGTCTGCTTGTGGGAATGCATTTAATATGAATCTCAAATGATACATATCTTTGCAGCTTAGATTTAGTTTAGTTAGTTTAGATATGAATGAACTGAAAGAGATGAATGTCTGTAAGAATAGGAAGAAATGAAGGCAGCTCTGCCGAGGCTCTGGCTAACCCTATCGGAATGGTGACAGAGTTACAGTATGACCTTTCAATTAAATTGTCTTAAGAATCACATTCTACACCATGGTTCGCCCGCGAAGGATTTGGTCAGGCTTGCAGACGCCAGTTTTTTTTTCTATTTATTGCGAACGGAAATATCGACCGCGCGAACGAGTAACGCACAATTTTAATTTATTTGTGAAAATAGACTGGAAATGCTTAAAAACACGGTTTCCAAGTGTCAAAATTTCACCCTGGGGGACAAGTCGCTCAGACCCTGTTGGTCCTTCTGAATTTCAATACGGCCCTTGGATATAATAGTTAAGATACCTGTTCTACACAATCTGAGCCAAGAAAAAAACGTAAAACACGATAATGCGAGAGTTGTTTTAAAATATTTTTAAAATAAATTTCTAGTTTTCATAAGACACATTGGTCCAGTACACATACAAACATTGCTCATGTTAAATTACCTCTGATGGAGATGTGACAAATAAGCACTAAGGGGACGACAAGGAAAACGCACTCAGCGCATATGAACTGCAGTTTACAATGCTGCAGCGACTGCATAGCTAACACCTGTAATTCTTTACGACGCAACGGACCGTTCCGTAGTCTAGTGGTAACGCTTCGGACTCGTAAATGGAAGGTTGTGGGTTCGAATCCCGGCGGAGCACCAAAAAAATATATTTTCAAATATGCTCTTCGCTGGGTTGAAGAATTTATATACCAAAGACCGGTCACCGAAAGGTTCATCCAGCATTAAAGCAACTGGGTCTTTCTTGTATAATTGTCACTTTTTGCAGAGACGACCAGGCTCCCAGAGGGCTCTTGAGTGTGATTCACACACAATATACCTCACAAAATAAATCATACACATACGAGTTAATCATTTTGGAATCTTAGTACTAAGAAAATAATAAAAATTTAAGAAGTTGTGAATATCCAGATCCCTCCTGCCTCCCCGCTGCTTATGTGCGAGGACAAGATTGTCTGATTACTTTGTTTATTATGTTCTTATGTATGATGACACTCTGGTTTATTGGTTTTATTGTTTGATTCTTCGAGATGAATGGTGTGGTGGTGCATTTATCTTTGTTTCTTGTTTTTTATATTTTTTGTTTTCTGATGTTTTTTGATCTTTTTTGATCTTTTTAGCCTCCAACTTTAATTTATTTTTATTTTATTCTATCCTTTGTCTTGTATACATAATGTCTCACCAAATGACGTTTAATTTAATCTATTAATTCATATTCTTTCATAATTGCCATATAAAACTATTTTAATGTTAATAGAATTTTTACTGAATATTTTACCTACCTAACTGAATTTTATACATCTTGACCAATTTTATTTATTTTTTATTATTAAAATAGACTTATAATAAATTAATTAGTTATTACCAAACAGATCTTCTCTTACTTGTTTAATTTATTTTATTTTATTAATTTAAAATTTTACTGTATGTTTTTACCTACCTGACTATCATTTATACCTATTGACTAAATTTCATAAAATAAAATTTCTTTTCTGTAATCAATAATCATACCTGATGATGACCTTCTAGGTCGAAAACGTTAGTAACTTACTCTAAAGATTGTAATCTTTTTAAATATATTCATGTGAAAATAAACAGTGTTTTTGAATTCCTCAAAAAATTTTAAACCATAACAGTATGAATTTTCACAGTGTTAATACACAAACAATACAAAATATAAAAATTTAACATAATTAATTTATATCTACGGGGCGAGAAATTTTTATTAAAATGTACGACTGGTTTCGAAAACAATTTTTAATTTTTTACTTCGTCAGGTACAAAATATTTTACTATTATACTCAACATAGTACAATCTATATGTAGTAATATTTTGTACTTGGTGACGTAAAGCGTTGTTTTCGAAACCGATCGTACATTATTAATTTTACTCGCCCCGTAACCATATAAAAAATATTTTGAATATTTAAAAATGATAGGTTACAAAGTAAATGCCTCATCAATATATAATACTAAGAAAATAAATTCATAGAACCACTCCCAAACACGATTAACTCCCTATTATCGCAATTTCACCCTCCACCTTATAATTTCAGTTTACAACAAATTCCGCGACGCGTTGCTAATTCAGTTTGCCTACAATTTGTGCAAGTTCTCATAGCTAGACTGCCTCGGTAAGTGAATCCCCTGGCTGGATGTAATACACATGATTAGCGAGTAAACAGGTCATGTCCCATGCAATGTACATTCCACAATTCACAATTAATATTCATACGTCAGTAATTTCAATCGATAACTCATTAAACACTGAGAAAATTGTCTTTTAATGATTGCCCTCCCCCGTCACACTCTTTCTTTGACCCAAGTATAAAAATCCCGTTTATTCGGATATGCGGACCTCATTGAAACTCTGTCTGTTTGTGGGTATGCATTTAATATGAATTTTAAATTATTTTTTGTAAAAAAACACACAGTTTCAATTCACTTTTAATTTTTTATTTTAAATGCTTAAACGTTTTCGCCTCAAAAGGCATCATCAGAAGCAATGGTTTGCTATCTTTTTATTTATTTTAAATGTTAATGTATCTTTGCAACTTAGATTATAGATTGCTAAGGACCGTTGTTCAACACAACAAGTGTGACATTTCGCTCCCCCAGTTCTTGTTTGCCGTATACGCCAATCTTGTCAAATACGACTTTTTCATGCAGTTGTCTTATGAATCAAATTCTACACAATCTGAACTAAGAAAAACCGTAAAACTTGATAATGTGTGAGTTGACAATTATATTAATTTTCGGATATTTAACGAACCGTTCGGTGAGAACTTACATTATTCTCTACGTTTCGTCAGCGATGATGAGGATGAACTGTTCATCCTCAGTCGCCGTACAGATAGGATGTTCTCCTGAAGACGTCGGCTACGTCGCTGACGAAACGTAGAGAATAATGTAAGTTCTCACCGAACGGTTCGTTAAATATCCGAAAAATAATATAATTGTCAAAATGTCAAACGACCGTAATTCTAACTTAAATGTGAGAGTTGTTTTAAATATTTTTAAAATAAATTTATTGATTTCATAAGACACATTGGTCCAGTACACATGCAAACATTGGTCATGACAAACTTTACTCAATGGCGTATACGGTAAACAAAAACTAAGGCAGCGATTTGCCAGCCGAGAAAAAAATCTTCATTCAAATTTCTGATTAGAGAGTTTTTCGTGTCTATAATCTATAAAAATAATAATCTAAGTTGCAAGGATATATATTCATTTGAAGTTCTCAAATGTATGCCCAAAAACAAACACGTGTAGTTCGCGCTTACAAATGCTGAATGTGTACTTACAAATAAAATCCAAACCTCAAATGAACATAAGCCCTACAATTTTTACCGACCTTCCCTGGCACAGGGGTGGCATTGGCAAAGTGAACCATTTTTACAGCATGGGTGGTCAGCCGCATACCAACCTACAAGTCAAGGAACATACACGACAAATTACATTTTTAAACCAATAAATAATAATATGTATGGACATCAAAACTAGAACAGAAAACAAATTCCAATTTAATAAACCCTAGCCGCCAACATTACAGATCAATGGCTATTTCTTTCTGTCCTTGCATACTTTTTTCATTTCCTCCAGAGTCATAACCTTCTTCATACAGGCTCTCCTTTTATTATGACTCTGGATATTCCATTCATTCGCAATTTCGGATATTTGGTCCATCCATACCTTTCTCGGTCTTCCTCTACCACGACATCCATCTATTCTTGCAACATATACTTTGTCAGTTTTTCCTCATTCATTGCATGAAAAATGATAATAACAACACCTTGTTTGAATGAAGCTGACACCCTAGGGTGCACTCTCTTTTGGAGCACAAATCGAATCAGATTCCCTATCTGTATATTTTGTGTTAATCGATAATAGCAACCAGTAACAAAATATTTGCTTATCTTTTCCCTTGCAAGCCGGCCGCGTGACGATATAATATTGTCTATGCCAATTTACGTGCGGACTAAATTATATTCTTATTGGAATCTCGATAGAAATTGAAAAGAAATTAATCGCATTTTAATTTTACAAATTTTTGTACCACCCATGTGACATATAATTATTATGTTCCGTTCACGCTATGGGTGAACAGAGCATCTGCAGAGCTGCCTCCATTTCTTCCTATCCTTACGTATACCTCTCTGTCAATTCATTCATATCCATCACAATTTTCATACATTTCCTTCATTTACACCCACTTTTTGAAAACCCCATTCTTTAACAATCTCCTCAATCTGATCACCCCATACTTTCTCGGTCGTCCCTTACCTCTTTTTACTTTCACACTTATTCTGTATAGGTACCTACATACTTTGTCAGTCTATCTCATTCATTCTTTCCACACGCCCAAACCATCTCATCGCATTCTTTTGTACCTTAACTTTCACATTCCCTTTCAACTTACATTTTTTCTTTACCCAATTCATTCTTCACTCAATGTATGAAAACACAATCTGTCATTTTCTGCGTCTACAAATATTTATTAAATTTCTGGGAACAATCCTAGATTGCAGTTTTTGAATCTAAACGACTCGACCATTTCTAGAAAAAAAACTAAAAACTTTTAATTCGGACCAGACATCCATATTTCGAGCACATGTGTCAAATGAAGCTTTCATAGAAATCCGAAAAAAAAAAGATTTGAGTAAGCAAAACTCCTCCATTCATTCCAGGAAAGTTATAAGCACAGACCGCAGAATTTTAATGTCAATATTCCGGAGTTATGCCTCCCTTTTACGGTGTACGAATTCGTGGGTAGGTACAAAATAATTGTACGTTTCAGACATGGCTGGATATTTTATTGCATTCTTTTTTTAGCCCTTCTGGTTTTCGTTTTTTTTTTTCGCTTGCAGCAAACGAGAGCGAACGCAGCCTTTCTTCGCGGAGACAGGGTGAGCGCAAAGGTATGGATTTATTTTTATATCTTTTTATTTATCAGTGCGGGTGGTCGATGACGATTTATTATTTCATTCAATGGTAAGCGGTAGGAGTAAAATATGTTTTATGTTTCCCATCCCTCCCAACAAATCCATTTGTACTGCAATAAAGAGACGTGGTTACAAAATAAATTTTACCACATGGAAAATCCAAATTCTTTCAAATAATTCCATATAACAGAAATGAACGTTTGATTTTTCACTTCAGAAAATTACTAGATTGTTTTCTGGATCGATTTCAAAACAAAAATAATGTATTATATATTCATATCCATCAACCCCGTAAGTATAAGATAAATAAAGTACAAAATTATAACGATTTAAAAAAACACTTTGAGTAGATAATGAATCACACTTCGATGCAAAAGCATACACAAATACTTTGGAAGAGAGGTGGTGTCTTAAATATAACGTCTTTGGCAAAAGAAATTGGTAAAACAATTTGCAGAAAAAAAATTAAAAAGTACCCACTCACCTCGACAATACGAGTGTTTCATAAGTTAGAATGTTTGCTTCTGAAACAGAACGCTTCTCCAAAAGAATTTTCTACAAGGTTTAACATTTTTTGCTTATAAACGTCCTGTTTTTAGTTACATAAAAGGTTTTCTCAGTCTTCACGATGAATTTAAAAAAAAAATCTTTTTGATAAAAGTATGAGATTAAATAAAGAACGATCTGGAATACGTTCATTTACTTTACAAAGGAGTTTCACAGTGTGAACCGCTAAATTTTACAAAATCATATTTGTGTATTAAGGCGTGTTATAAAGCTAAATCTGCCGTCTTTGTTTCTTACCCTTACCCTTCTGTAAGTAAAAAGCAAAAACAAAATTCCAAAATACAGCACACACGAAAAACTAAAAATGTAAAAAAAACGAGTTTTTTTAAATATTTGTTTGTGGTGGCAATTCTTAAGTTATATATTTTGTTCAAGCTTTATAATTGAGATAAAAAAATAATAAACATGCGTGATTTTTTTCATTACTGTAACTATTTTGCTAAGACCATAAAGTGTAAGAAACAAAAATGGCAGATTTAGCTTTATAACACGCCTTAACGTTGATTTTTCATAAAAAAGTATTTCGAACTAATTAATAAGAGCGATTTGTACTTTTCACTGCAAAAGGAGAGTACATCCACAAAAAATACTATTATATTCATCTTAAGCTTATAGCATACCTAAAAGCTATGTTTGTAAATTTTACGTTGTAATTTATGTGAAAAAAAAGAAGGAACTTAGTTTTAGTACGCCGTTTTAGTTTCAGTACCTTTTCTTTTATGGACATAAATAAGCATTCATATATCTATCCTTACAAAAATAGAAATTCATTTTAAGATTGCCAGTCGTTTCCAGGTAATAAAAATGAAATCGTCTTCACATACAGATAACAATTAAAATGCATCAAGATGAATGTATGCGAGCGCCAAGTTAGAATAATTATCTTAGTGAAGAACAACACATTTTCTAATATTAAGTCTTTAAATTTTATGGTTTTAAATATTTTATGTGGTTAGAGAGAAAATTTTATAGACATCGGGATAATAAACAGAGGAAAATTGACCTAAAAAATACTAACCATGAAGGCAAAAAGTACTAACAAATGCAAGCAATAGTTAAGTCATCAATTAACTCTAAATTTAACAGCACTAAGTTCAAAGAACCAATTAAAATAATAAGGAAGGCATAAATTGGGGTTTGAAATGATTGTAGATCCAAGTTAAAATATTTTAATATTGACAGCGATGTAGTAAATATTTTTTATCGACCCTGTACTTTTGTTCAAAAAAATATTACTGCATTCGTAACCAACGAAACCGCGCATTCGAAAAAGGAACACATTTGAAAATTGGATAAACATTCTTACAAGCCACATCAAAAAATAAAATTACACACCCAACAAAGGTAGGTGTAAAATAAAAAAATAAAAAATCTTACCTCATGCGATTTTTACACAGGATCATCTTGAAGCCGGCCTTTTTTATCTTGATAACTCAAATGTTATCTAACCGGAATTATCTTCCAGCAATTTAACGGATTGTCTCTTTAATTTTAATTAAACTGTCTTTTTTCCACGATAAAACAACATACGCGTGGGAAACCGTAACTCGCGTCAGTTGGCAAAAGTAAAATATCAAAATCTCACAACAATATTATTTTTTATCTACCTTTAAAAATGAAACCGGTAAGTTAAATATTTTTTTCAACATACAACGCAGGGTGAATAGCTTCTTCAATGTCTATGGTTTAAAATTCAAATTTCGAACGTCACAAGACTGTTTTGCGTTTAGATTTTGTTTTAATTCTTGTTTGCGATAAAGCTCGCGAAGTTTTTCGAGATTTTTCGACGCGAATGGCAGACAGGGAACCGTTCACGACAGAGCTCTTTACTTGAATGCAGTATCTCGGCGTGGAGTCGGCGGTAGTCCATAATAATAATAATATTTTAAGTACTGCTATCCCGAGATTGTCTGCAGTACGGCCCGTGCAAGTACACCGATACCGGACTGGGTGAGTTTAACTGAACGAGTAATATAACCGTCTCATCTTTGTCCACCTTTAAAACCTGCAATACGGTAAACAGACTTCAATATTTTGACGCAAAACTGCACAAAACACGAAAAAAATCGTAGAGAAACAACATTTATGGGATGTTGAAAATCAAGAGAAAATGGCGCTACGAAATTGTTAAACTAAACTACCCAAAAATACGCTCAAAACCGTGTGTATGATTATTGTTGCTGTATTCATGGAGAAAAAAAATCATATTTCATAATTTTTGGTATTTTTAAAGTAAAAAATGGATGAGAGAAATAAACTAAATCCATGACCGCCCGGTCGATAGCTCAGCTGGTAGAGTGATTGCATTCCATGCCGAGAGCTCAGGTTCGAATCCTACTGTGAGTGTCATTTCCCATTTTGGTGTTTATTTCAAAGCCAAAAAAATAAAATACCGGCAAGGCTTACTCAGCCTTCACAAGAAATGAGTACCAGCCCCCTCGGAAGCTGGGAAACCCCCAAATCAAGTGATGTGGTTGGGTGTAAAACCGGCCCGCTTGCCTGTAAAAATAAATAGGATTAAATAAAGCCACATGTGATCCCTGCGGGGATAACGCAGACAAAACGTTAGGTACACTATATATGAAGCTAAGTTGCGTGGCGAGGCATTAGACTATGTATTTGCAACTGTAACTATGTCGCCATTCCGTTAGGGGAGGCCAGAGCCTCTGCAGATTTGCCACTATTTTTCCTACCCTTGCATACCTCTTTCAATTCATTCATATCCATCACCTTTTTAATCCATTTCCTTATTTTATATTCGCTTTTTACATTCCATTCTTTCACAATTTCACCAACTAATCCAGCCATACTTTTCTCGGTCTTCTCTTTCCTCTTTTCCCTTCCACATTTCCTCTGTATTTGTCACTTGCAATGCAATGTGACTTGTTTGTAAAGGGCAGTGCAAATCTAACCTACAAAGATACGACCCACATAAGGAATCCAGATCTTCGAGAAGGTTCTAGAAGCACCTCGAAGTTTCTGGAAGCTTGAGCTGAGGCAGCAGCACACTGCACGATAAAGTACCGCGGAGTTATGGATCGAGGAGTTCGGCCGCCGTGTGTGAGTAGGTACCTCTCAATTTTATTATTCTTGTTTTGAAAAAGGGCTGATGTGCAGGGACGTCGCGTGCTTCAATTTAACTTTAATCAGACTTACTTCACTTACTTTCTTCGGCTCATAAGCCTTGAAGGCTCAGGGCCTCCTGCACCACAATCCTCCAGGACTCTCTGTCTTGTGCTGCTTCCCTCCATGGTCCCCTCACTCCCAGAACTTCGGCGTCTGCTTCGACGTTGTCTGCCCACCGCATCCTGGGACGTCCGAGTGGTCTAACACCTGAGGGGACACCATTCAAGACAGTTCTGATGATCCTGGAGTCCTCTGCACGTGCTACATGACCAGCCTATTATCAGAACAACCTTAAAATGGATAGCAACCAATAATAAAGTATTTTTTTGACATTTCCCTAGCAACCCGGTCGGAGGATGACACAATATTGTCTATGCCAATTCATGTCTAATCTAATCTAAGTTGCAAAGATATGTAACATTGGGGATTCGCATAATATACATTATCACAAGCAGACATGTACAAGTTCGCGCTTGCACATGCCGCATGTGAACCTACAACATGTTTTTTTTTTATATATAAAACAGTATGTACGTACTTTATCTCATTACTCTATGGCAGGGGTCTCCAAACTATTTTACACAAGGGCCATATCGAAATTTCGAAGTGGTATGGCGGAACAACAGGGTCTGGGTGACTTGTCCCCCAGGATGGAGAATTTTGGAAATTGGACACTTGGAAACAATGTTTGTAAGCATTTTTTCCAAGTTATTTTTACAAATAAATTAAAGTTGTAAGTACCTACGTTGCTAGTTCACGCTTTTTTTGGCGTTTGTGGGCCGTACCAAATCCTTTCGCGGGCCGCATTTGGCCCGCGGGCCGTAGTTTGGAGACCCCTGCTCTATGGCAGCCTCCCTAAAAGAATATATTTTTCGCGCCTCCCTCCCTACGTTTTTTTTGGAAAATCGAAGATCATCGCTTGCCTCTCAATGTTTAATTTTGTTATAAGTAGATACAGTTCTCTTTGCCAATGTCACCCCTGCTTCAGGGAAGGTCGGCAAGAGTTGCAGGGCTTATGTTCATTTGAGATTGGGTTTTTTATATTGTAGGTCCACTTGCAGCATGTGTAAGCGCGAAATTATGCATGTCTGCTTGTGGGAATGCATTTAATATGAATCTCAAATGATACATATCTTTGCAGCTTAGATTTAGATTTAGTAGAGCAAGCAACCAATTCAATAAAATATTAACAATTAGTTTTAGTCCAAAAAAAAGTTTTGGTTTCAACCTATTTAAGTTGTAAAACAGAACAGAATGGGACTAGGGTCCTAAGCAACAAATAACAAAATACCTGTATGCCTTTTTGCTATCAACGCATTCATGTGGCGTCATATATTTTTATTCCATGAAATTAGTGCTCATTGATTTGATTTGCTTTCATGAAATTGTTGACTGATAGGTTGGTATCAGGCTGACCACCCGCGTGTTGTAAAAATCGGTTCACTTTTGCCAATGCCATCCCGGTTCAGGGAACGGCGGCAGGAGTTGCAAGGTTTATGTTCATGTGAGGTTTTGTTTATTTGTATGCACACATGCAGAATGTGTAGGCGCGAACCTACATGTGCCTGTCTGTGGGCATGCATTTCATACGAGCCTTAAATGTTAACATATCTTTGCAGCTTAGATTATAGGTTATAGGTTCTCTCTCTCCCCGGCACTGTGTTGAGGGACCTACTACCTACGGCAAGTTGAGAGCGCGTCCATTAGTTTGGTGCTTAAAACCTGTAATTTACAAATTATCCCAAAACGAAACTGTTATCTGACGTTTTGTTAGGATTTATACCACAGACAGCTTGTCATCTCACTGCTTGTTTGTCCTATGTCCATCAGAGGTAATTTCACATGAACGATGTTTGTATTGTTATGTTATTTTTCTAAATAACATGAAGCAGTTCTGGTCATTTATTGTTCCCCATTTCCAGTCCCTTATTAAGTGTTAAATAAACCTATTGTTGTTTCCTTTAAATCACATTTTAATTTACAACCCTTCCCAAGATTGAACATGGCAATGCCAGAGAAGGAGATTCCACGCCTTGAGAGAAGTTGATGATGTTGATGATAGCTAGCCTGGAGTATGCAAGTATATTGGAACCTCTCCGGAGGTACACATATTAACGTAATAGTATCTGTACTGGACCAATGTGTCTTATGAAAACTGGAAATCGATTAAAAAAAATACTCAACTATCACATTATCGTACTTTACATTTATTTCACAGCTTAGATTGTTTTGAATATGATTCTTTAGATAATTTCATTGAAAGGTCATCTTTTAATCGAATGGTAGATAAGCCAAGCAAGCGCTGGGGCGACGAGCTCACACACACATTACTATTATCTGCATTATAAACACGCCTAAGTGCGGACCTGTGCGCTCACTAGGGAATGCAAAGTGAAAAACTATTCCAATTCGAATAACTTGTGCGAACAGATATTTTCCAGGTCTGTAATAATAATCTATAATCTAAGTTGCAAGGATATATTCATTCAAAGCTCTCAGATGTATGCCCACAAACACGTGTAGTTCGCGCTTACAAATTCTGATTGTGTACTTACAAATAAAATCCAAACCTCAAATGAACATAAGCCCTGCAACTCTTGCCGACATTCCCTGAAACAGGGGTAACATTGGCAAAGTGAACCATTTTTTACAGTATGGGTGGTCAGCCTCATACCAACCTATAAGTCCAGGTAAAACCGAATAATTGGCATATTAAGCTAACATGGGCTTCTCAGATAAATGCACCTTTTTCCTATTTTCTACGAGAGAAAACACTACAAATAGTGTGAAAATCCTGCTGTTTAGAAGTTTGTCACATGGGCATTTTTTTACAATAAACGCTACTAACGCTGCTAAACCACACATATAGTATATTTTATTGCTGCGTTTTCCTCGAAGGGGTCGCATGTCGCGAGTGAACTTATTTATTTTTACAGGTAAGGGGGCCGGCCTCACGCCAACCACTTAATTTGAAAAGGGCGTTTCCTAGCTCTCAATGGGGCTGGCACTCATTTCTTGTGAAGGCTGAGTAAGCTTTGTCGGTATTTTATTTCGAGTTTTAAATAAACATCAAAACGGGAAACCATTTCTGACACCTTCGGTGGGATTTGAACTGGAGCTCTCATGAGGTAATGCAAGCACTCTACCAACTGAGCCATCGACTGGACTTTTTGCAATATTCGAATTAGAAACGTAGTTTCGTATTTTCTCGGATATGAGTCGTACAGAACCAAACCCGGCAATCGAAAATTAAAATTAAGATTAAAAAAACGTCTTCGAAATGCTTCCCAAGACACAAAGAAAGTACCTAGTAGTTCTTCACTTCGGGTGGCAGTGTGTTCCACTCCACAGGGCCCACAATGCGGAAAATGCGGTCCCCAAAAATTGTGCGCATCTGACGGCACAGCTGAACCAAATCGAACACCATCACACTTACATACCTGTTATTTTTAAATGCGTACATACACATTTTCGATCCACACCATCGAGAGTCTGTGCCACTTCATTGTTTTTCGTTTCTACAAACTGTGTACGCACACCAACAATAAATCCGTCGTGAAAGTTTATCGCTATGCTTGACCGTATATGCTTGTGATCTATCTCCCTCGCTCTTGCTTACTTTCAAGACATCCATCCCTTATCCTCGCGATATCAACAAAGTGTTCCAGCCGATATTCGATTGAAATTATCATTCCTGACATCTCTACCCATCAGTACAGTAAGTAGGTTCATTTGACGATAATCTCTTGTAGTGTGCCTTGATTCTCCCATTGGCTGCTGCCAGGCCTGTATTAAGGGCGGTTCGAGCGGTGCAATCGACTCAGGGCTCCAAGGGCCCCCCAAAATTTTCTTTTGTTTGGGGGGGCTTGGTTGCGGACGCCCTGAAAATATTTATTAGTAAACAAAAAATAAACATTTCAGAATACTCTTCTTAATTACCTTTTTGTCCCAAAAAACATTTGATAATTAACAAAGAGCCATTGAAAGGAGGATTCTGGGAATCAGCCTCAGAGACAGGGTTCCAAACCAGGAGATCCATAGACGCACTGGTGTCATACAGCGAATGGCCTGCTTAAAGTGGCTCTGGGATGGTCACGTCGCAATGCAAGACCATGGCAAAGGATTGTCCAGTGGTGGCCAAGGATATCCTATATCCGAGCGGGGAGTGGGAAGTCCCGAATTGAGGTGGCTGGACGACATCAAAGGAACTGCAGGCAGAGGATGGCTGAACACAGCAGCCGATAGACAGGAATGCAGAGGATTGTAGGAGGCCTACGTCTAGGAGTGGACTGAGGAAAAAAGAAGAAGATTTTACAATAAATCAACGAAATTGACAAAATTGTGACGTCACTCGGATGAGTTACTAGAGAAAAGGCAAAAAAACGTTTTTTATAGGTTGCTAAGCTCCGTTGTTCTTCACAAGTGTGATATTTGTTCGCTGAGCAAAATCGAGCTTTCTTGGACGCGGGGGCCCCAAATACCATTCACTCGTGTATTATAATGTAACGAAATACACTGGTAGATGCTTATTGGTGTACGTGTGTTTTGAGAGAATGTTCTGGCCCAGACGATTGTAGTTGTAAGGTGTGTATGTGGGTAGAAAATGGACTCTTCAAGAAATAAATATGTCCAGAATCGTCTATACAAGTGTGGTGGTGGAACTTTCTAGGGCCTGCTGGAATGGCCCCTAGGTTCCGCTATAAGAAGGGTGACAATCGGCTGGAGCGAGTAGTCTTTCAAAGCACTCACACAGAGGAATATCTAGTTACTAGGGCGACCAATATGGTGTAAAATAACTGTAATCTGTACGAAATAAATAAGTGTGTTAAAATAAATCTGTTAAAATAAGTATGTTAAAATAAATCTATTGTAAGAAAGTCTGTGTAAATAAACTGTATGGCTAACTTGTGTTGAACTTGTGTTTTAATTAAGGACCCTCGGAAGAAACGTAACAATAAGAAATGCAGTTTCTGCACTATGCAGAAAAATATATTTTTTGTGGGGCCCCCCGTTTTTACCCGCACCAGGGCCCCCAGAGGCCTAAGCGCAGGCCTGGCCACGACCCATTATAATAATCCACGCTAAGCACCCAACATTACATCCCAACTCTCCGTAGCGCCACAGGCCCCAGCAGCCAAGGCGCTGCTCTCACAGCTCTTATGAGATTCTCTATAAACATCCGCCGCGCGTGAACAGCGCCTAAATAACAAATTAATCTCAACTGTTGTGAATTAATTTCACACTTCACTATTTTAGAATATGAAAAAAATTGCTCACATTGAGTAATATTTTTCATGGAGATCCGTCGCATGGATTAGGGGGAAATGAATAGTTTGTCACACTTTAGGTTGTTTTATTTCGATAAAAATATACAAATAAGAAAATTAATAAAAACGATACTAAAGGCCTGTTGCACCAACTTCCAATCAATATTTGAAATGCACATCAAATTTGTTCTCAAATTAATTCTGGCAAGGACCTCGGTTAAATATTTCTCTTAAGTGGGTTTGACCACCCATACTGTAAAAAACGGTTCACTTTGCCAATGTTACCCCTGCTTCAGGGAAGGTCGGCAAGAGTTGCAGGGCTTATGTTCATTTGAGATTGGGTTTTTTATATTGTAGGTCCACATGCGGCATGTGTAAGCGCGAAATTATGCGTGTCTGCTTGTGAGAATGCATTTAATATGAATCTCAAATGATACATATCTTTTCAGCTTAGATTTAGATTTAGATTTAGGGTAATAATATGATGGAATTTGAACAGGAATGATGATGTACATCAGCTGATCTGCAACCATTTTTACTTTCTTGCTATAGCCGAAGGCTATAAAAGAAAGTTATGATTTGGTGTGAAAAAAAAATTTCGAGGTTTTCACGGAAATGAGTTGTCCTGGTGCAGGACATGCCAAAAAACACTACCTTTCAAAAACGTCCGTCTGTATGTATGTATGTATGTATGTATGTATGTATGTATGTATGTATGTATGTATGTGTGTGTGTCACTTTCCAAAGTATAAGACTTAGAGATACCAAATTTTGGCTACATCAACTTTTTTGGACATGTATTAAGTATGCATAACATGGCATTACACCAACTTGAAAATTTAAGATGGCTGCCATACAAAAAAAACATAAAATTGCACTTTTCTCAAAAACGGCTCCAAGAATTTTTCTTAAATTTTCAGAGTTGCCACTAATTAATTTTTAACTTAATAAATTAGTTATGGCAACACTCTTACTAATCTGTGTCTATGGGCTGCCATATGAAAAAAACAAACGATTGTGATTTTCTCGAAAGTTAAGGGGTTAACAAAAATATAATGTTCTACAATATTATGGACAACATAAATTTCTACAAGTTAACAAAAAAATTTTTTTGAAAAAATAAATATAAAGCACCGTTTACACGACCTGAAATTTTAAATCGAAAATATTACAAAAACCTATTAAAATGCAAGATATTTAAATTTGTTTTAGATTTGATAGAAAGAACAAGCTTATCACTTTAATTCATAATAATTTTTTTTTTACTTTTTTGAAAATTCAAGATGGCTTCCCAAGAGCTGAAAATTTAAAATGCGATTTTCTCAAAAACGGCTCCGACGATTTTTCTTAAATTTTTTGTGAATCCATTTATATAATAGTGCTATCTAATAATTATAATCATTTCTTCATCATAATCTCGGTTTAGGGAGTTGCCATATAAAAGAAAAAAATAATGGAAAAATCCTCGGCAGTTAGAGGGTTAATAAAAAAATAATGTATGGCAAATGTAAAACAATAATAATAACCTATATATTGCCATCATTATTTTTTCCAAAAAATGAATCAAAAGTATAGCCGCCATACAAAGTGAAAAATTTCCATACAAAATGTATTAGCAATTTTCTTGGTAGTCAAAGGGTTAAAAATAGATAAAAGGCTGCGATTCTTAAAATTTTATAAATACCAATAATAATCAATCGTTACTTTTTCAAAATATAACTAAAAAGTTTACCCACCATACAAAGTCCTAGTTTGCATACAGAAGGGTTCAATGACCATCTATAATAATCTAGAATATAAGTTGCAATGAAATATAAACATTCAAAACTAATATGAAATGCATGCCCACAAACAGGTACGTGTAAGTTCGCGCTTACGAATGCTGAATTTGTACTTACAAATTAAAACCAAATCTCAAATGAACATAAAACCTGCAACTCTTGCCGACCTTCCTTGAAACAGGGGTGACATTAACAAAGTGAATTATTTTGTACACTTTGGGAGGACTGAGAAATGCGAGAAAATTGAGATAAGACTGAATGAAAAAAGAGTGGAGGTCGTGAAAGAATTTGATTATCTGGGAAGCAAGTTTGAGTCGAATGCGAAATTGACGAAATAATTGGAAAAGCGCGCTAGTAGAGGAAGAAGTGTAATGGAAACGATTGGAAGCATTACAAGGAATAGGAAACTTACGAAGAATATGAGATCGGCGGTCCACAATGGCATATTGGTTGGTGGAAGTGAGGCTTAATGAATGTGAGCTGAGTAAAGTATGTAAGTACGGTTGAAATGGCTTACCTGAGAGCAATGGCTGGAAAGACACTGAGTGATAGAGTACGTAATGCTTGAGTGATGAACGAGTGTGGTATAAAAGAGAATATGAGAATGAAAGTACAAAAAAGTACGATGAGATGGTTCAGACATCTTGAAAGAATGGATGATGAACAACTAACGAAGAAAGTGTACAAAGGAAATGTTAGAGGAAAGCGCGGAAGGGGAAGGCTGAGGAAAGAATGGTTAGACCAAATAGGTGAGATTGCGAAAGAATGGATCCTGCAGAGTGAGAATAAGAGAAGAGTATGTATGAAAAAGGTGATGACAGCAAAAAGTGGAGGCGCATCTGCGGAGGTACCGGCCACCCCTAATGAAACGGTGGCAGGATACAGTACAGTACAGTACAGAGGTCAGCTTCATACCAACCTATGAGTCGAGGATATTTCTTGTGTAATTGGCGCTTTTTCCAGAGAAGACCAACCTCGCAGAGGGCTCTTGAGGTGTGATTCACACAAAACGGCGCTCACCAAATAAATCATCCAAATATTTTTTATTCACTTAAAAATTTATATGGCTATTTCCATATTCGCACGGGTATGCAGGTACACACCGCGGTGGAATAAAATTGATTTATTATCGATATATTATATTTTCATTGAAACTGCAAAAGCTGGTAGGTGATTATAGCTTTACATACGTCATACAGTGGGTTAATTTTTGCAAGAAAGTCGAGTGCAGATTCTGTGCAATTTATTTTTATTTGATCGGAGAAATCGCACTTAATTTGATTTTTGTCTGATTGGAGGTTGGTGCAACAGGCGCTAAGCTACACATATGGCCGCGTGACATCACAACTTTTTTGGCCCTGTCACATATCACAGCATTGCATCAGCAACAATGTATTTATCTGCACTATCCAGAGACGTGTTAGATGGAGACATTTTGATAAAGAAGTAAAAGCTTGTGCGGCTGTGATGCCCTTCTCACACGGCACAGATGCGGCCGGATCGCAAGCCTGGTAGTGTGCGGCTCAAACTGAGCGTTGTGAAAATCAAAACTAACGTCGCCATCTTGTAAAACGTTACTTTTGATAGTTCAATGTGATATCAGCTGTATTGTTAAATTAAGAATTATGTTTATGAAGAAAAACAGAATAAACTCCATTAATTTTATTAGGTTGAAAGGAACGGAAATAATTATTTATGACACCCTCTCGGTGGGATTCGAAACCGAGCTCCCAGCATGGAATGCATTAGGGTATCGCCGTCGAAATTTGTACCTTTTGTCTTGTGCGTGTGTCCCCTAATGATTTTCAGCTTTTTCATAAAAACTGGTGATCTCTACTGAATTCTAAAATTATCAGAGTAAAGTAAATAAAAAGCGTATCGAAATACAAAAAAAAACTGCAAAAAGCATTAAGTGGCGATGTAATTAAAAAATAAAACAAAAACGCCTTTTTTCCATTCCCATACAAATTTTACATGTCCGCAACCCGTTTTTGACCCTTTGATGGCATGATACGATCAAAATAGTCAAACGTTTTTAAAGTTGAGTATTTTTGCATATACCTTAGTAACGTATCTTTCATTTTCTGTACTAGCCACAATAATATTTACTTATTTAAACACGAAATTTTGATTGCTAAGGTTTGTCTCCATTTTTGGCTCCGAAATTTTTCTTGTAGTATGTTACCAATTCCATTGGAACTGACAAAAATCTTGCAATCCTTAGTATTTGTTCACGTATGGTAACTCTTTGGTTCAGTGTGGACAACACAAAAAAACTCATTCGATACCTTCATTTTCTTCTGAGAACGTTTACATCAGACTCGGGAATTTGTCGTGAGTGTTTTGAGTGGAAGTTAGCTTGGCATTATTAAGGTATGTATTCGAATAAGTTATCAGTTGTATATTTTTTACTTAGATCCATTAATCCTTCTAATGATTGTATGTTTGTATCATTGCTGACAGCATTATTTTTCAAATGGCACAAGTTTAAGGTAATGTCGGGCGGTTTTTTATTTACAATCTTTAACGTATGTTACCATATTAAGGTGTATTCACGTAGGTTTAAAAAAATACACCTACTTACCGTTAATTTATGGTTGACTAACAAATAACATTTACGTACCTAATTGAAACATAAAACTATCTAATCAACCTTACTACATGCTATTAATATTTTAAATGCACCGTTTGATGTTTGTTATTCAAAATAGCAAAAAGGTTTATTCCGTGATCTGTGGGCTAAACGGATTAAATGAAATTTGGACCACAGAGGTACCTAATTTTTATATCGGTGCTGGATATTGTGAAAAATGTACGCAAAAAAACCATTGCCTATCTATCTAAATCTATGATAATCTATAATCTAAGTTACAAAAATATATTGCATTTAAGACTTTAAGTTCGTACTTAAACATGCTGCATGTGAACCTACAATATAAAACCAAATCTCAAATGAACATAAACCCTGCAACTCTTGTCGACCTTACCTGACACAATGGTAACATTGGTAAAGTATACCATTTTTTACAGTATGGGTGGTCAGCTTTATACTAACCTATAAGTCAAGGAAACTTATTGAAATACAATAAACGATCGATTTTAGGTAGTTATTAAATGAGATTTTGAATCTAGCAGCTGTGCCGTGACCTAGATTGGGCCGTGATGCACTAGGCAGCCAGGCTGCCTAGTGCGTCACGGGCCTAACGGCACAGCTGCTTAGAAACGCCATCTCGCGGGCATATTTGGACGATGTACTCTGTAATAAAATGAATACGCACATTTAAAACTACCTAAAATCGCTCGTTTATTGTATTTCAATAAGTTTCCTTGACTTATAGGTTGGTATGAAGCTGACCACCCATACCGGTAAAATACATACATGCATACATACGAACGAACGGATGTACAGACGGACAGGTTCGAAAAATTAGGTTTTGTTACATTTCTATATCTCATTTCTTTTTTCGACGACGAAAACAAGATTTTATAGCAGTTCGTAAACACTGTTCAGTAAAAATTAGAGCACCATTTTGAATGTCATTTTGAATAGACCTTAATTGAATTCGCGATGTTTACGTTTTCTTGAATCTTGCCGGTCGACAGTTATGGTACAAATTTAAACGGCGATACCCATTATGCAAGCACTCTGAACACCTTATTCATAAAAAGGTTTTAATTTTTAAACCAGTATCAGGTTGGTATGCGGCTGACCACCCATACTGTGAAAAAATGGTTCACTTTGCCAATGTCACCCCTGTCTCAGGGAAGGATGGCAAGAGTTGTAGGGCTTATGTTCATTTGAGATGGGTTCTTATAATGTAGGTCCACATGCGGCATGTGTTAGCGCGAAATCATACATGTCTGCTTGTGGGAATGCATTTGATGTAAATCTTAAATGGTATATATCCTTGCAGCTTAGATTAGATTAGATTAGTATAAAGTCAGTTTTCCCATACTAATAAGCTGGTTTATCTCTAGTTTTGGGTTCAACCAATCTAATGAATAAGGCTGTATAGGTATACTAAGCTATCGCCTATCGACAGGACTGATAAATATAAAAATTGTCGGCGGTAGTCAGTAGCGGTTCGTAGTTCTTTGTGGTTCACTTTGCCAGTGTCACCCATGTTTCAGGGTACGTCGACAAAAAAGATGCAGGGCTTATGTTCATTTGAGGTTTGGATTTTAATTTGTAAGTACACATGCGGCATTTGCATTTTCACCGGACCGTGTGCAGAGGGGCTAGGAATAATTTACATAGCCCTCATTATAGCTGACATATTCCCGCTTTGAAGCGCCGCCCGCGCCCATCCATCTCCCCGTATTGTGACGCGGCTATCTGCTGCGCCATCTCGACAGCTGAGGAAGACATGACAGTGATGAGAGGCGACAAGGTAGCCTGGCTTCATGCTGGAGACTCCTCAAGTGGAAGATGGGCGCCAGAGCTCAAGAATATCAGACAAACGAAGACCGGTTGTAATTTGATGGTTCAAGTCAAAGTCATTGAATGTTGAACCACATCGCCACCTTAAAGGTTAAACTGAATAAGTGCTGACTCACTGATTTGAGAAATCGTGGATAAAACATTTTATTGGGAGTACCTTATAGTAAGTGAACTCATTATAGGGATGTGCTCATGACAAACTTCTAAACTACAGGATTGTCATATATTTGCAGTGTTTTCTTTCTCTCGTAGAAAATACGGAAAAAGGTGCATTTATCGCAGAAACCAATGTTGGTTTAATGAAGTACAAAATTTTATGACAGTGTGTCATTGCAAAGGCGCTTGTCCATATGATTAGACAAAGAGGTGAGTCTTGAGACCTCTTTTGAACAGTCTCTCCAAATCCAGTTCCCTCAGTCACTTATTCGCGAATTAATTAAAATGATATTTATTAATTTTTACCTTCAATGTATCGATATGTTCCTACACCGGTCCGTAGGCTAGTGGTTAGCAATTCAGATACGCAAATGGAAAGTCGTGGGTTTGAATCCCGGCGAAGTTTCAATAAAATTACATATACTATTACCAAGGGTTCTTATAGCAACTGAGTCTTGCTGGAGAATTGGCGCTTTCTATAGCGACCGAAACTTTGATAATAAATTTTACGTAAATAAACATTCGGCATGTATAAACAAAAACTTATCCGCGCCTTCTCTTCTTGTTTGAAATAACTACACCTAAATATTAAGATATATCGCCATCTCTAGCCTACGTCTTCTTTGCAGTCAGTTGAAATAATTAAAAAGACGTTTCACGCTCAAAACAGCTTGAAAACAAATAAAGCTCTACCACAACATGTCGCCTGTTATCTGGATCTTACAAACAAACTTCATCTCGCTTTGAAAAGTGTGGTCCGTTAGCCGCCGGAAATTATAAAATGACTATTCCTACCGGCAAGACGATAGCACTAATCTTAATGGACGCCATAAACACATAATAAAACCAAAATACCGCGAGGTGCCAAGAGTTCCGTCAAATTAATACCAAGCCAACACATTTGACAGCGGATCTCTGTGAAAATGGCCGACATTTCGTCCCCCAGTGATTGTTTGTCTTATGCCCATCAGAGCTGGTTTCACATGACCAATGTTTGTATGTGTACTGGACCAATGTGTCTTATGAAACTGGACATGGATTTAAAACAACTCTCACATTATCGTGTTTTACGTTTTTTTCTTAGCTCAGATTGTGAATAATGAGATTCTGTTGAACCAAAATCCAATCAGACAAAAATCAAAATCAAGTGTGATTTCTCCCATCAAATAAAAAAATGGTTGTCCGGTCGATAGCTCAGTTGGTAGAGTGCTTGCATTCCATGCCGTGAGCCCGGGTTCGAATCCCGCCGAGGTTGTCAGAAATGATTTCCGGTTTCGGTGTTTATTTCAAACCCCAAAATAAAATACCGGCAAGGTTTACTCAGCCTTCACAAGAAATTAGTACCAGCCCTCTCGGGAGCTGGGAAACCCCCACTTCAACTGAAGTGGTTGGCGTTAGGCCAGCCCCCTTACCTGTTAAAATAAATATGTTAAACTCGCCACATGCGACCCCTTCGG
This sequence comes from Agapetus fuscipes, assembly GCA_951799405.1. Lineage (NCBI taxonomy): Eukaryota > Metazoa > Arthropoda > Insecta > Trichoptera > Glossosomatidae > Agapetus > Agapetus fuscipes. The sequence continues at coordinate 572,583 of OX637335.1, forward strand.
AGACAACGCGGCAAGAAGTTACACTGTATGTGTAGCTTAGTTGCGTTTTTTTTTTTTTTGCATATACGTTAATCAGCTGATGTACATTATCTTTCCTGTTCAAATTCCATCATAATATTATGACCCACTTCCGTGAAATATTTAACCGAGGTGCTTACCAGAATTAAGTTATCAAATTTGATGTGTCAATCAAATATATATTGGAGGTTGGTGCAACAGGCCCTAAGACAATTTCATTGAAAGGTCATCTTTGAATCAAATGGTTGATAAGCCAAACAAGCACTGGGGGGATGACGATTATTTTGGGAGTAATTTATAACCTCAAATGCAGGCTTTTAAGTTTTCCTGTATCAAGAAAATGATAAAATAAAGAATTTTTGTAATAAATCACTTCCGCGCATAGTTTTCGACGCCATAAAAGATCAAGGTCACAAAGAAGCTGTAAAGTTCATCGTGGATCAAATTCAAATACCAACTTAGGAACTAACAGCGGACGACCAAAATGTCTAAAAATAGTTGAAGACATTTTGGTCGTCCGTTGAGCCCAAACTTTGACAAACTAATGATACCTTGGCCGAAATTCTCATCACCACGGTCATTCTTACCTACCGAAAATCGGTAATATTTGTATGAAGATTAGTTAGCTGTTCACTTGCGGCCATCTTGGATTGACAGATCTTCATACAAATATTACCGATATTCGTTAAGTAAAAATGACCGTGGGGATGAGACTTCCAGCCCAGGCATCATTAGTTTGTCAAAACATGGGCTCAACGGACGGCCAAAATGTCCAAGAATAGCACTGTAACAGACTAAAGCCAGATCGATACCTTAAAGCAGGCCTGTCCAGCATACGGCCTGCGTAAGCTTTTTATCCGGCCCGCGAGGACATCGATAAATATTGCGCAATAAGTTCAATCTATCTAAGGCAGCGGCTTTCAAACGGGGGGGGGGGGTGGGGGGCCTTCCCGCGCGATTTTTTGTTTTTTTGGCAGGTTTTGAAAATTGCGTGCCTATGGACAAAATGAACTGCCAAGATTACGTACCTTTAACATGATTCTGCCTTCATAAGAGAACTACAAGAGGAAGGATTGCTCGACGCGCAGATATTGCACCGTCTACCATGGATAAGCTGGTCTGCCATTAAATGATGAATCACTGCGAGTAATCGGGTGATGAAGCCATCACTTGTGCAGGCGTTGACCTGCTCCTTAGGGTCCTGCTCAGGCCTGGAGGAAGACCTCTGGGGGCCCTGGTGCGGTGAAAATCAGGGGGCCCCCCAACCCCCGCCGCCATGTCCCGTGGCCACCAAAAAAATATAATATGCGAACCAAAACGATCACTGACGACTTTTTAAGTTTATTTTTGGGAAACCTGTTTGGGAGGTCTAACCTTACCTAACCTAACCTAACCTAATCTAATTTGATATATTATTATAAGTCTTTAGGGGCACTTGGTCATTATTGCTTAAGACTGATCCTAAGTTGGACATTTTCTTTCTGTCTGCACAGTCATTGAAAAAGAGGATTTTGAATCTTGCAGGATTTGAATTTCATTTTAGAATCTCATTTCTAATTTCTTTAATCATTCCCAATTCCTATTTTGTTTTTATTGCTTATTAATCATCATTGACGTGTTTGGTGTGCGCATTGTTTTTCTACTCCCTTCCCTTTCTCCTGACCTTTCTTTCCTTATCCCATCATGAGGACGAGATTTATTTTTTATTTATTTTTTATTTTTTATTTTTATTTTTATTCTGTTTTGATTTGTGTACTTCTTTTTTTTTGGTTTTGGATGCTGCTTCTTTTTGTTTTTCTTTACTTTTTATTTATTTACCTGGCATGATTTGTAATTTAAAATATTAATTTGTAGAATACAGTAATAGGCGACATGAATTGTAAAAAATATCTTATATATTATATACAAAATTTTATTCAATGCTGTTGTATTCTTGTTTAAACAATAAAAAAAAAATAAAAAAATAAAAAAAAACCCTATGCCCCCGAACAAATTTATGTAAAAAAACTCTTTTGCTTTATTCATCTCAAGGTTTATATTTGTAAACCAGCTTAAATTAATTTTCCCATTCTAAAAAGTGAGCTCAACTCTAGTTTTAGGTTCAATCAATCTCACGAATAAGGCTGTTTGAATTGTATTTTTCTAAAACGCTTCTGGGGCCCCAGGACGCGGGGGCCCTGGTCTGGTCGCACCGCTCGAACCGCCCTTAATCCTGGCCTGCTCCTGCTTACATCCGGAGGACCACGAAGCGTGGCAGCCGGTATGGCACTCTAGACGGGAGTCAACGACGAGTTCAACGCTATTCAAGACCTCGTAAACATGTTGAAAACAGGGCTCAGATTTGACGAAAAAACTGTTAGTAGTTAGGTACATACAAGCTTCATACTCGTAAGAGCACACTGTCATTGTCTCTCATCCATCACAAATCTGTCAAATCCATTTATTACATGTTTAAGCACGTCGTTTTAAGAAATTTCACTACATGTGCAGCTTAGTCACTCCTTGTCGTTATTAGCTTCTTGACTGATAGGTTGGTATGAGGCTAACGTGCTGTAAAAATTGGTTCACTTTTGCCAATGCCACCTCGGTTTTAGGGAATGGCGGCAGGAGCTGCCAGGTTTATGTTCATGTGAGGTTTTGTTTATTTGTATGCACACATGCAGAATGTGTAGGCGCGAACCTACATGTGCTTGTGTGTGGGCATGCATTTAACATGACCCTTAAATTTTAACATATCTTTGCAGCTTAGATTATAAATAGATATAGATAGTCGCTTTTAGTCTCCGAGTTCTTTGTATGAGGGTTGAAATACTAACAGTGCTCTTCTTAGACATTTTAGTCGTCCGTTGAGCCCACGCTTTGACAAACTAATGATGCATTTGTATGAAGACCCGTCAATCCAAGATGGCCGCAAATGAACAGCTGATTAGTTTTCATAAAAATATTACCAAAATTCACTAGGTAAGAATAACCGCGGTGATAAGACTTCCAGCCCAGGCATCATTAATTTGTCAAAGCGTGGGCTCAGCCAACGACTAAAATGTCTAAGAATAGCACCGTTAGTACTTACGTGATATTTTATTCCTGGTGTGATTGATTAAATAAAAACCCTTTTTTATTTTTGTGTCCTCGTGCACTTGAAGGCAACACAACTCCGGCACTGCTAGAGTGTCTTTGGAGCGTCACAATGGCCGTGACAGAGTGTCGTTAGCGGGATTAGCGCCGTGACGGACAGCTCTGTCGCGTGAGCGGTAATACAGCACAACTCCGTGTCCCTGCAGACACCTGCAGCACATCAACCAAACCGCCATATGCAACAAACATCCTGGATAACGAGCAGATGAGCCTGGAATCAGAAAATCAACATACCTACAGTTACCACTTCTTCTTCTTCTTCAGCCTGTATTGATCGTCCACTCCTGGACGTAGGCCTCCTCTCGCATTTTCCACTCGTTTCTATCCTGAGCGATCCGCATCCAGGCAAGTCGACTGCACTTCTCTGAACATCGTCACGCCAACGCAACTGTGGGCGCCCAACTCCACGCTTTGCCGTCCTTGGGCACCAGCACAGCAGTCGCTTTATCCACTTTTCATCTGGATCGCGAGCGACATGTCCCGCCCATCGCCACTTACTTGGGTTCAATTGAATAAAACTTCAATTACATTTATTTTACACAATATACTTAGGATTGACTCACATTTGGTTCACAGTTAGATACACTTTTGTACTATCTCGCTCCAACTCTCTCGTATTACTGCTCCTTCAAAGCACTGCGATCTGTATTCAAAGGTGAATAAAGGCTACTCTGACATACACCAATCCATGCTAGAATCTTCTCAATGAGAAGTTTCGAATTAAGTAAGCAGTTTCAAAATTTTCAGGTTTAGGTTTATTTTCGCGCCCTTTTCAATGTTCCAACCTCATCTCAAATTCAATCAGTTCTATTCATTTGCAGGTTATGTTTGTTTGACCTTTAAGCTGTGGACGCGAGACTCAAATCTACAGGAATACTAAATTGGCAAAGCATGGGCTCAATGGAAGATCTAAATGTTTAAGAATAACATAATTTTTACTGGTCCTCTGGCCTGGAACCGCCTGCCACATCATGTGAGAGAGCTAGAGGACCATGGAAAGTTCCGGAATGCACTGAAGACAAGCAAATTTCTAGCATCACATGCACAAGCGCCCTTGGAGTGACTACATCACGAAACGGCGCTATAAAGAAATCACCAACTCATCATCATCATCAAGTGATTCGATAAACGAGTATCGACGCACACTGAGGTAAAACTTTATGGAGTAGTAAGGTATGTGATTTATGAATACAACTTACAAGATGCATCTGAGATAGAGTGAGATGCATGCATTACACACCTGATGACTCTCACAGCTGCATGCAAAACAAATCACAAAAATGCTCGCGCCGTGTTCAGCTAAATGCCTGTACAACTGTACGTGTTAACTCAAGACGTTTTAGAATTGCAAGAAACAAGCGGTTGACGAAGGATTTGAGAATGTCGGTAATGGTCCTTGACTTATAGGCTGGTATGAGGCTGACCATCGAAACTGTACAAAAATATTTCACTTTGCCAATGTCGCTCTGTTTCAGGGAAGGTCACCAAAAGTTGCAGGGTTTTGTCCATTTGAAGTTTGGAATTCCCCTGTTTCGAGCCGCTGCATCCAGGGTCAAAAAAGTCGTGATGACCGCTGATCTTCGATAAAAGTGACACCAAAAGAAGAAGAAGCAAGGATAGGAAAGAAAAATTGAGACAAATCTGCAGAGGCTTAGGCCTCGACTAGCAGAATGACGACAGAGATACAGTGTACAAAATACAACTATCACTAGAGGAATAAGAGTTTTAGGTTTACACGGCCGGCTGATGATGCTGCTTTCCGGGATCTGTTGCCGTGGTCTGTGGGAGTTACATCTCTACATCTACTTCATCATCATACTGCACGCTGAAGAAGCCCATCGTAGAAATGGGCGAAACGTACGGAAGCTCCAGCTCCCACAGACCACGACAATAGATCCCGGAAAGCATCACTCCAGTATCACTAGAGGTGCTAAACACTTTTGAGTCGTAAATGGAAGGTTGTGGGCTCGAATCCTGGCGGAGAACAAACAATATACCATTTATGTTTTCAAATATTATGCTCTTCGCTGGGTGAAAAATTCGCATACCTTTAACAAAGACCGGTCACTAAAGGTCCGTCCAACCTCACAGCAACTGAGTCCTGCTTGAGAATTGGCGCTTTCTACAGTGACGACTTAACTCGCAGAGGGCTCTTGAGGTGTGATACAAACAAAAACAGCGCACAAATAGATCGTCCTGATATTATTTATTATTATTGAGATTTAGGATGATATTTTATTGGTTCTTGGGTAGTGGAGATTAAATGACCATGAAGAGAACAGGGAAGTAAATCAGCGACACCTGGAGAAACTGCCGCAGCAAGCGGCGTTGGAGTCCAAGAAGCGTGAAGACGACAAATTGATTTGTCAAAGAAAGGTAATGTCAAACGCAAAAAAATGTTTGGACTAGAAGTAATGGAACATTTTGGAACTAGTTTTCAGAAAGCAAACGCCAGTCTTGTATGGGAATGCCATACTTAGTTGCCTATATAATAATTATCCATAATCTTAGTTGCAAAGATATTATATTACATTTAAGATTCATATTAAGTGTAGTAGTAAGTAACAGACCCGTGTTCGCGCTTACAAATACTGCACGTGTACTTATTAAAATCCAAACCTCAAATGAACATAAACCCTGAAACTTTTGCTGACCTTTCCTGAAACAGGGGTGACATTGACAAAGTGAACTATTTTATGTTGTATGGGTGGTCAGCCTCATACCAACCTATAAGTCAAGGAACAACACACAAAAAATGCTCGATGGACTCGGAACATTTTTCTCGGCGAGCAAACGTCAGTCTTATATGGGACTGCCAACCTTAGCAGCCTATAACAAAATATTAGCTCCCCTTTTTCCAAGTAACACAGGTAGCAGAGTGACGACGTTTATTTTTGCGCCCTTTTCAATGTTCTGTCCTCATTGAATCCTCTTAGTTTGGTAGCGCTATGGTGTACTAAAAGAATATTTTTAAATAAAAAAATCATGATACTGATTTAAAATATTCAAATCGCAAACACTTCGAAATTCCTCCAATATACCTAAATAGTTTTATTCACGAGTAGGTAAATTGATTTCTTGATTTTGAATTAAAACACGATTGCAAGTTGGCAGCATTGAATTCCTCATGAGAAAATTAAATCAGCTGTCAAAATAATCTGTAACCAACTTCATAGCGTTCTTATTTTAAATTTTTGAATTCAGTAAAATATATTTTTACCTACCTACCTACTCACGCAATGTCAGTTACAAGTGTGACCGTTTTTGTCTACCAATCAAGAAAACACGTAGAAAAAAGGAAGAACATGGTAGTTTTTTTTACATTTACCATTTGATACAGCGTGTAGATCGTTATCAGCAGATTACTTCTGCATGTGATGTGGCATGCCGCACGCGGAATTAGTGAGGCGCGTGAACAGCGTGCAAGAGACATGAAACAGATCATCGCCAGCAATCACGTCTATAAGGTAGGAAACCAAGTATCTATCCGTCACATCAGTCTGGGAAGATATCTAAGTATTAATGTAAGTATACTGTCCGAGCATAAAACTTTGTTCTTTCATCCACACAGTGCTTGTTTGGCTTATCCACCAGTTAATTCAAAGATGATACTACACGTGTTCTTTACTACACGTGTTTGTTTTTGGGCATTCATTTGAGAGCTTTAAATGAATATATCCTTGCAACTTAAATTACACATTCCTATAGATAGATCTTTAAATCCAATTGTCTTAAGAATCTAGAAAAGAGTAGAATGATCAGATTGAGGAGATTGTAAAATAATGGGATATGCAAAGTGAGTGTAAAAGAAGAAAATGGTGATGGATATGAAGCTGAGCTAAGAAAATAATGTAAAACAAGATAATGCGTGAGAGTTGTATTTTCAAAAATAATTTCCAGGGGTCGAAGCCTCTACGGCCGTCGGTAGATCTTACTGTAACTATTTGAAGATAGGACAGAATAAAATATGGCGCTCTGTGAGCAGTTGATCGTTGTTCCATAAAAAATGGATCAGCTGTTGATACGCCGCCATCTTTTATTCCGTCCTACCTTCAAATAGATCATGTAAAATCTACCGACGGCCGTCAAGACTTGCACCCCAGCATTCATAAGACACATTGGTCCAGTGCACATACAATCTTTAGCTCATGTGGAAGTACCTCTGTTGAAGATAAGACAAACAAGTACCTACATTTGTAATGAAAAACTGATGTGTTTTTATGATTTTAATGAGTACAGAGCAATTTATCGGTCTGTGGTGCAGGAGATATCGTGGCTGACTAACAATTAAAATGTTTTACGACAAAAACGGAATACTTTGAATGTGGATCTATTGCAGGCACAGATTTCTTTAGTTGTTTCATTGATATGAGAATCCGATGGATAGCTCAGTTGGTAGAATGCTTGCATTCCATGCCGAGAGCTCTGGTTCGAATCCTACCGAGGGTTTCAGAAATAATTTCCCGTTTCGGTGTTTATTTCAAAAACCAAAAGAAAACTGTCGGTGTTATGGCCGAAAGGGCCAAGAGGGCTGATCTTTCTAGCGTGTTTCGAATAAAACAACGTTAGTTCGATCCCCGCTTGGGTCATTTAACCATAACTTTGACCCTGGTTCAACAGATGTTATTGGTTAATTATTGTTTAATAATTCATTAAAATAAACAATAATGAATTATCAAATGATGATATTAATACCTGTTTCAGGCCAGGCAGAATAGGTTGGTGAATCGCATTCCTCTTCACAAATCTATTTAAAAAAAAAAACCGCCAAGGTCAGCCTTCGCAAGAAATGAGTACCAACCCCCTCGGAAGCTGGGGAATCCCTACTCCAACTGAAGTGATTGGAGTAACTTGTAAAAATAAATAGGTTCTCTCGCCAAGTGCCACGGCAACAAGTTACTCTATACGCGTAGCTAAGTTGCGTCACATTCATATTTTTCGACCTGCGCCGTCAAAAGCCTGTGCCCCTCGCTCTTTGTCTTCCTTTCTACAAACTGTGTACGCACGCAAACAATAAGCGCTTCTCGCCTTGTTATCTGTGATATTTGTGAGCCGCATTCTTATTGGGTGTCGAAAAGCAATTTCTGTCGACACACTGGCGTGCGGAGAGTATCTGATATTCTCATTAATGTATCATCTCTAGTTGCTTTATTAGATATCTACGAACAAATACTTTTAATTCGAATATCTTCACGTCGAAAAGAACAAATAGCGTTTTGCGTGTTTGACATTTAAATAGTTAAAAGTTCTCTCTTCATTTTATCATGGAATGATTTAATTATGATGGATTCACACCAAATAATGAGGTCCGCACGTGAATTGGCATCTACAATGAACGGTCCGTAGTCTAGTGGTAACGCATGTCTTTGTGGTGATAAATCTTGCCGGTATTTTATTTTGGGTTTGATAAAACACCGAAACGGGAAATTATTTCTGACACCCTTGGTGGGATTCGAGCCAGAGCTCTCGGCATAGAATGCAAGCACTCTACCAACTGGGCTATCGACCGGACTGAGCTACCGATTAATGAAATTGTAAAAAAATATTTGCGTTCGTTTAAAACCTCATTAGTAGACCAAATCAATGATGCTATCAAATTGATACTCTAAACGCTTCCACTCCAAACATTTCTAATTCGTGACTCCACTCTAAGACAACTTTTGACTAAAATTAACCACTCTTTTTATATTTACTCGTACATTGAGATTCGAGCATGCAAAATATCCCTCGGCTATGTGACGTCACCCATAGTAAATTCCCGATATTCAGGGAATTTTAGCTGGCTTACAGCATTTAGTCGATACTCGTGGGTCAAAGATGGAACTAACAATTTAAAATACAACACAAGTACACATTAATACTGATATTACCCTAATCGTACAAAATATGTATTTACTTACATATTAAAATATATTCGGATCTTGCCTCAGAAATACATCAATCTGAAATCGCTGATGTGAATGATTATTATTAATATACTGGTTTTGTTTTTATTTAACACAAAAAAAGTTGTATACCTACTCTTTGCATTACTTCTCAGATTCAACCAATTTAGTAGGTGCAGATATTATCTTAGTTTGCATTATACGAAGTGTTGACAGCATGCAATAAATGTGTTAAGGATTTAACTTCTAAACGATTTGACAGGTAAAAAACGGTTTTTAAGGATGTGAGACTAGCGCCATGGGCCCGGGCCCGGGCGATGAGATTTTGAAGCAATCCGGCCGAATGTTGAGGTTTATTTTTTGCACCTTCTTCAATGTTCCGACCTCACAGTAACATCTCTTGTTTTAGTTTCGTGATTCCGACAACAATTTCCTTCTTGTAGAATGATGTTATTCGAAATAACATGACTGTGGAATCTCATAACCGCTAATATCATTGTATCACGCCACTCGGCTGGCAAACGCAACAATAAATATATCTAACGCAATGTGCGACTCTGACAAAACACTCTGCAAAAACACAGTTGCATCTCAGCATAAAGCATTTACATGCACCATCATTCTCTAGGGAGATGTTGTATCTCCCATGCGGGACTTAACTACACATATAGTGAAACTTCTCACCGCCCTGTTCTCGAAGGGCTCGCATGTGTCTTGTAAACAACATTTAATTTTTGGTCTTCTAAATCTAAAAGTTGCAAAGATATGTATCATGTGAAGTTTATATTAAATGCATTCCCACAAGCAGACACGCATTCCCACAAGCAGACACGCATAATTTCGCGCTGACACATGCCGAATGTGGACCTACAATATAAAAACCCAATCTCAAATGAACATAACTTGCAATAATTTCGCGCTGACACATGCCGAATGTGGACCTACAATATAAAAACCCAATCTCAAATGAACATAGCCCTGCAACTCTTGCCGACCTTCCCTGAAACAGGGGTGACATTGGCAAAGTGAACCATTTTTTACAGTATGGGTGGTCAGCTGATTGTCAGTCTTGGTTAGGATAAATCGAGTGTTTATATCAACAGGTAAGGGGGTCAGCCTAACACCAGCCACTTCACTTGAAGTGGGGGTTTCTCAGCTCCCAAGGATGCTGGTTCTCATTTATTGTAAAGGCTGAGTAAACGTTGCCGGAATTTTAGATATTGGACTTGAATTAAACACCGAAAAGAGAAACTATTTCTAACACACTAATGGGGATTGAACCGTAGCCCTCTGGCACGGAACGCGAGCATTCTACCAAATGAGCTATTGACCGGATGAAATACGAATGTTCTGCAATTTTCAGTGTATTGCCAACTCAGTAAAATGTTTTTTTTTTCACAAATTTACTCTATAATCTATAATCTAAGTTGCAAGGATATATTCATTTAAAGCTCTCAGATGTATGCCCACAAACAAACACGTGTAGTTCGCGCTTAGAAATGCTGATTGTGTACTTACAAATAAAATCCAAACTCAAATGAACATAAGCCCTGCAACTCCTGCCGACATTCCCTGAAACAGGGGTGACATTGGCAAAGTGAACCATTTTTTACAGTATGGGTGGTCAGCCTCATACCAACCTATAAGTCAAGGAATGATGAAAAACTCGATGGTGAAAAATTGATGCGAAGTTTTATACTAGGACGAAAGACATGATCAAAATCACACTCGCTTTATCCCAAGCAAGACCAAATAATAAAAAAAAACAAGTTTACTGGGAGGGGCATCGTACCTCCCAATATATTTTTTAATTTTCAAAACTAATATTTGTTGATTTTTTATTATGACTGCCCGCTCGCTGTATTTACATATTTTTCACATACACTAAAGTTAGAGCGACGATAAATTAATTTCAAAATGTCCCGTTAACAATTTACGTAGAAAAAATGACTGGTAGGTATACACGACAGTCTCAAATAATCGGCGATCTATTATATTGTTTATCGATGTGTGTACATGTTTTTTTTATCAATTATTAATTAAGAATTCTACATCATGTAGTTCCTTTAATGCCTGACTATATTTTAGGAAATTGATTATCGCGTGTAGCCATTAAAATTCTTGCATTCTTCTTAAGTCTATAAGATCTGATACATTAGATTTAGATCTTAATGTGAAGCATTATATTAGAAACAAATGATAATCGAATTTGAAATCCATCACAAAATAAAAAAAACAATAGGATTGATTTATTTTCATCATTATTTTCATTTGATTTATTTCAATCAACGCAACTCAGAAATGCGAATTGCGTTGATTTATTTTTGTACAGGTTTTTGTAAAACGCAATTTTATTTATATTTTTAATTTATTTAATTGTATTTTTTTGTCATAATAAATGAAAATTAAAGGTTATGGTGATGTTTCATGAAATGTTATTTTTTGTCATGTTCTATAAAATGTGAACTTTTTCGTGATGTGTCATGAAAGGTGAACTTTTGTGTCGTATTTTATGAATGTTGAACTTAATTGTCTTGTTTCATGAAAGGTGAACTTGCATGTCATGCTTCATGAAAGGTGACTTGCATGTCATGTTTCATGAAAGGTGAACTTGCATGTCATGTTTCATGAAAGGTGAACTTGCATGTCATGTTTTATGAAAGGTGAACTTGCATGTCATGCTTCATGAAAGGTGAACTTGCATGTCATGTCTCATGAAAATTGAACTTGCATGTCATGTCTCATGATAGGTGAACTTGCATGTCATGTCTCATGAAAGGTGAACTTGCATGTCATGTCTCATGAAAGGTGAACTTGCATGTCATGTCTCATGAAAGGTGAACTTGCATGTCATGTCTCATGAAAGGTGAACTTGCATGTCGTGTCTCATGATAGGTGAACTTGCATGTCATGTCTCATGAAAGGTGAACTTGCATGTCATGTCTCATGAAAGGTGAACTTGCATGTCATGTCTCATGAAAGGTGAACTTGCATGTCATGTCTCATGAAAGGTGAACTTGCATGTCATGTCTCATGATAGGTGAACTTGCATGTCATGTCTCATGAAAGGTGAACTTGCATGTCATGTCTCATGAAAGGTGAACTTGCATGTCATGTCTCATGAAAGGTGAACTTGCATGTCATGTCTCATGAAAGGTGAACTTGCATGTCGTGTCTCATGATAGGTGAACTTGCATGTCATGTCTCATGAAAGGTGAACTTGCATGTCATGTCTCATGAAAGGTGAACTTGCATGTCATGTCTCATGAAAGGTGAACTTGCATGTCATGTCTCATGAAAGGTGAACTTGCATGTCATGTCTCATGAAAGGTGAACTTGTATGTCATGTTTTATGAAAGGTGAACTTGCATGTCATGCTTCATGAAAGGTGAACTTGCATGTCATGTTTCATGAAAGGTGAACTTGCATGTCATGTTTTATGAAAGGTGAACTTGGATGTCATGTCTCATGAAAGGTGAACTTGCATGTCATGTCTCATGAAAGGTGAACTTGCATGTCATGTCTCATGAAAGGTGAACTTGCATGTCATGTTTCATGAAAGGTGAACTTGCATGTCATGTTTCATGAAAGGTGAACTTGCATGTCATGTTTCATGAAAGGTGACTTGCATGTCATGCTTCATGAAAGGTGACTTGCATGTCATGTTTCATGAAAGGTGAACTTGCATGTCATGTTTTATGAAAGGTGAACTTGGATGTCATGTCTCATGAAAGGTGAACTTGCATGTCATGTCTCATGAAAGGTGAACTTGCATGTCATGTCTCATGAAAGGTGAACTTGCATGTCATGTTTCATGAAAGGTGAACTTGCATGTCATGTTTCATGAAAGGTGAACTTGCATGTCATGTTTCATGAAAGGTGAACTGGCATGTCATGTTTCATGAAAGGTGAACTTGCATGTCATGTTTCATGAAAGGTGAACTTGCATGTCATGTTTCATGAAAGGTGAACTGGCATGTCATGTTTCATGAAAGGTGAACTTGCATGTCATGTTTCATGAAAGGTGAACTTGCATGTCATGTTTCATGAAAGGTGAACTGGCATGTCATGTTTCATGAAAGGTGCACTTGCATGTCATGTTTTATGAAAGGTGAACTTGCATGTCATGTCTCATGAAAGGTGAACTTGCATGTCATGACTCATGAAAGGTGAACTTGTATGTCATGTTTCATGAAAGGTGAACTTGCATGTCATGTTTCATGAAAGGTGAACTTGCATGTCATGTTTCATGAAAGGTGACTTGCATGTCATGCTTCATGAAAGGTGAACTTGCATGTCATGTTTCATGAAAGGTGAACTTGCATGTCATGTTTCATGAAAGGTGAACTTGCATGTCATGTTTCATGAAAGGTGAACTTGCATGTCATGTTTCATGAAAGGTGAACTTGCATGTCATGTTTCATGAAAGGTGAACTGGCATGTCATGTTTCATGAAAGGTGAACTTGCATGTCATGTTTCATGAAAGGTGAACTTGCATGTCATGTTTCATGAAAGGTGAACTGGCATGTCATGTTTCATGAAAGGTGCACTTGCATGTCATGTTTTATGAAAGGTGAACTTGCATGTCATGTCTCATGAAAGGTGAACTTGCATGTCATGTCTCATGAAAGGTGAACTTGTATGTCATGTTTTATGAAAGGTGAACTTGCATGTCATGCTTCATGAAAGGTGAACTTGCATGTCATGTTTCATGAAAGGTGAACTTGCATGTCATGTTTTATGAAAGGTGAACTTGGATGTCATGTCTCATGAAAGGTGAACTTGCATGTCATGTCTCATGAAAGGTGAACTTGCGTGTCATGTCTCATGAAAGGTGAACTTGCATGTCATGTTTCATGAAAGGTGAACTTGCATGTCATGTTTCATGAAAGGTGAACTTGCATGTCATGTTTCATGAAAGGTGACTTGCATGTCATGCTTCATGAAAGGTGACTTGCATGTCATGTTTCATGAAAGGTGAACTTGCATGTCATGTTTCATGAAAGGTGAACTTGCATGTCATGTTTCATGAAAGGTGAACTTGCATGTCATGTTTCATGAAAGGTGAACTTGCATGTCATGTTTCATGAAAGGTGAACTGGCATGTCATGTTTCATGAAAGGTGAACTTGCATGTCATGTTTCATGAAAGGTGAACTTGCATGTCATGTTTCATGAAAGGTGAACTTGCATGTCATGTTTCATGAAAGGTGACTTGCATGTCATGCTTCATGAAAGGTGACTTGCATGTCATGTTTCATGAAAGGTGAACTTGCATGTCATGTTTCATGAAAGGTGAACTGGCATGTCATGTTTCATGAAAGGTGCACTTGCATGTCATGTTTTATGAAAGGTGAACTTGCATGTCATGTCTCATGAAAGGTGAACTTGCATGTCATGTCTCATGAAAGGTGAACTTGTATGTCATGTTTTATGAAAGGTGAACTTGCATGTCATGCTTCATGAAAGGTGAACTTGCATGTCATGTTTCATGAAAGGTGAACTTGCATGTCATGTTTCATGAAAGGTGAACTTGCCTGTCACGAAAAGTGAACTTTTTTGTTATGTTTTACGAAAAGTGAACTTTTGGTGATGATTCATCCGAGGTGAATTTGCGCCCTCCTTTACTCTCACCAACGTCCATAACGATCCGCAAAGTGAAAAGGTACAACACACGAAGAAAGTAAACACAGATCATATGAATAGTAATCGACATAAATATTTCAATTCGTCATCACTTCTTCTACAATTATCTAATACCTCACATTCTGCCAGTACCTGTACCATATTGTAGCTGTATCCGGTGATCCATAACAGTATCCAGTACTTGGCAGATAGTGGAGCAGTCGTGGACGCTGCCGGGAACACCTTATCGGGACTCGAACCCGCTATCTCCGCCTTGCGAGCCTGTTCCCATGTCACTCCCAGAGACCCTGCTGCCCATGCGCAGGCTGTGCAAGGAGAGGCAGTGCGCAAGGACAGCTGGTAAGTGAACACAATTAGTGGACACTAGTTGAATTATAGTATTGTAATAATAAAGACAGTAGATAAGTTGCTAAGGACAGCTGGGGTGGAAGTCTCATCACCACAGTAATTCTTACCTTCCGAATATCGGTAATATTTGTATGAAGACCTGTCGATCCAAGATGGCCGCAAGTGAACAGCTAATTAGTCTTAATACAAATATTACTGATATTTGGTAGTTGAGAATTACCGAGGGTGTTGTTTCCCGTTTCGGCGTTTATTTGAAATCCCAGATCAAAATACTTACAAGGCTTTAGACGAGTCCGTAGTCTAGAAGTAAAGCTACTGACTCGTAAATGGAAGGTCTTGAGTTCGAATCCCGGCGGATCACAAAAAAATACCTTATATATTTTCAAAAATGCTCTTCGCTGGCTCGAGAAATTCATATACCCTTACAAAAGACCGGTCACCAAAGTTCCATCCAGCCTTCTAGCAACTGGGTCTTGCTTGAGAATTGACGCTTTCTATAGCTATGAACAAGCTCACAGAGGGCTCTTGAAGTGTGATTCAGACAAAAACAGCGCTCACCAAACAGTAAATCATCCTAATATTATTGTTTAAATTAGTGAACTCAAGTTTAATTATAATATTGTATTGTCCGGTCGATGGCAGCACCGGTTCGATTCCCCCCGAGGGTGTCAGAAATCATTTCCAGTTTCGGTGTTTATTGAAATATGACTTACTCAACCTTCACAAGAAATGAGTACCATCCCCCATTTTGCTATTTACACGATCGAGGTTCACTTTGCCAATGTCACCCCTGTTTCAGGGAAGGTCGGCAAAAGTTGTGGGGCTTATGTTCATTTGAGGTTTGGATTTTATTTGTAAGTACACATTCAGCATTTGTACCTAAGCGCGAACTACACTTGTTGGTTTGTGGGCATACATCTGAGAGCTTTAAATCAGTGGTTCCCAAACTTTTAATTTCGCGTACCACTAATGAAATTAGAAATCAGTGGCGTACCACTGAAGTGCAACGCAAAAAAGCTACACATATAGTGTAACTTCTTGCCGCGTTATCCCCGAAGGGGTCGTATGTGGCGAGTTAAACCTATTTATTTTTACAGATAAGGGGGCCGGCCTTACGCCAATCACTTCAGTTGAAGTGGGAGTTTCCCAGCTCCCGAGGGGGCTGGTACTCATTTCTTGTGAAGGCTGAATAAACCTTGCCGGTATTTTTATTATGGGGTTTGAAATAAACACCGAAATAGGAAATCATTTCTGACACCCTCCTCGGTGGGATTCGAACCCGAGCTCACGGGGTAGAATGCAAGCACTCTACCAACTGAGCTATCGACCGGACCAGTTAAACAGCAACAGTTAAAAAAATCATTCAAATGGTAAAGTAATAAAAACTGCAACTGTTAATGAAAACATTATGCTTATTTATTTATTATAGTGAAAAATACAATACTCTTAGTGCAGGGGTGTCCAACATAATATTGTGGAGGGCCAGATTTAGTATTTTTGTAATCGTGGCGGGACAGGCCTGTCTTAGTCTGAAAAATGGTGCTGCATGTTCGAAACAAAAGAGGAAATATTTGGCTCAGTTGTACTTAACTTGAAGCGCGAAATTGAAAAACGTTTTATCTTATTATTTACTATGTGTTTCCTATGGCCATGGCTGCTTGCGTACCACCTTGAGAAGCGTCGCGTACCACTGGTGGTACGCGTACCATAGTTTGGGAACCACTGCTTTAAATGAATATATCTTTGCAACTTAGATTATAGATTATATTATTATTATAGAGGTGAGTTTATTTAGTGTTTTATACTCGAGATACTGTTCACATGTCGCGTGTGAACGCCACGTAACCGTTTCCCGCGCTTTTTACGTCAAAAAGAAAGACCATAGACAAGCCATCGCGCGCCATATTGGATGTTGTCTCTGGCAGGAAATGTTGACAGCGTGCAAAAAAAAAAAAACATTCCCTTGTTAAATAAATATCCTTCTAAATAATTGTTGCAATGCCGATCTGGTGCAGAGCCTTGTCGTCTCCCCAGTGCTTGTTTGGCTTATCTATCATTTGATTCAAAGATGAATTTTTAATTAAATTGTCATAAGAATCATATTCTACACAATCTGAGCTAAGAAAGAAACATAAAACACGATAATGTGAGAGTTGTTTTAAACATTTTTAAAATCAATTTCCAGTTTTCATAAAACAAATGGTATGTTTTTTTATGCTCCGCCGGGATTCGAACCCACAATCTTCCATTCAGAGTCCGAAGTGTTAGGTACGACTGAACTACGGACCGGTCCTATATTACGTAAAATTGACTGTACAAAATTTCGTATGCATTTCCGCACACTACTTCCTAACTATAATGTTACCAGTCTCCAGACTCCACTCCCAGCAATAAGCTCTTGAGTTGGAACTCCGCCAGTACACCAATTATAATATAAGTATGGTATTATTCAGTCAGTACTCTGCCATCGATTCACGTTGCTATAGTCATAAAATTGCGAGCCAGTCATGCACAACCTTTATTTTAATATTTCCAGTAATGCCACATTTAAATTTTAGAGATAAGTAACTTTCCTATTGATCTAACTATCTATGGACCGATGTAGCACGTACAGAGGACTCCAGGAATTATCAGAACTGTCTTGGATGGTGCCCCCTTAGGTGACCACTCGGACGTCCCAGGATGCGGTGGGCAGACAACGTTTAAGCCGACGCTTTATGGGACTGCCATCCTTAGTAACCCATAATAAAATATTAGTTCACCTTTTAAAATCTAGGAGTGAGGGGACCATGGACCAAGGATTGTGGTGCAGGAGGCCCTGAGCCTTCAAGGCTTCTGAGCTGGGAAGCCCCCACTTCAACTGAAAGTGGTTTGTGTGAGGCCGGCCCCCTTACCCATAAAAATAAATAGGTCCCGAATCGTCACATGCGACTCCTTCGGGGTTTAACGCAGGCAAGAAGTTACACTATATGTGTAGGTTTGTTACTTAGTTGCGGGGGTCAGCGTCATACCAACCTATCAGTCAAGGAACAGTTCATTAAATAGTCAATGTTGTCGATCACTGTCCAGTTCCCAGTGATGGGTATTAGTGGGGCTAGGTCCAAATACGGACCTCTCTGTGCGGCCCAGTAATGATCCAGGATCTGCAGGCGCGCGTGCGCAGCATGCCTAGTGGCAGTGGCAGTGGCAGTGGCAGACCTCAACACCATGGGTACTGCAGGTAGGGCACTGTCCGCGGCTGGGACTGCAGTCAGAACCGTTAACTCCACTGTATGCTGCAGACAAATGAACCTACTCACAGCTGATGTACACGGCTTACAATGAATTTACTTGTAATATATACATATATGGTTCCCTTTTTCAATGTCACCCCTGTGTCAGGGAAGGTCGGCAAAAGTTGCAGGGCTTATGTTCATTTGAGGTTTGGTCTTTGAATTGTAATTACACATGCCACATCTATAAGCGCGAACTTACACGTGTCTTTGAGGGATAGAGTTAGGAATGAATGGGTAAAAAAAGAATGTAATTTGAAAGAGGATGTGAAAGTTAAAGTACAAAAGAATGTGATGAGATGGTTTGGGCATGTGGAAAGAATGAAAGATGATAGACTGACAAAGTATGTATACAAAGAAAGTGTGAAAGGAAAAAGAGGGAAGGGACGACCGAGAAAAGTATGGAGTGATCAGATTGAGGAGATTGTGAAAGAATGGGATATACAAAGTGAGCGTAAAAGAAGAAAATGCATGAAAAAGGTGATGGATATGAAGGAATTGAAAGAGGTATGTCAGGATAGGAAAAAATGGAGGCAACTCTGCAGAGGCTCTGGCCACCCCTAGCGGAATGGCGACAGAGTTACAGTTACAGTTTGTGGACATGCATCTAATATGACTGTACTGTACTGTACTGTATCCTGCCGCCGTTCCACTAGGGGTGGCCGGTACCTCCGCAGATGCGCCTCCACTTTTTTCTGTCCTTACAAACCACTTTCATTTCCTCAATATTCATCACCTTTTTCATACATACTCTTCTCTTATTTTCACTCTGCAGGTTCCATTCTTTCGCAATCTCACCTATTTGGTCTAACCATTCTTTCCTCGGCCTTCCCCTTCCGCGCTTTCCTCTGACATTTCCTTTGTACACTTTCTTCGTTAGTCGTTCATCATCCATTCTTTCGAGATGTCCGAACCATCTCATCGTACTTCTTTGTACTTTCATTCTCATATTCTCTTTTATACCACACTCGTTCATCACCCAATCATTACGTACTCTATCATTCAGTGTTTTTCCAGCCATTGCTCTCAGGTAAGCCATTTCAACCGTACATACTTTACTCAGCTCACATTCATTAACTGTCCACGCCTCACTTCCATACATCAATGTCGGAACCAATATACCATTGTGGACCGCCAATCTCATATTCTTCGTAAGTTTCCTATTTCTTGCAATTCTTCCAATCGTTCCCATTACACTTCTTCCTCTACTAGCACGCTTTTCCAATTCTTTCGTCAATTTCCCATTCGACTCAAACTTGCTTCCCAGATAATCAAATTCTTTCACGACCTCCACTCTTGTTTCATTCAGTCTTATCTCAATTTCCTCGCATTCCTCAGTCCTGTCAAACACTAATACTTTCGTCTTACTGGCATTCACTTTTAAACCGTTCTTACTAAAAGCATCATTCATTTTGGTGAGTATCATCTGGAGCTCCTCCGCTGTATCAGCCAACACTACGGCATCGTCAGCATAGAGAAGAACTCCAACATTCGTCTCACCCACTTTCACACCATAATGAGAAATTTCTGCTTCTTTCATACAATTGTCCATGATTATGTTAAATAACCACGGACTCATTACACACCCCTGTCGTACTCCCTTGTAAACATCAAACCATTCGCTACATTTACCATCCACTCTTACACACGCCAAACTATTTTCATAGATGGCGCGTATTCCATTCAGAAGCTTGCCGTTCACACCGTACTTTAGGAGTACTTTCCACATCATACCTCTGTCCACCGAGTCAAAAGCCTTCTCGAGATCCACAAAAGCCGTGTAGACCTTCCGACCTACAGCCAGATGTTTTTCAACAATCTGTCTGAGAGTGAAGATCTGGTCTACACACCCTCTTCCTGGCATAAAGCCAGTCTGGATATCAGAAACCCCATGACCGGTAAACCCCATGAACTTTAAATAAAGTTTAAAACTTTCACTTTCATGGCCGGTGTTAACAATAAATAAATCACTAGGTACGCAAACAGTTATAAAATAAATAAACTACGAAAACCGCCACAGCGCTTTGAAAACTCGCCTTTAAAGATGCTTTCTGCTCTTGAAAGCGAAACGTCGGCAGATGTGGGAGCTGCAAATAGAACATGGTCAAACCCGAAAGAACACAAAAGTAATTTATTTATTATGAACTTTAAATGTTAATATGCCTTTGCAACTTAGATTAGATTCGATAAGACACCTCAAGAGCCCTCTCGCTAGCAGAATAGCGCTTCAGATGCCGCGTTTTACGTGCGTTCTACCCTCGAATGTATGGGAGGAATCCAGGGGCAGTTATAATAATAATAATATAAACTTTATTCCAGCCGCGCGGAGGGTGCAATACGTGACCAGCCATATAAAATAAACATTGATCGAAAAAAAAACATAAGAAAATTGAAACAGATTACAGTGTGGAGATGAAGAATGCGTTGTGGCTGAAAAACTTATGCTAACGGTTTAACAAAAGCATCAAATCCCTGTTGTGTGAGCTGCAGCATCTCAGTCTCAGTGGAGTATCTTTGTCAGCTTCAGCAAACCAGCCCAAGACCTCCACAGCCCCGACTCCCATCTGCTGGCTTTCAATGTCGCCACGGTGTCGTTGCTGCTGGACTAGAGCCTCTCTCGGAATCCAGCCATTCGGTGCCGCAACAGACCATTCCAGTGTGGTAGCTGGGCCCCAGCAAACATACCACTAGCGCTGCAACTTCTTCTCAGGCGCATTATGGCTCTGTACCCCATGTTATAGTAGGGTAATTTCACTTTTTTTATTTTATTTCATAAAATGGTAGGCTATATATATATATATATATATATATGTGGCTTAGGGCCTGTTGCACCAAACTCCAATCAGACGAAAATTAAAATTAAGTGTGATTTCTCCCTTTCAAATCAAACAATTCATTGCATATACGTAAGTCAGCTGATGTGAATCATATTTCCTGTTCAAATTGCATCACATTTTAACCTACTTTCGAGAAATATTTAACCGAGGTCCTTACCAGAACTAAGCAATCA
Organism: Agapetus fuscipes; assembly: GCA_951799405.1. Classification (NCBI taxonomy): domain Eukaryota; kingdom Metazoa; phylum Arthropoda; class Insecta; order Trichoptera; family Glossosomatidae; genus Agapetus; species Agapetus fuscipes. The sequence goes on from OX637335.1 coordinate 593,897, forward strand.
AATTTGATGTTTCAATTAAATATTGATTGGAGGTTGGTGCAACAGGCCCTTAGTTTTTAAATTATAGCTTTTTAAAATTCGCGTATTTTCCATTTCCGCTAAAACAGTTCATTTCTTTATTCGGGCGGATATGACGTCAGATCTTCGTAGTTTGGGTGTCAATGGGCCCAGGTAGCCGGTCACGCTGCATTTTTGGCGGGATTCAAATTCTCCGCATTTTATTTTTCAAAATTATCAATGAGGTCTTTGTTTTTACTACTTAAAAAATATATGGTTGTGATCCTTGAAATGTACTCTACACAGCCATATTATTTTCAACCGTTTTCCCTACCACTGCAATTACCCTATTCACTGGTGTATTGTTGGGTGCAGAGTACTTTGAACAACATAATTTTAACTGCTTTGGAGAACTGAGAGATTTGAGCACTGAGAGAGACAGAAGCCAATTGTGGCTCGCGCACCATTCCAATTCTACGTGATATAATGACGCAAAATATTGTTGAGATTTGTTTGGGGTTTATTTAGTAAAACTGCGATTTGAATTAATAATGCACAATTTATTTTAGAAATTTTCTCACATGAAGACTGTACAGGGAAAAACCAGGAATGTCAGCAAAAATAAGAAAATAACCTACTAATACCATCTAGTGGCATCTGCGTGTATCTAAAGCTCTGCAACATTTGTAATGCAACAACAGTCGCTATCACAGCTTATGGCGGTATTTCCGGTTCTTTGTGACACCATGAGAAATACAGACTTTCAAATTTATAATTTTGTTTTACTCAAAATGTTCTTCAACTGACATTCCTTGTTCTTTTCCTGTAGTTTCCACATGTGGTTCAGTTTAAATCTTTGTACTTCTCGCTTAACGGCTAGGATTCTTAATCGGGTACTGATGATGATGAGTTGATGATTTCTTTATAGCGCCGTTTCGTGTTGCAGTCACTCCCAGGGCGCTTGTGCATGTGATGCCAGAAATTTACTTGTCTTCAGTGCATTCCGGAACTTTCCATGGTCTTCTAGCTCTCTCACATGATGTGGCAGGTGGTTCCAGGCCAGAGGACCAGCAACTGCAAATGCACGCTCTCCAAACATTGTGTTAACCCTTCTAATCGGTTCTTCAATCTTTGATTTGGCTCCAGTTTCTCCAATCTCTACAAAGCACTGTGATCCGTGACCGTAAGTAGCATTAGGCCATCATCCCCAGAATCCTAAACAAACTCTCTGACTGCGTTGTGTCATTCCCATGCTGAAGGTTGCTAAGTAGAACGAGCAGCTGACTATGTATGACGCGTGACTAGTTGACCTTTTTGAAGCACTTTCATTATTTCAATTTTCGTTTGAAGTCTGTTGTCCTCTGGTACCTTAATCAGCTCTTTGTACAACGACAAACAAAACAGTTTATCATCATCAGACTCCTTTGAGTTCAATATCTGTGGCTGATTCACAGTTGTTAAAATCTTGCTTATGATGGAGAGAAATTCTTCGTCGGCCGTATCCAATTTTTTCTTCTTTTTTGGCTGGATGATTGGAGTTTTCGTTACATCTTCCCCGTCGCTGGAAGTGTCTTGTTCTTCAACTGCACCAGGCGTGGTGCTGATATTGGCATCAGTTATTTTATTCCGTGCTGACCGTTCGAGGAACATCAGACGTTCAAAATAAATATAAGGAGCTTTGCCGGAGACTGCTGATCCAGGCGGTGTGGTTTTCTTCCTCTTCATTTCTCTGACAAAGCCATCACGCAAGCCTTTCCACTTCTTTTGTAATAAAGTACCTGAAATCAATAGAAGTATTCAAATGGTGAAACTTAATATTTGTACTAAATAATAATAAATGTTTATTCCAGCTTAGTCATGTGGAGGGTGCAATACATGACCAGCCATAGAACAATACAGCAATAGAAAAGTACATGGAAGAAAAATACAAAAATGCGAAAATTCCAGAAATACACAAAAGCGGAAATACATGAAATAATTAAAAAAAAAAAAAAAAGATTTTTGAAGAAGAATGCAATCCACCAACCTATTCTGTCTGGCCAGAAACAGGTATTAATATCATCAATTAATAATTCATTATTGTAGGTATATTTTAATGAATTAATAATTACCCAATGACATCTGTTAAACCAGGGTCAAAGTTATGGTCAATGGACCCAGGCGGGGGTAGAACCAGCGTTATTCTATTCCATATCCGCTTTAAAGATCGGCCATGACACCGATAACACTTTCTTTTCAGATATGTCGGTGTTATGGCCGAGGAGTCAAATCGCTCTTTTTGACTAGCGTATTTGGAACAGAATAACGCCGGTTCGAATCACGCTTGGCCCTTTGACCATAACTTCAACCCTTGTTCAACAGATGTCATTGCATTCAAACAATATTCTGCTTTCATATAGTTATGAGAGAACTATATATGTATCGAATAGATATTTCCAAACACTTTCGAAATATATTGATGAAAAAATATCGATACTTAAAAAATATAGAAATTTCCAAAAAAACTGCTGGAAAAGAACATCTTGAAACCTGCATGCGATTTGCAAAGTAAAAAAAAATGCTTTCTAACACAACCACTTATAAAGCGATGGGGCATAAGCGCATTCCAAAAAAAATCGTTTTTGACACGATTTTGATACTCCAAAAAATATTTGAGGAAAATATCGATATTTTTCAAAGAAATGTTGATAGGTGCTTTTGATTTATCGATATATTTCGCCCATCTCTACTACACAGCGTTCAGCAAAAATGCAATGATCTAACCTCAAACTTCAACAAACCGCCCGGTATTTGCGCTAAAAGCGTGGGTCAGTCAGTTAGTCAGGAAAATTTAACCGAAATGAAACTAACGGATAATAAATAAACACGAAATCTGTACCAAATTTCGGCTTATTAGATTTGACATTTAGCTAACGGATGTTTAAAAGATCGGCCCAGAGAAAATGATACAGTAGTTTAATGTAAAAGGTAGGTAGTGGTACGTATGTAGTTTATGAAATAACAATATAAAATAAACTGTCATTCACTTACCTAAAGCTTGTTTCTTTTCTTTGGAATCACCGGCTTCACAAAACATTTCGACGATTTCCTCCCAGCTTCTGCGTTTTATGGCTCTATTAGAATAATCTGAGCACTCCATATCCCATATGGAGCCCCTCCTTTCAACTTCGTCAATAAGGAGTTCCGTGTCGAAGTTATCACGCTCCATTTTAGAATACGTCTACTCGCCACGGACTCGCGCGTTCCACTGGACGCAACCACAGGACGCAACGGCGACGCTCAATATCTCGACTCGCGCGCGCAACGAGCGAGTCCAGAGTCCGGCGTGTTGCAAGCGATTTACGCGCGAGTCCGTGACACTAGTTGTAAAACGCCTCCATCTTGCCGCTCGTTGTAAAATATATAAATACAACTGTACCTACTAAAATATTATTTTTCTTATAAAAAATATGGGGACTGACATTAGATATTCCTAACATTATTTATTTTCCTTCCTTTCCTATCCATTTTTCTTTCTTCTTTTCGTTTCCTCTTCAACTTTTTTATTTTTTGCTTGTTTATTTACTTTTGTTTTTTTTCTTCTTTGTTTTCAAGGTTTTTATTTCTAAGCAAAAGGCACAATGTGTCGTTGAAATAAATAAAAAAATAAACTTCTTGAACTTTTATTCATTTTTAATATTTTTTTTCTTTTCTTCTTTCTTCCTGTTAATTTTTGTTTCTGTTATTAGTTTAATTTCTTTTTTAATTTATCTTTTTTTTTTACAGTCAGTTTTTAATCTATTTGTGGGATTTTTTTAGGATAAAGGCACATTACTGAGTATGTAGGTAGAGGTAGGTACATTTCTTGTTTGTATAGTAGTGTGTGTCTATCTGCTTAAATAAATAACCCTTGTTGCCAATTACCAAAGGTCCATCCAGCCTCACAGCAACTGGGTCTTGCTTGAGAATTGACGCTTTGTAGCGACGACGAACAAGCTCGTAAAAAGGTTCCCAGCTCCCCCGGGAGCTGGGAAACCTACACTTCAACTGAAAGTTGTTGGTGTGAGGCCGGCCCCCTTACCCGTAAAAACAAATAGGTCCCGAATCGCCACATGCGACCCCTTCGGGGATAGCGCAGGCAAGAAGTTACACTATATGTGAAGCTTAGTTGCGTTTGCGTTTGTTGGATTAATATGTCACTTATTCAGTTTTTCCTTTAAGGTATCGATAAATACAACTGTACTGAAAGATTATAATCATTAGTACACTCCTAGTCCTTCATGTCTGGTTCTTTGAAATAAAATTGTGCAGAAGAATACAATTCAGCAACCTATTTCATAATTAATACTACAGCCAAAAACGTGTGCTGACATCAACAGTGATGATACTGGAGAGTTTCTTTCCAGGATCTGTTGTCGTGGTCTCTGGGGGCTGCAGCTTCCGGACATTTTGCCCATATCTATGTTCAGCTCTTCAACGTGAAAGGGAAGTAAACAGACAAAGTTTCATCAACTTCATCTTCTTCACTTCTCTTTCACGTTGATGAAGCCCATCGCAGACATGGACGAAATGTCTGCAAGCACAAACTTAAAACTCCTATCAATTTTATTTATTCATCCATAATTATCAATAATCAAAATGGCTATCCCACTACACAAAATTCAAGATGTACACTTCCATTGTTCGTCCAGTTATGTTGTGCGGATGCGATGCCTGGAGTCTTGACTCAGAAACAAGATAAATCTCTCCATGTCATTGAGAACAAAATGCTTCATATTCTCGGACCTGTATCTGAAGGTGACAGGTGGCGCATCCGGACCAACGCGGAGCTTAGGTCCGTGTTTCAAGACCCAAATATAGTGTCGGTAATGAAATCAAGAAGACTCCAGTGGGCCGGACATGTATCACGTGCAGAGAACTCCAGGATCATCAGAACTGTCTTGGATGGTGCCCCCTCAGGTGTTAGACCAATTGGACGTCCCAGGTGCGGTGGGCAGACAACGTTGAAGCCAACGCTGAAGTTCTGGGAGTGAGGGGACCATGGAGGGAAGCAGCACAAGACAGAGAGTCCTGGAGGATTGTGGTGCGGGAGGCCCTGAGCCTTCAAGGCTTCTGAGCCGAAGAAAGTAAAATAAAAGTATAATTACTTACTCCATGACATCTGCTAACCCAGCGTTAAAGCTATCGTCTAACAGACAATAGATTAAACCCGCACTGTTTTTATTTGAAACGTACCCCAGAACCATCGCCTTGACTTCTCAGTCAACAATCAATCATAAACAACAATTTTTTACCTAGACTTAATTAATTCTTCTTCTTTTTCTTGTATTGCATCTTTCAATTTGAGATTGACATAGACTCCTGGTTCCTGAGATGAGGACATCCAGCTGTCTTTCTAATATCCGGTAGGTCTTCATGCTCAACATATGTTAAAAACAAGTTGATTCAAAAATCATTCTTTAATTTATTAACCCGAATCATTTTTTTTACATAAAAATACAAAGAAGCACAGCTCATTGAGTTATAATATTGATGGAGAAGAAACTAGCTTACGCCATTGATACATACTATAAGGCTCTCCTGACAACCGGACCTGTCATCCACAGAGTACTTGAGAATCATGTGAAATCCTATGTTTTCTTGCTTTTTCCATTTTGTGTTTCAACACCCAATAATCGCACATGCTATAATGTTTTAAAATAATGCCTTTTTTTTACAAATTGTCAATTCTATCAATCAAAAGATTGATAACGCGTGCACATAGCATTCATACAGGCATGAATTTCTTTGGTGCAGGAACGATTTCATAGTTTCACCAAAGTTTTGTTTTGCTTACAACAAAAATACACTGAGAAGATCTTCATTCTCTTTCTAACTAAGGATGATTTGCGGTTAAGTCAGTTGAAACCAATGTAGTGTCTATATCCGTTCAAATAGTTTCTAGTTTACAGATATCATAAGTCAATGGTGACTACCAGTGGCGAAGGGAGCCATACAACTCGATTCCCATCGGCTTCCCTTTTAAAATGAGGCAACAAATTAGTTATAAAATATAGGCACAAAGTAAAAAAGTACATTTAAAACCAAAGAAACAATACATATTTTTTCCCCATTGAAACCATGCAGTCTACTTTATTATTATTTTTGCCTCATTTTAAAAGGGAAACCGATGGGAATCGAGTTGTACGGCACCCTTCGTCACCGGTGACTACAAATAAAAATTGTACAATAAGAACATAATTTCAGGTTTCAAAAGAGTAAATTAAATATGTATAAGTGACGTAGCTCAAATGAACAATATCTGATACATATACTATCAGATACTTGCAAAGATACAAAGCATTGATTTGGTAATTGGACAAATAAAAATATCAAATGAAGTTCCTTGACTAATAGGTTAGTAAAAATAAAACACTAGGTTTTTTTCACCAATTTGGTTTATTTCCTCGAGCCCTTTCGGTGTTATCACACCACTATCAAGAGGGCAACTAACAAATCCTACAATTACGCAAGTGAATTGTTCACTTTGCCAATGTCACCCCTGTGTCAGTGAAGGTCGGCCAAAGTTGTAGGGCTTATGTTCATTTGAGGTTTGGATTTTATTTGTAACTACACATTCAGCGCGAACTACACGTGTTTGTTTGTGGGCATGCATTTGAGAGCCATAATTGTTAATATATCTCTGCAACTTAGATTATAGAATTCAGGAGAAAGTTTAAGGAGGCGGAGCTATTGTGAGAAGGGGGAAGTGGTAAAAATAACATTTAAAAACTACAAAAGAGAGTTACCATGATAGGTTGAGGAAAGGGGTAATTAATAGGGGTGAAGGTGAATTAAAGTGAAATTTGTTTTATGTTTTAGTTTTTGATGTCCATATATATTATTATTTATTGATTTAAAAAATGTAATTTGTCGTGTATGTTCCTTGACTTATAGGTTGGTATGCGGCTGACCACCCATGCTGTAAAAAAGGTTCACTTTGCCAATGTCACCCCTGTTACAGAGAAGGACGGCAAGAGTTGCAGGGTGTATGTCCATTTGAGATTTGGTTTTTATGTTGTAGGCTCACATGAGGCATGTGCAAGCGCGAACTCGTACATGTCTGGTTGTGAGAATGCATGTAATGTGAATCTCCAATGTAACATTTAAGCTCTTAAGGTGGTTTGTATCCTATCTTAAAAATAGATCCCAAGCAGTGGCACTTCACGGCTATGAGTCAGCATATAGATGTATTTACTCTGGTGTACCTCAGGGATCCCACCTGGGGCCTCTTTTATTTACTGTTTACATTAATGATATTATTCACTCAATAAAGTACTCTAATATTCTGTTGTTTGCCGACGATGCTAAAATATTTAAACAAATTAATACCATCGAGGATTGTCTAGAATTGCAGTCTGATCTTAACTCGATTCTTTCTTACTCTAATGCCAACCAGTTATATCTTAATATTGACAAATGTAATGTCATTACTTACACTAGAAATCGTAGTAAAATTCTTTTTGACTACAGTTTTGGTGTTGATGGCCTCAGAAGAAAATCAGTGGTCAATGATTTGGGTGTATTGTTGGACGAGAGACTGAGTTTTATCAACCATTATGAGCATATTACTGAAAGAGCGATGAAGACGTTATATTTTATTGTTAGGAATACTAAACTTTTCAGGAATCCCCAAGTATTGCCCTTCTTGTTCAATTCATATATTAGAAGTGTACTTGAGTTTTGTTCGACTGTTTGGAACCCCAATTATGTTGTCCATATTAATGCTATTGAAATGGTCCAAAAAAAACTTATCAAGCAACTGAACTTTCGCAATAGACAACATTTCAACAGTTATTCCCAAGCATTGGAGCATTATGGTATACGATCTTTGGAGGCAAGGAGAAATATGCTTGACATCAGCTTCATATATAAGATAGTTAATAACAAAATCGATAGTGCACCTCTCACAAGCCTCCTTCCATTTCATTGTCCAATCAGAACTCATCGAGACAAATCCTTATTTTATGTGGGTGCAGCCAGGACAAATTATAAGCAAAATTCTTTTATAAGTAGAGCCTGCGTTGCAGTAAATAGTGTCCAAAGGACTGATCCTAAGTTGGACATTTTCTTTCTGTCTGCACAGTCATTGAAAAAGAGGATTTTGAATCTTGCAGGATTTGAATTTCATTTTTGAATCTCATTTCTAATTTCTTTAATCATTCTCAATTCCTATTTTGTTTTTATTGCTTATTAATCATCATTGACGTGTTTGGTGTGCGCATTGTATTTCTACTCCCTTCCCTTTCTCCTGACCTTTCTTTCCTTATCCCATCATGAGGACGAGATTTATTTTTTATTTTTATTTTTATTCTGTTTTGATTTGTGTATTTCTTTTTTTTTGGTTTTGGATGCTGCTTCTTTTTGTATTTCTTTACTTTTTATTTATTTACCTGGCATGATTTGTAATTTAAAATATTAATTTGTAGAATACAGTAATAGGCGACATGAATTGTAAAAAATATCTTATATATATACAAAATTATATTCAATGCTGTTGTATTCTTGTTTAAACAATAAAAAAAAAAAAAAAAAACATATCTTTGCAACTTAGTTTAGATTAGAAGGGATTTGTTTATTTATAATATACAAACCCCTACAGCTTCCCCCCCATTAATTACCCCATCCCTCACTCCACCATAGCTTAAAGCCTTCTCCTGAATTCTCTTTCATAATTTTTAGATTTGTTAGTTGTTCTCTTCATAATGATGTGATAACACCAAAAGTGCTCAAGAAAATAAACCAACTCGTAAATAAAAACCTTGTTTTAATTTTTACATTATTCACTAAATGCTTTATCTTTGCAGTCAGTTCATCCAAAGCAATTGTAAAAAATAATTTATCTAAGAAAAAAATAGCTCTGTCAAATAAATGTGAATACATAGGAGAGATATTTCTTTTTTAAAGTTTTTTTACATAAAAAATATTATAAATAAATCCTTACATTAATTAGACTTACAATGAAAGTACACCCAGCGCTTGGTCTTATGCCTAATGGTTTAAACACAAATTCAACATCACTTGTAAACTGGGACAGCCTTCTTTCCATTATGTATTATATACCCAAATTCCAATTATCACATGTCACCCCTGTTTCAGGGAAGTGTGGCAAGAGTTGCATGGTTTCGAGATTTGGGTTTATATTTTGTTCACATGCAGCATTTATAGGTCCAGTATTTTCAATGTTAGCATGTGATTTTAATAGATTTGTGAAGAGAAATGCAATTCACGAACCTATTCTGCCTGGCCAGAAACAGGTATTAATATCATCAATTAATAACTCATTATTGTTCATTTTAATGAATTATTAATTAATAATTACCCAACAACATCTCGCTCCCTTAGTTCTTGTTTACCGTATACGCCATTGAGAAAATTTTACATGAGTAATGTTTGCATGTGTACTGGACCAATGTGTCTTATAAAAACAAGAAATTTATATTATAAATATTTAAAAGAACTCTCACATTATCGAGTTTTACGGTTTTTCTTAGCTCAGATTGTGTAGAATTTGATTCATCCGACAACTGCATGAAAAAGTCATCTTTGACAAGATTGGCGTATACGGTAAACAAGAACTGGGGGAGCGATCTGTTAAACCAGGGTCGAAGTTATGATCAAATGACCTAGGAGGGGATCGAACCAACGTTGTTCTATTCCAAACACGCTAGAAAGATCAGCCCACTTGGTCCCCTCGGCCATAACACCAATTTTTAACTGATAAAAAAAAACTATCCACACGATTGACATAAGTGCGTCATTTACATGCAGTACAGTCACTTTGCTAACGTTGAAAATACCCAACCTTAGACATACTGCTTGTGGGCATCATTTGATATGGATCTTAAAAAAAATGCTACTAAGCAAGATATTTTTAGTGCAACTTCTTGCCGCGTTTTCCCCGAGGGAGTCGCATGTGGCAAGTGGAAACTATTTATTGTTACAGGTAAGGGGACCTTACCCCAACCTCTTCACTTGATGTGGGGATTTCCCAGCTCCTGAGGGGGGTGGCACTCACTTCTTGTGAAGGCTGAGTAAACCTTGCCAGTATTTTATTCTACGCTTGAAATAAACACCGAAACAGGAAATCATTTCTGACACCCTCTGTGGGATTCAAACCCGGGCTCTGGGCATGGAATGCAAGCACTTTACCAACTGAGCTATCGAACGGACAGGTTTAAAAATGAGAAAAAGCATGCTCTGTTAAATATGTTGTACTATAAAGTTGTGCCCAATTTAAAAGCAAAGTTGATGGAATCAATTGTTTTAATTTGTTTACTTAAGTTTTCTTCCACGAGTAAAATATCTCCATGGGCTTGTTGACCTGAAAGTAAGAAAAAACACAATTAGATTGCAACACTCAAGCTAAGTCAGAGCTTAGGCCGCAGCGTGAAAACAGTGGATATGTAGCACGTGCAGAGGACTCCAGGATCGTCAGAACTGTATTGGATGTGCCCCCTCAGATGTTAGACCACTCGGACGTCCCAGGATGCAGTGGGCAGACAACGTTGAAGCCGACGCCGAAGTTCTGGGAGTGAGGGGACCATGGAGGGAAGCAGCACAAGACAGAGAGTCCTGGAGGATTGTGGTGCGGGAGGCCCTGAGCCTTCAAGGCTTATGAGCCGAAGACCGAGAAAGAAATTGATAGACCAAATAGGTAATATTGTGTAAGAATGGAACCTGCAGAGTGAGAATAAGAGAAGAGGGTGTATGAGGAAAGTGATGAATGTCGAAGAGTTGTGCAAGGACAGAAAAAATGGAGACGCGTCTGCGGAGGTACTGGCCACCCCTAGTGCAACGGCGGCAGGATACACCTTTAAGGTGGTGATATTAAGTTCCAAGACTGGTTTTGCAAACAAACTGCATCGTCAGTTGAACTTATTGATACTAAATAGTTTTTTGTCTTGTCTTGCATCCTGCCGCCATTCCTCTAGGGGTGGCCAGTACCTCGCACAAGTGCCTACACTAGACTCTGTCCTTGCAAACTTTTTTCATCTCATCTAGTTTCATCACTCTTTTCGTGCACGCTCTTCTCTTGTTTCCACTCTGTAAATTCCATTCATTCGCAATCTCACTTATCTGATCAATCCATTCTTTCCTAGGTCTTCCCCTTCCACGCTTACCTATTACATTCCCTTTATACACTTTTTTTGTTAGTCGGTCTTCATCAATATGTCCAAACCATCGCATCACACTTCTTTGAACTTTCACTTTCACGCTTTCTTTTACTCCACATTCATTCAGAACCCATTCGTTTCTCACTCTATCTTTCAGTGTTTTTCCTGTCATACTTCTCAAATGAGCCATTTCTACGGAGCATACCTTATTTACTTCTCTTTCATTCACCGTCCACGACTCGCTTCCATACATCAGGTTCAGGTACGGAATCAGTCGTTGGGCGTGTCATCTTGTGAATCTTAGTGAGGGAGTTTGTTACCTTCCAGTACTTGTCGTTGACCTGCCTCAGGGTCTGGTTGCCGGACAGCACCACCATCTGCCCGGGCTGCGGGGCGATGTAGATGCAGAAGTTGAGGAGGCGGTAAGTGTCCGGCAGCTCCGTATCCAGGTCCAGCGTCAGCCGCATGGCCAGATACTTGCTCAGGTGGTCCACTGGAACACAACAAATGCCGTAAGTAAAAGAACCCACAACTAGGCTGCACATATAGTGCAAGTTCTTACCAGATTGTCCCCGAAGGATTCGCATGCGTGGGACAGGCTAACCACTTCAATTGGATGGGGTTTCCCAGCTTCTTAACTTGTGATGTCCCCAAAACGGTTGCATGTTGCGTTTGAAATTTATTTATTTTCACAGGTAGAGGAGATGGCTTTATGCCAACCTCTTCATTTGAAGTGGTGAAAGGCAATCCCGAGGTAGCTGGTTCTCATTTCTTGTGAAGGCTGAGTAAGCCTTGCCGATGTTTTGATTTTGTGCTTGAAATAAACAGGCAACGCAAAAAAAAAATCAACTATAATCTATAATCTATAATCTAAGTTGCAAGGATATATTCATTTAAAGCTCTCAGATGTATGCCCACAAACCAACAAGTGTAGTTCGCGCTTACAAATGCTGAATGTGTACTTACAAATAAAATCCAAACCTCAAATGAACATAAGCCCCACAACTTTTGCCGACCTTCCCTGAAACAGGGGTAACTAAGCTACACATATAGTGTAACTTCTTGCCGCGTTGTGGCGAGTTGAACCTATTTATTTTACAGGTAAGGGGGCCGGCCTTACGCCAACCACTTCAGTTGAAGTCGGGGTTTCCCAGCTCCCGAGGGGGCTGGTACTCATTTCTTGTGAAGACTGAGTAAACCTTGCCGGTATTTTATTTTGGGGTTTGAAATAAACACCGAAACGGGAAATCATTTCTGTCACCCTCGGTGGGATTCGAACCCGAGCATGGAATGCAAGCACTCTACCAACTGAGCTATAGACCGGACAACCAACACACCAACAAGGTAAATGGTTTCCGACACCCTCGGCGGGATTCGAACCCAAGCTCTTGGCATGGAATGCAAGCACTCTACTAATTGTGCGACCGGACTAAGCTTAGTATAATCAGTATTTAGGTTTAAAAAACTGTTTTTTTTAGTATTTTCAAGTTACGATGACCAAAAAAGAAGATCTTGGTTACCCGTGGCGTTGGCCGTGGTCTTGATGTATCTGACAGAGTTCTCCTTGAGCGCCTTGATGAGCTGGTTGTCCTCCGTCATCTCAGTGGGGTGCGGCTTGAACACCAGCTCCATTTCGTTGGGGCTCAGGGCCTCGGGGCCCCCCTCCCCCTCCGTGTCCAGGGACTCCCCCCCTTCAGTCCTGCAACACAACAATCATCATCATCAACATGACCTCCTGAAGGCAGTGCCTCGTTACATGCTAGCCCTGTTTCTCATGTGCCTGCATACAACTCACCTCATTGCGTTAATCAAAATGTATAGAATAAACAACGACATTCCTAGAGGGCAATTAGTTCCTCTATTGAACAATTGGGAAGACATACACTGCTATTCTTAAGACATTTTAGTCGTCGGTTGAGCCCACGCTTTGACAAACTAATAGTGCCTGAGCTGGAAGTTTCATCAGCACGGTCATTCTTACCTACCGAATTTTGGTAATATTTGTATGAAGACAAATCAGCTGTTCACTAACGGCCATCTTGGATTGACAGGTCTTCATACAAATGCATCATTAGTTTGTTAAAACGTGGGCTCAACCGACGACTAAAATGTCTAAGAATAGCCCCGATAGACTCTCACAAAGTGCTTGCCGAGTGTAACATTCAAATCTCGGCATTGGTTGAACATTTAATGAATGTATGTTTGGTAATTCAATTTACTTTTAAATTGAAATTTATAATAATCGTAGATTCCTTTAGTGGACTGTAAATACAGCGGAGAATTCATGACATGAATCGTAGTCGGCATATTTTGACTCACCGACTTAACTTTTCTTCTTTACCCTGAGTAACGAGTTGCAAAACTTGAGTAAAGTAAAGTTTACGGAAAGTATTAAAGAGTGGCTTTCCTCAAAATCTGCCGTTTTTATTTGTTTGAACTTGATTTTCTTCATCACTGTAACTCTTTTGCTAAGACCATAAAGTGTAAGAAACAAAAATGGCAGATTTTGGGGAAAACCACTCTTTAATACTTTCCGTAAACTTCACTTTACTCAAGTTTTGCAACTCGTACTAAGGGTACTGTCCCTTCAATGGAGTGATTACCCAATCTGAGCCTTAGCCTCCTTTAATCTCTGCCTGCAATCTCCAACAATGCTGCCCAGTTCACAACTTGTAAAAGGATTCAATGGATTCTGTGACAGTCAGAATGCTGGCTCATCATGATTACCTGCCGTCAGCCTCGCTGGACTCACTCTCCTCGCTCCTCTCCGACGCCCCGGCAGACTTGCCCCTCTTGGTGGTGGCGCCCTTGGAGGCGGAGCTCACGCTGGAGGGCACGGGGGAAGGGGTGCTGCGCGCAGAGGCGGGGGTGGAAGAGGCGGGGGCTGCGGGGGAGGCCGCCGCTCCTCCCACTCCTACGCCTGCTTCCAGGCCACCATTGGACGACACCTGCAGTGGCAAAATTACAGTGAATGCGCATGAAAAGTAATTAGAACTCCTATCACTATTTGAAAAAAGTTTGAAAGTGCCTTTATCATAATTTTAGATCCTGGTTCTAGAGATGTTCCTCATATATTTCTGTAGGTTGGAATGAGATGAGTCTGAACGACTGCACGTTGAGGTCCACACATGAATTGGCAACTAGATAACATTGTGTCATCAGTTGCCAAGCCAAGTTGCTAGGGAAAAATTGTTATTCCTTGTTGTTGTAGGGCTGTTAGCTGCGTAGTGTTGTATTGTGTGTTGCGTGTGGCTTTATTTTGAGAAACAGATAGGAAGAAGTGATTGATATTGGTTTTAAATACGACGAGAATTCTATTGGGGTGGGAATACAGTCACTGGTAACTTATTCTATAAGCGGGCAGTTTGACAAAGGAATGAGTCGTGAAAACACCAAGTTCTCATAGTTTTGATATCGACTGCAAAGGGATGGATGTGAGCCGTTCTACGAGTTGCCCTTGTTGTGACGAGAGGAGGGGGTATAAGTGAGGATATTTCATCAGAGCAGACGCCGTTGTAGTACCTATAGAAGAGACTGATCATTCCAACTTTCCTTCTGTGCTCAAGAGAATGTAGGTTGCCTGTGAGAGTGGGATCATCAATCAACTGTTCCAAATTTGAAAATTCTACTATCATTCATTTTTTCCGGTCGATAGCTCAGTTGGTAGAATGCTTTTATACCATGCTGTGAGCTCGGGTTCGAATTCCACCGAGGATGTCAAAAATAAATTCCCGTTTTGGTGTTTATTTCAAACCCCAAATAAAATACCGGCAAGGTTTACTCAGCCTTCACAAGAAATGAGTACCAGCCACCTCGAGAGCTGGGAAACCCCCACTCCAATGAAGTGGTTGGCGTAAGGCCGGCCCCCTTATCTGTAAAAATAAATAGGTTCCACTCGCCACATGCGAAACCTTTCGGGGATGACGCGGCAAGACGTTACAATATGTATGTATCTTAGTTGCATAATTGTTTTAGTCACGACTGAGAGCTGAAAATAAAGGTTAGGTCAGTCAAACAATAAAAAAATTGCATAGGTACCTGTTGGCCCGTCACCTCATCCTGTGCCTTCCTGGACCTCTGCGGCCTATTCTGCGACTGCAGCTTGATCCCCTCGGTGATGGAATTGACCAGGGCGGCCTGGGAATGCGACTTATTCAGCTTCGCTAAAACTCTTTCTTGATGCGCCTCGTATTCGTCCCTACTCGGGTAGATTTTCGATATTAAGAGGTCGAAGTTGGGGTCGGGGCGCAGCGAGCGCTTGGAGACCAGCTTCTTGCGGCAGGTGGGGCATTCCTTGTTGCCAGAGCGCAACGCTGTGATAATACAATCGGAGCAAAAGCGGTGCAAGCACTCTTTGGTAGTCATGGTCTTTTTGAGCATATCCAGGCAGATCGGGCACATCAGCTCGCTGTGGAGGCTGCGCGGGGAGACGGCGATCTCTGTTGCGTCCGTTATTGCCTCTTGCGGAATCCTGTGCAGCTCGTAAAGCGACAATTCCCATGTTTTATTTTGAACTTGCTCTGTGGACGTCATGATGAGTTTTCAACTCTAATTTATACACTCCACACTAAAATAACAATCAATTTAACATCTCCAACTAAAAAGACATTTAGTAACGTCAATGTATGTGGTAGTTTAATGCTAATAATGAGTAAATTATCGTGTATTTTCGACTGAATTGTATTTTTGTTTTGACAAGACCCCCGCGACGTCTAGACACAACAATTTTTGTTTCGTCGCGTTGGCTAACTTGAAAGTTCATAGACAAAATTACAAACGGACTACATAGACAATAAAATATTAATCTAATGCTCTGAACATATACAAAAATTATCCATACAATATTGTTTAATTAAAAAATATGTGTTTCTACAGTTTTTATTTATGCTCGCTGCAGAATGACCATAGACAACAAAAATATATATTGTCAAGGGCTACTGAAGAATATATTACGCAGACCGGTGTTTTTTTAGTACTGGCGCTTCCAGCTTTCGTGGAATCTTTTAGATGAAAAAAAAATAGCGGTATTTTCAAAATACTTATTTGCCCGTATTTTATTGAATGCATGGATTGTACTATTGTTATTTGAAATAAATAACACAAGCAGTGTTTATCTTAAATAATTTAATGCAAAAAATACAACCTTATACTTAAGTAGTAATTGGTTACAAGTACAACAAAATTAAGTAAGTAATTTGGTTTCAAAATGCTTGAAAATCACAATTAAAATTAATTAAACCACCATTTAAAAAAAAAATCCTGGATAAAACATGTCTCAGATTAAAAATTATGCGAAAAAATAGGCAAAAACAATACAAGTACATGGTAGAATCGATAACCTGTAAATTTTATGTGTAAAAAAATGGAAAAAGTTGGTTTAATTATTTAAAAGGCTTTTGTTATCATAATATATAAATAACATAGACAACACACGATATTAGCAATAAAACACAGATAATGGCAGGTCAGTTGGGTCACTTTCTTTACATTTTATTGTTCAATATTGACTTCTAGTGAAATGTTCTCTGAACCGTTGGTACTCCACTCTCATCGCTTTTATCACATCCAACTTCAGCAACTTCAGCATGGCCAATATATCATCTTTATTCTCAGAATCTCTCGCTATCGTAACCTTCTCCATAATAGCGAAATCCAAATCTTCAATCCTATCAGCTTCCTCGATCAAATCATCAACTTCTGATAAAAACTCCCGATAGATATTTTTATCGTTAGATTCGGCAGCTTGGGACGTGATGGCGGCTTCGCACTTCTCCCAAAAGTTCAGACATTTCTTTCCATCTTTAAGCTTCGCCGTTATCATGAATCCACGGAAAATCCTCCTTCCCCTTTCGTCAGTCAAGACATTTTCTATTTTATCCGTGAATCGATCTAAATCCGAACGGCTGACGCCTTCAAACTCGCCGCAGCCACACACGGAAAAACATTGGGCCATGTTTTATTTCACCTGTCAAAAAAAACACGAAAATAAATTAGTGTAAACAGAAATGAAAACAAGGAGGCTTAAAAATTATTTTGGTGAGCGATATTTTTTTGAGTCATAGGTAAGTACCTCAATTGCCTTATCAAGTCAAAAAAAATACACTAAATCAATACCTACTTTATTTTTAGCCAAGAAAGTAAAAAGAGTTGCTGGAAGGCTTTGAAAAAAATCTCTTTAGAATATCTAAATATTTATTATTTACTTGACCGGGGATCGAACCCGCAAACTTACGTGAAAACATCAAACAACCTCACAAATAATCAAGTAGAATAACGCAAAGATAACAAACACAAAGATAAAATCAATATATTGCACAAAAAATATTTACTGCACTTTCTCACCTGTATCACATGTTTACTGGAAATGTAATCAAATATGTTTTATCCGCAGGCCAAGTTTCGCATTTGGTAATTATAAATGAATTAGTAATGAAACAAAAATGTTTTTGGTCGACTAGCGTCCGCTTCAAGGAATGTCAAAATATAACTTTGGGGTAAAAATAGAAAAGACGGTGGTTCCATCTGTTTACTTTTCCAACAACTATTAACATGAAATTAATATTATTTTTTAGAAAACCGCGATAACGGCTGATAAGAAATACAATGAATATGTATTTTTATTTGATGTGCACAAGTCACCCAGGTGAATGAGTTTTTTTTACTAAGATTTCAACGCAAGCCGATTCGTGGTTTGGAGTTACGTCACCATAAAAAAATCGTGTGACCTTTGAGTGCTAGCATGGGAGCGACAGAAGAACAATGGCCCCTCCACGATCAATTTCCAAAGAAAAAACAAGTTATGAATAAAGAGCGGCATCATTATCTGCGTGAGCAAGGAACCGTAAAAAAACTAGTTCCCATAACTATTAAGCTCTGAATACACTAATAACAATAGTACATTCTATTCATAACATCAATATTTACATCCATGGAATGAGCTATGTATGTGCAGATCTTTATATTTTATGCAGTGCAAATTGTCCATCAAAATAATACAGGCGCAAAAATGATGAACTAATTTGCCATCTGTTTAATTTTTTGACAAGTTTTTTCAAAACGACGGATTTTAGTTCAAAATTTGACACATAGATGTCACTGCACCCATCCACAAAGGAAAAAAATATCTTTCCATAACTCGGCCATTTTGAATTTTGACGTTGCCTTGCCATACACGTGTTAGGTGAGCGTGCTTTTATATCAAAGATACAACTTATTGAGCATTGAATGCTGTAATTACTTCAATTTAATAGTAGTTTCTTGTATATTATAAGTTTTTCTCACTTATCTGCGCCGGTAATTGTGCTATTTACTAATCTGTCACATTTTTTAGGTTATCGTCACGATGGTGAACAAAGTCGCTGTGAAGAAGCCCCAGCTGTTCCCCGCGGGGAAGAAGCCAGCCAAAGGCGGCAAGATTAGGGGGAAGGGCCAGAAGAAGAAGATCGCCCTGAAATTCACCATCGACTGCACGGATCCCGCGGAAGACAGCATCTTCGACGTCGCCAACTTTGAGAAGTATCTGAAGGAACACATCAAGGTCCTCGGAAAGACCAACAACTTTGGAAACCACATTGTCATCACCAGAGACAAGACGAAGATTGTTGTTAACTCAGGTGCGAGAAGTGTATCTTATAACATTCAGTCCAAACTAACCTCTCATTTCTGTCTACTGTTTTTTTAAGCAACTATATAATTGAATACATTTGCACACTAGATGTAGATGTTGGTTATCTCAATTCACTGTTGTCTTTGGACATTAGTTTGGTATTGTTACAATGAGGTCCGATCTAATCTAATCTAAGCTGCAAGGATATATATCATTTAATCTAATCTAATCTAAGCTGCAAGGATATATACCATTTTAGATTTATATTAATGCATTCCCACAAGCAGACATCTATAATTTCGCGCTAACACATGCCGCATGTGGACCTACATTATAAAAACCCAATCTCAAATGAACATAAGCCCTGCAACTCTTGCCATCCTTCTCTGAAACAGGGGTGACATTGGCAAAGTGAACCATTTTTTACAGTATGGGTGGTCAGCCGCATACCAACATATCAACAGAGAGTACCAACTATAAGTCAAGGAGTCCGATCCCTCAAAATATCCCTTGGCAGTGTGACATTACTTATAGTAAATTGTCGATAAGGAATTTTTGCTAGCTTATGGCATTCAGCAGTCAAAGAACACCCTCTTTTTTTTGTAAAAATCACTAAAAAATACACGTTAATTATAAAATTGATTGTAGGAAATACTTATTTATGGTTGTGCAATTCCTAGGAATGTGGAAAGAATTTAGAGCTGAACTTCTTGCATATTGAAATGTACTCGGAAATAGGTCACACTGACATTGGTCATCAGATCTATCTATAATCTAAGCTGCAAAGATATGTTAACATTTAAGGCTCATATTGAGTGCATGCCCACAGACAGGCACATGTAGGTTCGCGCCTACACATCCTGCATGTGTGCATACAAATAAACAAAACCTCACATGAACATAAACCTTGCAACTCGTGCCGCCGTTCCCTGAACCGGGGTGGCATTGGCAAAAGTGAACCAATTTTTACAGCACGGGTGGTCAGCCTCATACCAACCTATCAGTCAAGGAGCATACTTTTCTTTCTTCTTTCGATATTTCTTACAAAACATTTTGTTGTTATTTACCCCAGCGAAGTTGTGAACTCTGAATTATTTTGCAGATTCAAACAACAATTGAGTAGGAGTATTATCTTATCTTCAATTAAAACAACATGTAATAAGTGTGCTACTTCCCAAAGATTCGGCAGATAAAAGACTTTTGTATGGATGTGAGACTAGCATCTTTGGCTGTAATTTTCGCATCCTTTTCAATGTTCCAATCTCATTGTAACAGCTGCTTGTCCTGCATTTCTCCATGACAGCATATGCCACAAGTGTCACTTTTTATTCGTAATTTGTGAAGATATTTCTCATGTGATGGCACCTCTAGCTGGTGTCATTTAATTTTGAAGTGTTGTGTTGCCTAAAGTCTCTATTCATCATGGAATACCTGTTTGGTTGCAGTGTTGTCAGTTCGCTCCCCCAGTTCTTGTTTATCGTATACGCCAATCTTGTCAAATATGACTTTTTCATGCAGTTGTCTTATGAATCAAATTCTATACAATCTTAGCCAAGAAAAACTGTAAAACTCGATAATGTGAGAGTTCTTTTAAATATTTTTTAAATAAATTTCTTGTTTTTATAAGACACATTGGTCCAGTACACATGCAAACATTGCTCATGTAAAATTTTCTCAATGGCGTATACGATAAACAAGAATTAGTTCTTCAAGAATTAGGCAGCGAGTTGCGTATCGTTATCAATAAATAGGCTCAACTTGCAACATACCACTCCGTCAGGAACAACAAAGCAAAAAATTAAAATATACGTGCAGCTTAGTTACGTTTTGGCATGATTGTGTTTTCCTAGATGCACTCCCAAACTTTGATTGTATGAATATAATATACATATAGGTATTAAATACTTATGCTGTAAAATAAATATGCCAGCTGCACTGAGTGCGTCTAGGCATGTCTCCCGCATTCAAAGCAGGGAGAAGCTGAACATCTTTTGAATGTTTTCTTTACAATTTTTCCATTTTTGATTCCACAAAACGATCTGTATGGAATGAGTTACAGGTGTCTTTGTTCCCAACCCAATTTAATCTTGTCCTACTCGAAACTAATATCAATCGCCACTTTCTTTGAGTGTCTCATAACAAAGCCAACACAACACTGCACAACTAACAGCCCTGCTATAAGGACATCAACCGCCATATCACCAACACCTCTAAGGCACTACAGCAAGTGCCATAAAACCCTGTCTCTGTAATCCTAGTCTCTGAAATCTAGGGAGATTCCTTAAAAAAAAGCTGTTAACATCACTGACTGTTTGTGTTGTCCGTTGTTGCAGACATTCCCTTCTCCAAGCGCTACCTCAAGTACCTGTCCAAGAGGTACCTGAAGAAGAACAACCTGCGGGACTGGCTGCGGGTGGTGGCCTCAGTGAAGGACGCCTACAAGCTGTGCTACTTCAACATCAACGGCAGCAGCGACAATGAGGATAACGATGAATAGGCGCAGCCCCCTCCACACATCACCAAACCACATAAACTTTAGGGACCTTATTCATCTGACGCAATGCCGCTTGTAATATTAATTGGATATTTTTTAACTTGTATGTATAGATGAATAAAGCTCTCAAAAAAAATCACGTGAAAGTGTTTTGATATAATTGATGTATCTGCTTATTGTAGTCTCCTTCATTGATAGACGTGCTACTTACTTCCTGTAACCGCAAATTTGGGTATGTGAAAAATGACAAACCTTCGCTATGGAAAGCGCCAATACTCAATCAAGACCCAGTTGCTGTAAGGCTGGATGTACCTTTGGGAAAGATATAGAAATTTTTCAACCCAGCGAAGAGCATATTTAAAAAGATAAATGGTATATTATTTGTACAACCTTCTGAAGTGTTATCACTACACTACGGACTGGTCAATGCTTGTCTTCAGCTGGATGTACCTTTGGGAAAGATATAGAAATTTTTCAACCCAGCGAAGAGCATATTTAAAAAGATAAATGGTATATTATTTGTACAACCAACTGAAGTGTTATCACTACACTACCGACTGGTCAATGCTTGTCTTCAGCTCCTATAGAATGACAATGAAGGCATCTTGAAGAGAGAGAAATACATGTCCCAGAGTTTGTATCACCATGATTAAGATAAGTTACATTATTGGAGTGGCAATGATGATGACAGCACATACGGGTGCTGTGACAAGTCATCATCATGGTGAACCAAAGCAGGAGATTGTGAATGAGCTCCTTTGTAGTGGACAGCTTCAATGGGATCTATGCTGGCCAGCCCAAAAATCAGCTCAATTGCTACAGAACGCCGCAGCTAGACTTATATATGGGGCTGCAAAGTCTTGCCACATCACTCCTCACCTTCAAGTTCTGCATTGGCTGAAAATCCCTGTGAGGATCACCTTCAAAGTAAGTTTGCTCACCTTTAAAGCACTGGGTGGGAGTTCTCCGGGATACCTGATGGAGCTGGTGTCTCCAGCAACTATAACCTCGCACGGACAAACGCAGGTCAGCTGCATCAAGAAGCAGCTGCCTGGACATCCCTGCAAGAAGGCCCCGCACTGTTTTTGGAGACAGGGCATTCAAGGCAGCCACTCCAATGACTAGGAATGCTATTCCCGCCTCACTGAGGGAGCTGAACTTAGAGAGACTCTTCATTGACTCAAAAGATTTCTCAAGACTCACCTCTTTGTCCAATCATACAAGCGACAAGCGCCTTTGCAATGACACACTGTCATAAAAGGCGCTGTATAAATGTTGTACTACATCATCATTGTGTACAGCACATCCTAAATTACCTGACTAATGTTCATAACAGTAATTTTCAACTTCTTCTTCGTCGTGTCAGACGTTACACTATTTTTGCCCAGTGTTGGGCAACCTCCACCGCTCCACTATTACTCTCCATTAGGTCGGCCAGTGAGCAGCTTGTTGGGCAGGCCGGACAGATCCGAAGATAATCCATGGACTGTTGGGCTCCACATTCACAGAGTGTGGTGTCATCTTGATGTAAGATTCCCCAGGTCATCATGTTAGCGAGCTCTGCTAACACCTGCTCTCAGCCTGTTTAGTGCCCTCCATACAGACCACTCAAGATCCCGTCCAGGTGGGAGGCTCTCGCCTGGCTGCACAAAGTTTCCAGGTCGCTCCAAATTCCACAGGTGCAATCTCTCCCCCGCCGAATCCGTAGTCAAAAGGGTGCACAGAGCTCAAGTCAATTTTCAACTAATTCTTTGCCACAAAGTTGCAACAGCAAGATCAATTTCATAAAAGTGGAGATAATGAAGTAAATAAATATTAGGATGATTTATTTTGTGTAAATCACAATTCAAGAGCCTTCCGCAAGCTTGGTCGTCACAAGAAAACTCCAATTCTGAAGCAAATTGCTGTCAGGCTGTTTGGTCCTTTTATGATCGGTCTTTTATAAAGGCAGATGAAATTTTCAAACCAGCATAGAGCATGTAGTGTCGCTGGTAGGTCGAGCGGTAAGGCATTGACATACGAATTTGCATTATTGAAACAGCATTTATTTTGGTTATATTAATATTGCAAATAAATGATAGTTAAAAAAATCTGCATCAACTTCCTGATGCTCCAAGCCAGGTGGATGAATCATCGTTTACTAGAAGCGGAGAGAGACCACGAGGCAGTGTAGACAGAAGCACCCATTTCCTGTTATATGCAGCAACATAGAAGTGCAAATCACCTTCATAGAAGAGCCATGATTAGGTAAGCTTATTTGTATTTTTAGATTTTCGGCAGTGACCTTTTGAAAATTCATATTTCGCCACCTTAAAAAATTTAATTCACTGATTTCAATATTTTGTCATCACCCGGTCGGGTTGCTAGGGAAAAGGCATGTAAATATTTTTTTATTCGTTGCTAAGGATAGCAGTCCCATGCAAGACTTGCTGTTTGCTCACCGAGAGAAATGTTTCATTTCATCTTGTGTTTGACAGGACTGAGGAATGCGAGGAAATTGAGATAAGACTGAATGAAACAAGAGTGGAGGTCGTGAAAGAATTTGATTATCTGGGAAGCAAGTTTGAGTCGAATGGGAAATTGACGAAAGAATTGGAAAAGCGTGCTAGTAGAGGAAGAAGTGTAATGGGAACGATTGGAAGAATTGCAAGAAATAGGAAACTTACGAAGAATATGAGATTGGCGGTCCACAATGGCATATTGGTTCCGACTTTGATGTATGGAAGTGAGGCGTGGACAGTTAATGAATGTGAGCTGAGTAAAGTATGTACGGTTGAAATGGCTTACCTGAGAGCAATGGCTGGAAAAACACTGAATGATAGAGTATGTAATGATTGGGTGATGAACGAGTGTGGTATAAAAGAGAATGAAAGTACAAAAAAGTACGATGAGATGGTTCGGACATCTCGAAAGAATGGATGATGAACGAATAACGAAGAAAGTGTACAAAGGAAATGTCAGAGGAAAGCGCGGAAGGGGAAGGCCGAGGAAAGAATGGTTAGACCAAATAGGTGAGATTGCGAAAGAATGGAACCTGCAGAGTGAAAAGAAGAGAAGAGTTTGTATGAAAAAGGTGATGAATATTGAGGAAATGAAAGTGGTTTGTAAGGACAGAAAAAAGTGGAGGCGCATCTGCGGAGGTACCGGCCACCCCTAGTGGAACGGCGGCAGGATACAGTACAGTACAGTTGGGAACAAATGCACTTCTTTCTGTGATGGTGGAGAAATATTTTCCTTTCTGGCGACGTCTTTGAGGTATTTCAAATAAAAGGTCTTTTTGTTTGTTTGTACAATTTTATTGTCCTATTAATTTCAATAAGAAAATTTGTAAAATATGTATAATTTATTTACATCAGTTAAAAAACAATTCATTATTCATGCCGCTCAAAAGACAAAAAAAAAAACAATAAAAATAATTCTAAAAAGTGACAGCCAGCAGTACAAACATTACAAAGACAAATTTCAAACGAGGCAACACTGAAATTCAAAAAAGGAATCCAGTTTTTGATTTCAAACTTAAATAGGAATTCCATTTTTTAATTCAAGTGATGCCTTATGAATTTGCTTTTAATTTTTTTCAAGACTGGCTTCCAGTCGCTATAAAAGCTAATAGTCGATGATTTCACTACAAGCGACTTATTTGAATAAAATTCAATGTTTCATCGTCGGCAATTTGGTTCTACTAGTTTTATGAATAATTTCAAAAATGCTTATCAAATAATGGTAACCAATTGTACTTAGTAAAAAGGAGCGGTATCTTTTTAAGGTACGCCCGCTCCGTGGCACCAACAACTAGTGTTTTTCTAAATTTCGTATCACCCTAAGCGCTCATGCAATGAATATACATTAACTGCACCACAATATTTTTGTTATTAGTGTAAAAATTGATTTACCACTCGTAAACCACATATCCAGTTTTAAGTAATTATTTTACAAGCCCCAACTTTTTCCCTACATTTGATGGCGTATTCAAAAAAGTTGGCATCTAAAACATCAACTGATTTCATTGAGTAATACATAAAAAAACTACATTAAAACAATTATTATCAACATAAAAAAAAATTACAATTTAAAACTTGTTTAAGTAACAACTATAAAAAAAAACAAATAGTTTTGCCTCCCCTATTTGATTGAAAGGGCAGCAATAGTTGCAGAGCTTGTATTAATTTCTGATTCACATTTTCTTTAGTAAATCAACTATTCCCACGCAGACTATTGCATCTGAAAATACTTGTTTGTTCTAATCAGAATACAATCTATTTATTTAATTCACAGAATCAAATTAAAGATTGTGTCATTTGTTGATTGTCTGACATGGGGATTTATTGCAACAAAACAAACTTAAACATGCAGTTCTAATATAAAAAAAATATCTGTAGAGTTGATAGTTAATAACAGACATTGTAAAAATTGTTTCATTTTTGCCAACGCCGCACCTGCTTCAGGAAAAGGCGGCAAGAGTCACTTATACTCATTTGTGTTTGTTTTACAAGCTCGCAAGCGACACCCTGTGTAAGTGCAAATTTACATAGGTTTGCTTGCGGGCGTTCATAAAGTGTGAATCTGAAATGTTAATACACATCTTTGCAACTCAATTTGTACATAGTTTATGGGTTGGAGATTGAAATGGTTATACGAGTCTATCTCTTATTACAGACAGATATTACAAAGTTTTATTGTTACATATATTTTTAAAGCAGTGGGTTGAAATGTTGTCTACTGTGCAGTACTAATCGTAGTAAGGCTCCGCAACTATAAAACATTTCATTTAGGCTGGTTTTAGTGTCGCGTTGACAACACGCTGACCGTCAGCGCTGACAGACAAATATATGAACTTGTCGCGCTGACAGCTACGCGCCATTCTAAAACGCTTCCTACAAGTTCATATATTTTGAACGGTCAGCGCGTTGTCAGCGCGACACTAAAACCAGCCTTACACTCAACCATAGTGTTAACCACAAAATTAACATCCCGTTATAGACATTATAAAGACCAATTTCAAACAAGGCAACACTGTAATTCAAAAGAGAAATCCAGATTTTCTTTCAAACAAATAAATTCAAAAGAATAAATTCTCTTTTTGAATTCAATTAAAAAAAAAATTATATTTTTGCATTCACATTAAAAAAGGAATCACCTTCAGAGTATCTTTGAGACGTGTACCAAAGCGACAACATAGGATATTTAAAAAAAAAAAGACATAAGGATACAGAAACACAGAAAAACATTTTCCCTGCAATTCCATATACATATCACATTTTTGAAAAAAACAAAAAACATCCCCAGATTGTCGCCTTTGCTTCTATACAACTTATTTTTTTATTAGCTACATATATTTGTGGTGAACCCCAGTGGTTGAGTATAAGTGGCATGTTCCACCGTGTGCGGGATAACGCTGCTGCCTGTTGTGATTTGGAGGTTATGTGTGGCGCTCACTTGCCGGCCGCGATCTCCTTCATCCTGTTGAGCGCGGAGCCGGCCTTGAACCAGGTGATCTGCTGCTCGTTGCACGTGTGGTTCAGGGTGATCTTGTCCACCTTGCCGTTGGACTGCTTGATCTCCGCCTGGACGGGCTGCAACAAAGCATTCTCATCATGTATCTCACATATTAAAAAAACTCATCAATTTCAATCAAACTTTGTGGAATGAATACACAAACCCCATGGGCAACGAAATTGCGATGATTGTCACACAGTCGGGTTCTATAATATAAGTTGCAAAGATATATTACATTTCAGATTCATATTACATGCATTTCCACAAGCAGAAACGTATAAGTTTGCGCATACACATGCTGCACGCGGACTTACAATATAAAAACCCAATCTCAAACAGAGCATAAGCCGTACAACTCTTGCTGACCTTCCCTGAAGCAGGAGTGACATTGGCAAAAGTGAAGTAAGTTATAACAGCATGTGGGGTCAGCCTCATTCCAACCTATTGGTCAAGGAACAGCTTAATTTGATTGATAGCATATTTGTCTAGAATGCTACCTCCATATTCATAGAAACGCTTTGATTTAAGAGTTATTGATGAAATTAGATACAATAATTTATTTATTTCAAACAAGATCACTTCAATACTATATTTAGATAACTAGTGTTGGTGTTTTTCTAAGATATCATTGGGGTTTGATCCATCTCTATTAAGTCTGATGTTTTGTAGACTCTGACATCACAACACCACCCTGCCTCATCAGGATAATCTGTGCAAAATACTTGTTTGTATGTGGATGATTTTTAGTCAGGCTTACCTTGCCGGGAGCCAGGCCGGCGAGCCCCAGCAGGGAGATCTTGGAGTCAGGCTGCACCTTGTCGTAGTCGGCGGGGTTGGCAAACGTCAGCGGCAGCATGCCCTGCTTCTTCAGGTTGGTCTCGTGGATCCTGCAACACACATAAGCATACTCATCAATACAGTGATTAGAGATACGTATGAGGCATCTTGATTGGTCTCGGACCATTGGACCAGTCAATTCTTGACTGGTCACAACAAGTTTAGGGCCAGGCTCTTCCAGCTTGACCTCAATATAAACTTGGGTTGTGAGTGCGGAGCGACGCTGCAGGACGTGCATCACGCCCTGTGGGACTGCGAAGCCTTGCAGCCCGGTCATGAGGTGCTTTTCAGCGCTGTCCGACCGGCGATAGGTCCTAGCGGATATGCGGATTTTGTTATCAATAAATTCGACTTCGAGGTCTTCTCTAAGTTTTGTGCTGACTACGGCGAGCACTCAGTGGTCTTATTAGACCATTTTAATTTCAAATTTTTTCCACCCACTGCACGCCCGGGGCCTTGTACTGCCATACCCTAATATGTCTGTGTGTACCTGGCGAATGACTTGACGATGATGGCGCGCCCGCCCAGGTGTCGGGGCTCCAGCGCGGCGTGCTCCCTGGAGCTGCCCTCGCCGTAGTTCTCGTCGCCTACAGCCACCCACTGCACGCCCGCGGCCTTGTACTGCCGCGCCACATCAGGCACGCCGCCCCACTGGCCCGTCTGCTGGTTCTTGATGTTGTTCATCTCACTGTTCTCATAGTTGACGGCCCTGCAAGTTCCACACAACATCATTAGCCTACAGTGTGACAGCGCACGGATCCGCACTCATTTATTTATTTATTTGACAAGTACATAATGTACAGGACTGACAGTCTAATCTAATCTAAGCTGCAAAGATATATATCATTTAAGATTTATATTAAATGCATTCCCACAAGCAGACATGTATAATTTCGCGCTAACACATGCTGCATGTGTACCTACAATATAAAAACCCAATCTCAAATGAACATAAGCCTTGCAACTCTTGCCGTCCTTCCCTGAAACAGGGGTGACATAGGCAAAGTGAACCATTTTTTACAGTATGGGTGGTCAGCCGCATACCAACCTATAAGTCAAGGAACACACAACAAGACACCAAAACTTCACAATACATATAACATGGTAAACATAAGAGAACAATACACAGATACATTATTCTACATATTCATACGTCTAGTATTTCTTTAGTTTTTACACAGCAATAAATTGAAATTTGTTTGACATATTCCTATCAGGTGAAACTATGAATATCCATTTTTGAATATTTTTTTTACTCCCACAGCTGTAACAAAAAAAAGGTTTGTTTCAATTACAAATCTTCCCGAGTTTTAAGCCTTCATGTACCTGCCTGGACTATGTGCCCATTCAGAATAATATTATAATATGTCTATTTTTAGAACACATGGTTTTTGTTATCGAAATATATGAGGAGGTGCAATAAATACATCATTCATGAACTTCTACTAAATTATGCACTAAAAAAACCTTATTTTACTGCCTTTTGAGATAATAGATTGGATAGGAGATATGTTTTGTATATGGAGATATTTTATATCAAAAGCATGAGTTGCGCAGATGCACAAGGCTAAAAAATAAGATGCTCACCCGATGAACATGTTGTTGGAGATGTTGTCCAGGTGCCCCCTGTACTTGAGCCAGGGCCCGGCGGCTGAGATGTGGTCCGTGGTGCACTTG
Organism: Agapetus fuscipes; assembly: GCA_951799405.1. Taxonomy (NCBI): domain Eukaryota; kingdom Metazoa; phylum Arthropoda; class Insecta; order Trichoptera; family Glossosomatidae; genus Agapetus; species Agapetus fuscipes. The sequence continues at coordinate 623,139 of OX637335.1, forward strand.
CCCTTGACCTTGATGAGCACCGTGAGGTCCAGCAGGTCCTTGCCGTCCCACTTCTTGAAGGGCTCCAGCAGCTGCAGCCGCTGCGACTTGGGGTCCACGTCCACACGCACTTCTAAACACACACACACACAAATACTCAGCAATCTCTGATGATGACTACAAGAAGGGTCGCTTAACTTCCCGATGCAGGATCGCGGATTTGCACTCATCCTACTAATTGTGATTTTTTTTTCACACGCACTTCTAAACACACACACAAATACTCAGCAATCTCTGATGATGACTACAAGAAGGGTCGCTTAACTTCCCAATGCAGGATCGCGGATTTGCACTCATCCTACTAATTGTGATTTTTTTTTCACACGCACTTCTAAACACACACACACAAATACTCAGCAATCTCTGATGATGACTACAAGAAGGGTCGCTTAACTTCCCAATGCAGGATCGCGGATTTGCACTCATCCTACTAATTGTGATTTTTTTTTCGTTTTTCTTTAGTTTTTACACAGCAATAAGATCAAAAATTGTATAAAATACTGCTTTCGGGTAGAACTACCCTCCAAGTTTTTCAAAGCATTCATTTTCGTTAGTGAATATTTAAAAAAAAACAATTGAAGTTGACCTTGTAAACTGAGGAGTGAAAAGACGAAATTCTCAATTTTTTTTACAAAGCAGACATAATGTACATATAACCAAAACATGTTTTGTTCAGATTCCGAACAGGCAATGATCCATACATTTATGTACCCAACTAGTGTACCTCACTATTCACAATAATATTATAAGCCTATTTTTAGAACACTTTTTTTTTCATAATCATGCAATATTATGACGCCATGAAATGAAATGAATTGCACAATTTTTCTATAGCGCCTTTCCCTGACTATAGTCACTTCAAAGGCGCTTATCACACCTCTGCGGCACTACAACAAGTGTCATAGACCCCTAGAGTCTTTAGAATCTAGGGAGTCTCCCGCACAGGATTTCTTAAAAAAAAAAAACATGCAATAAATGCGTAACTGGTGATTTTTTACTTTGTTAGCCACTTGATGAAGATGATCGAGAGATCACAAACGTTTGTACTTATTAATTAAAATAAAATTAATAATTGTGTGAAAATAAAACAGTGTTTCATTAGAATTTTTGGTACTAAATTTTTTATCAGAAATCACTTAAAAAAAACTATTTCACTGTCTTTTGAGATAAAAAAAATTGTATAAGAGATATGTTTTGTATCTTTGCAAATATTCAATATCAAAACCAAAAGTTAGGTGGCTGGATTACGTCAGAATATCGCTGGCACTCTGAGGTTTAAAAACGTGGTTGGTTAAACTGAGAAAAAAAAGACAAGACTGGAGCAATAGTTAATCTTCATATTAGAGATGGTGGATAATGTGTCAGGTCTTACTGCTGCCGTCAGAGCCAGGCTCCTGGTATGTGTCCATGCCGGGATCGAAGCCCTTGGAGGGCAGCTCGTCAGCGAAGGGGTCGGATAGCTTGAAGGACTTGCCGTCGGAGCCAGTCAGGGTGTCGGTGACGGGGTTGAAGTCCAGGCGACCTGCAGCGTTCACAATAACAACAATAAATACATAAAACTACAGATTGTACTATTTAAAAAGGGATTAATAGTAAAATGAAAATGATTTAATTGATGACTTTTTCAGCGTCAATTCGTGACACCTTGTCACTCCAAGGGTGATAAGTATTTTTTATTTATAGATTTTCAAATAAAAAACACTATGTAGCTGAGATACACAGATTGAGGACCAATGTTGGAAGAGCCCGGGCCAACATGCTGACCTGGGGATTTCTGAGACGGGAGGACTCTACACTATGTGAGTGTGGAGCTCAGCAAACAATGGAGCACTTGCGGTGTTGTCCCTCCTGTCCGACAAGCTGCTCCATGGATGATCTCTTTGCGGGAAACCAAAGAGCTGTAGACATTGCTCGTTACTGGGCCAATACGGTGTGAAGCTGACACGAAGAAGAAGAAGAAGATTGAATTTTGAACCAAATATATTTAAAATTAGTAGAATATGTCAGGTCCATAGCTCAGTTGGTAGTGCTTGCATTCATGCCGAGAGTTAAGGTTAGAATCCTACCGAGGGTATAAGAAATGATTTCCTGTGTCGGTGTTTACTTTAAAACCCAAAATAAAATACCGGCAAGGCTCAGCTTTTACAAGAAATGGGTACCAGCCCTCTTTGGGAGCTCGGAAACCCCCACTTTAACTAAAGTGGTAGCTTGCAAAAAAGATAGGTCCCAATCACCACATGAAACCCTTCAGGGGACAACGCGGCAAGAAGTTTGTTGCATTTTATATTAACAGACATTTTTATTATTTTGGATATCCAATAGTTTCGGCTACGGATATATCCATAACAGTCCTGCTATTGATCCAGCTCTCATTAAGTAAGCCATGTGTGACCTGCGATGGACAGGGCGGTGACGAGCTCGGGGCTGGTGACGAAGGCGTGCGTGGCGGGGTTGGCGTCGTTCCTGCCCGTGAAGTTCCTGTTGTAGGAGGTGACAATGGTGTTCTTGTCTCCCTTCTTGATGTCCTGCCTATCCCACTGGCCAATGCACGGCCCACAGGCGTTGGCCAGCACCTGCGCATGTAAAACAATAGGCTCAATTCACATTCCAACAAGTCTCAGTGAAATCATTGATGGTGCAAAAATATGGCCAGGTAGATTTGAAAAAAATAAGTAATAATTATAACATTTAAGCCAGTAGGTACTTTTCCTACCTCTAAAAAACAATTGCTAGTTGGGATTTATTTGAGATTTGGGTTTTTATGTCGTAGGTTCTCATGCGGCATGCGCAAGAGCAAAATTACACATGCTTGTGAGGATGCATAAAATATGAATCCCTGAAGTTTTTTTTTTTTAAGAAATCCTGTGCGGGAGACTCCCTAGATTCTAGAGACTCTAGGGGTCTATGACACTTGTTGTAGTGCTGCAGAGGTGTACGAGCTTGGTCGTCGCTACAAAGCGCCAATACTCAAGCAAGACCCAGTTGCTGTAAGGCTGGATGGACCTTTGGTGACCGGTCATTGGTAAAGGTTTATGAATTTTTCAACCCAGCGAAGAGCAAATTTGAAAATATAAATGGTATATTTTTTTTGCTCCCCCGGGATTCGAACCCACAACCTTCCCATTCAGAGTCCGCAGTGTTACCACTAAGCTATGGACCGGTCAAAATTTGCTGTTTTTATAGTGCTTTCCATGTCTGTTGATCATCCCTAGGCGCTTGCTCATACAACCACTCATACAGGTGGATTGTCAGCCTTTTTCTCCATGCATTCTCTACATTAATTTGCGCAGGTCATGCGGGAAGCTCTAATGTTAAATAATAAAATGTTATAATAAATAGATAAAATGGAATACTCACGGTGCCTCCAAACTCCCTCAGGGTCTGGGCGATGCCGTCCCTCTCGATGGTGGCTCTGATCTGCTCGGAGCCCGGGGTGACGTTGAACGGGATCTTAGACTTAATTCCATGGCTCATGGCCTGCAAGCACACAATACACAGATATTAAAATAACGTTTTAGGCTTACACGGCCGGCTGATGATGCTGGAGTGATGCTTTCCGGAATCTGTTGCCGTGGTCTGTGGGAGCTGGAGCTTCTAGACGTTTCGCCCATTTCTACGATGGGCTTCTTCAGCGTGAAGTATGATGATGATGAAGATGATCTTGATGAGAACTGTGAAGCCCATCGTAGAAATGGGCGAAACGTCCGGAAGCTCCAGCTCCCACAGACCACGGCAACAGATCCTGGAAAACATCTCTCCAGCATTAAAATAACTATTTTATTTGAGCTGCCAGATGGCATTTAATGCAGGGTCGTTTCCTCTTCCCATCTGTCCTCATGAATAATTTAACAGTTAATTAAATAACAAAACTAATATGGTACAGCAGGGAGAAGAGTTGCCTGGTTGACGCAGCCTCGCTGTCAACCTGACAGCACCACTCTCCAATCACCAATTTTGGGGATTGCACTTTCCGGATCCGATGGAGTGGAACAGACAACACCTGGAGTGAGGGTTTCGGAATCCGTTGACATTTTTAAGGGACCACTGAAACGACACCTTTATAAAACACCCCATTTGTAATAGGGAGGACCCTAGAGGGCTCTTTGGCTTGTCCTCAGTCTGTTGGTGCTATACTGAGTGAGCCCTATCGTTTCAAAGTCATAGGTGGATACTGGAAGCAGCATGACTCAAAGTCGCTGCGTTTCAGGAAATGAATATCTTGCCAATACTTAGAAAATTACTGCAAAATGAAAATTGTGTGTGACATTAGTATTATTGTATCGCAGTGCTGGTTTACCTCCTTGGCGATGCTGGCACAGCGCCCCATGTCCTCGTAGGAGGAGTTGGTGCAGGAGCCGATGAGGCCGACCTTGATCTCGTTGGGCCAGCCGTTCTTCTTGGCCGCGGCGCCCAGCTGGGAGATGGGGTTGGCCAGGTCGGGGGTGAAGGGGCCGTTCACGTGGGGCTCCAGCGTGGACAGGTCCAGCTCTATCAACTGCAACATAATAATAATAATTACAAAATTAGCTTACAAATTAATTTTACAAAAATAGCGCCTTTTATGACAGTGTGTCACTATAAAGGCGCTTGTCCATATGATTGGACGAAGAGGTGAGTCTTGAGACGTATTTTAAACAGTCTCTCCAAATCCAGTTCCCTCAGTGAGGCGGGAATAGCATTCAAAGTCATTGGAGCAGCTGCCTTAAATGCCCTTTCTTTAAAAACAGTGCGGGTCTTCTTACAGGGATATCTAGGCAGCTGCTTTTTGATGCAGCTGACCTCAGTGTTCGTCCGCGCGAGGTTGTAGTTGTTGGAGATACCAGCTCCATCAGGTACCCCAGAGCACTCCCACGCAGTGCTTTAAAGGTGAGCAAACCGACTTTGAAGGTGATCCTCTCAGGGATCAGGGTTGTGGAATGAAAGTTTACCTCATCGTAGGGCGCCCCGCTGTCAGGGGTGAGCAGGGCCTGGTACTTGTTGGCCTCCTGGGCGATGTCATCACGGTTGGTCGCCTTCAGGTACTTCTGCATGCTGGGGTTGTACGGGAACAACTGAAATGTACACCAAACACAATCAGTAAAAGCAAGTGATGTTGCAATAATAATATCAGATTGCATTTTCCTTGTTCTTCTTCCTCGGCTTGTTTAAGTCCACTCCTCGATGTAGGCCTCCATTTCTGTCTATTTGCTGCTGTGTTCAGCCATCCTCTGCCTGCAGTTCCCTTGATGTCGTCCAGCCACCTCAGTTGGTGTCTCTCCACTCCCCGCTTGGACATAGTGAGCCGCCACTGGACGATCCTTTGGGCCACCTGTCATGGTCCTACCTTGCAACGTAACCAGCCCGATGCCACTTTAAGCAGGCACGCACAACACAACACCGGTGCTACCAGTGCATCTGTGGATCTCCTGGTTCAATCTAGATCTTTTCAATGGCTCTTTGGAATGTATGTGTAAATGGATAAGCTGTGTTCGGTGTATGAGGCTAACCCCCATGCCCCCAATGTCACCCCTGTTCCAGGGAAGGTCGGCAAGAGTTACAGGGTGTATGTTCATTTGAGATTTGGATTTTTATATTGCAAGCCCACATGTTTAAGCGCGAAATCATACGTGTCTGCTTGTGAAAATGCATCTAATGTGAATCCCGAATGTTACATATCTTTGCAACTTAGATTAGATGTGTTGCTGGTGCTTACGCTGGTGGTGGCCCCGATCTCGGCGCCCATGTTGCAGATGGTGGCCATGCCGGTGCAGGAGATGGTGTCCACACCGGGCCCGTGGTACTCCACGATGGCGCCCGTGCCGCCCTTCACCGTCAGGATGCCCGCTACCTTCAGGATGATGTCCTTGGGGCTGGCCCAGCCCTTCAGGGAACCTGACAAACAATCAAACATCCCACATTTGTATTTTTCTGTAATTGGTTATAGGTTGGTTTCTTATAATAATAATAATTTGAAAATATTTTTAGTGCCGTTCTATGAGTTCACCGCAAGGGCACTGCAGAGCTATAGCCCCTCCTGAACAGACATGTCTTCAATCCTGACTTAAAAGCATCTACACTCTCCACAGTACGTATACAAAGAAAGTGTGAAAGGAAAAAGAGGGAAGGGACGACCGAGAAAAGTATGGAGTGATCAGATTGTGGAGATTGTGAAAGAATGGGATATACAAAGTGAGCGTAAAAGAAGAAAATGCATGAAAAAGGTGATGGATATGAAGGAATTGAAAGAGGTATGTCAGGATAGGAAAAAATAGAGGCAACTCTGCAGAGGCTCTGGCCACCCCTAGCGGAATGGCGACAGAGTTACAGTTACAGTATAGCTCTCAGCTCGTGAGGTAAGGCATTCCACAGCAGGCAGAGGGCCGGCAATGCAAAAGGCACGATCTAAATAATTGGCTGTGTTGCTTCTGCAGGGAACCCTGAGTCTATTCACAGCAGTAATGCATGCAGATCTCAAAGTTCCCCACCTTCCCTCTACTGTGTCCCCCACACATAGCTCTGAGACATACAGTGGCGCAATGTTCTGCGAGGACTTAAATACAGTTCTTGATAGGTTGGTATGAGGCTGACCACCCTGTAACACATGGTTCACTTTGCCAATGTCACCCCTGTTTCAGGGAAGGTCGGCAAAAGTTGCAGAGTTTGTGTTCATTTGAGGTTTGCATTTTAATTTTATAAGTACACATTCAGCATTTGTAAACGCGAACTCACACGTGTCTGTAGGCATGCATTTGATATGAGTTTTTAATGTTAGTATATCTTTGCAACATAGATTTTAGATTATAGATGTACTGATCTTGCTTTTGTATTTACATTACTGTACCCTAAGAAGACCGAGAAAGGTATGGATGGACCAAATACCCGAAATTGCGAATGAATGGAATATCCAGTCATAATAAAAGAAGAGCTTGCATGAAGAAAGTTATGACTCTGGAGGAAATGAAAGAAGTATGTAAGGACAGAAAGAAATGGCGGTTGATCTGTAATGTTGGCGGCTAGGGTTTATTAAAATGAAATTTGTTTTATGTCTTTGATGTCCATGTATAATTTTATTTATTGATTTAAAAAATGTAATTTGTCGTGTATGTTCCTTGACTTATAGGTTGGTATGCGGCTGACCACCCATGCTGTAAAAAGGGTTAACTTTGCCAATGTCACCCCTGTTACAGGGAAGGACGGCAAGAGTTGCAGGGTGTATGTCCATTTGAGATTGGTTTTTATGATGTAGGCTCACATGAGGCACATGCAAGCACGAACTTGTATGTGTCTGGTTGTGGGAATGCATGTAATGTGAATCTCCAATGTAACATATCTTTGCAACTTAGATTAGATTAGACCCTGGGTGTAAAGGCTTCATCAAAAAGCAAGCGTTTTTGATGTGCATCAACTAGACCTTGTGATGTCACCCTGCCAAGGTCAATTTGGAACACTCTTCCAACTCCATTAGATGTGATTGTTACCTAATCATTTTCTTAAAGAAAATAATGTTGCGACATTATAAAAGAATGTAATATTATCTATGAGGAGAATCCATATTATTATTTATGTACAATATGATGATGGGAGTAATCAGCGATCTTGCCAAGCACTAAAATATCCTTGTTTGCACAAGTGGCACACTTTTAAGTGATAAAACACTACAAGATAAGAATTAGTAATAGTTGCTGGAGTACAGCAACACATAATGCAATATTTATTACATCTCACATACTACAGGTCAACAATGTCAGTACACATGCACGTCTATGTAATCATCAAATCTATAATCTACGTTGCAAAGATATATTAACATTTAAAATTCATATTAAATGCATGCCCACAAGCAGACACATGTAAGTTTGCGCTTACAAATGCCGCATGTGTACTTGCAAATTAAAATCAAAACCTCAGATGAACATAAGCCCAGCAAACTTTTTTATTTTGTACTTACACACGCTGCATGTGTAAGTGCAAAATAATCTACATCAGATAAACTTGTTAAACCATTCATTCCTAACTCTATCCTCCTGTCATGCTTCTCAAATGCTTCATTTCCACCATACATACTTTACTCATTTCACTATCTAATCTAATCTATGTTGCAAAGATATGTATCATTGGGAATTCAAATTACATGCATTCTCACAAGCAGACACGCACAAGTTCACGCTTGCGCATGCCGCATGTGAACCTACAATATAGAAACCAAGTCTCAAATGGACATACACCCTGCAACTCTTGCCTACCTTCCCTGAAACAGGGGTGACATTGGCAAAGTGAACCATTTTCTACAGCATGGGTGGTCAGCTGTACACCAACCTATAAATCAAGGAACACACAAAAACAAATTACATTTTTTAAATCAACAAATTATAATATGTATGGACATCAAAAACTAACAGAAAACAAATTCTAATTTAAAAAACCCTAGCTGCCAACATTGCAGATCAACCGCCATTTCTTTCTGTCCTTACACACTTCTCTCACGATCAAACTAAAAACATAGCAGTTTTCACCTAAACGCAATCAGAAGCCTTTTAATTTGTTTTTGTTGTTTATTTATCATTGATAAATAAATGGATACAGGAATTTGAGAGACGTACTGACTGTGAGAGGATGTTTGTGAATTACGCAACGTTTAAGTCGGGTCAGTTGAGATGTCCTGTAAACACAACACACATCACGCCTTATCAGTGTAAATAGCTGCATTAAATGCTGCGGAGTATAAATATTACGCACATGACTAACACATTAATTATGTGATCATCAATTCACGTCTGTATTCCCCAAGCCAGTCTAAATAATCTATAATCATGCTCGTCTAAGCATTCATATGAGCCGGTTTACTTTTCTTACACATCGCCACCTTAAAGGTAAAACTGAATCACTGATTTGAGAAATTGCGGATGAAACATTTTATTGTGTGTAACGTCTCATAGTAAGTGAACTCATTATAAGGAAGTGCTCATGACAAACTTCTAAACTACAGGGTTTTTACACTTTTTTAGTGTTTTCTTTCATAGGAAATAGGAAAAAAGGTGCAATTATTGAGAAACTCATGGTTGTTTATTATGACACTTATCCAGTTTTACCTTTAAGGTATAAACTGTATGGAAAAGTTGCTCCCTGCTCCTGACAAAGCTACTCTCCAGATTTTAACTCAATATTCAGGAAACAAGTAGAATACTCTAGTTATGAACTGCAAAAACTTGGATGAAGATCGGAACACAAACAATAACAATAATGACCTTGTTGTTGCGTAAACTACCTCCACACCAATCACCATCAACACCACAAGGTCGAAGGAAACCAAGAGGCTCAAAATGTGATGGATAGACGGTGTCAACGTAGATGCAGCCAAGGCTAACTGAAGTGTAATGAAAGGATTTATTAATAGGTTTGTGGAATCCTGAATCCAGCCAAGGCCACCCAGGGCTGTCCAGTTCATGTTGATGATGATTACCTGTGAGTTTGACTCCGATGACCTTGGGGCACTTGAGCTCCCAGGGGATGTCAGCCATCACATCCACGGCATCGGCTCCACCCACACCTGGCAATAAACAAATACATGTGAGCGAACCAATTTTTTTATACGCGGGATAAAGGTCATGACAATCACAACACAAACATCATTACATCATTACAAACAACATTGTTTTTCTATACATTAAAATAAAAATTGCTTTGTTTTAATTCACATGAGTTTATTTTTGTACACGACCAGTTTCGGGAGAAGCAATACCTCCCATCTTCAGGTGTAAATAGAAAACTTTTTTTCTACTGTTGTTTTTACTCTACTGTACCCTTAGTACGAGTTGCAAAACTTCAGAAAACTAAAGTTTACGGAAAATACTAAAGCGTGATTTCTCCCAAAATCTGCCGTTTTTGTTTCTTACACTTTGTGGTCTTAGCAAAAGAGTTACAGTGATGAAGAAAATCGAGTTCAAACAAACAGAAACGGCAAATTTTGGGGGAAATCACTCTTTAATAATTGCCGTAAACTTTACATTACTCAAGTTTTGCAACTCGAACTAAGGGTACTCTTGTCTCTACTGTGTTTTTCTATTCCTAGTTTAGAGTTTCAAAGTAGACAAGTCAAGAATTGTAGCGTTCAAGATGTGTGTCTAACAAAAAATGCTTCGGATCGCGTGGCGTGATTGGGTCTGCCACAAAGCAACTTCTGCTCACCACTAAGCAGAGAAAGCTGGTGTACTTCAGTCACATTTTGAGAAATACCGTCTTCTTCATCTCATCATACAGGGTAAGATTGAGGGGAGAAGATCTCAGGGATGAAGAAGGACAAGATGGCTGAATAACCTGCGATAATGGTTCAACAAAAGCACAAAGTCCCTGTTTCAAGCCGCAGATTCCAAGGTCAAAGTACCCATGATGATCACCGATCTTCAATAGAAGCGGCACCAAAATAAGGGAGAAAGAGATCAAGTGATGCGTAAAAAACACCTTCCTGTAGCAGGAATACTTGATACAATACATGGAATTCTCTTTTGAATGGAAAATTGGTAATTTGATGTGTTGGATGAGTGGTTTACCGATGCAGAGGCAGCCCAGGCCGCCCCCGTTGGGAGTATGGGAGTCGGTGCCGATCATGAGCAGGCCGGGGAAGGCGTAGTTCTCCAGGATGATCTGGTGGATGATGCCGGAGCCCGGCTTCCAGAAGCCCACGCCGTACTTGGCGCCGGCCGTCTGCAGGAAGTTGTACACCTGCAGGGTGGATGAATATACATCAACACTCAATCAACAACAAAGTAATAACAAATGGATGCATTAATAAAACATTCATTGGGTACTTTTCAGGATGTGGTATTAACCGCCCCATGCATATGAACGTATGCGATACGCAAACCTTGAGTGTACCATTCTGCTACATCCCGAATCGCGTACCTACGCGCTTGAGAGAAAAAAAATATTTCAAAACTACAAATCGCCTGTGGTCCGCCTGAGTTCCAAAGTCAAGTCATTACAATTCTAGACAAGTAGTTCCTCGAGGGCAGGCTAAGTTTTTTCAAGCAGGTTTTTTTTTGTTTTTTCGTTTTGTAAATTTTTATGCATACTCTTCAAAAGTCAGGGGTACGTACATTGTGGTTTTGAAACCTGATTATTTCTCGGAAAATAACCTGAAGGTAGGGGGGTTAAAGTCAATTTTGAAAGGAGTTTGGCTTATCTACCACTTGATTCAAAGATGACCTTCAAATGAAATTGTCTTAAGAATCACATTCAACCCAATCAGAGTTAAGAAAAACACGATAATGTGAGAGTCGCTAAATTAATATTTTCAAGAGATAAAAAGAAAAACCACTTTGTATTCGATTACTATGAGTATTTTATTTAATTTGATACGAGAAAGGTATGGATGGACCAAATTTTCGAAATAGCGAGTGAATGGAATATCCAGAGTCATAATAAAAGGAGAGCTTGTATGAAAAAGGTTATGACTCTGGTTGAAATGAAAGAAGTATGCAAGGACAGGAAGAAGTGGCGGCTAATCTGCAATGCTGATTTGTAATGTTGGTTTATTAGTTTGCTACATTTTTTGCATAAGAAATTTTTGACTTTTTTTGTATAGATTTATTTTTAAGGTTGTTGTTTTTTTTTTGTAAACTTAAATGTCATTTATTACTCGTATTCCTTGACTTATAGGTTGGTATGAGGCTGACCACCCATACTGTAAAAAATGGTTCACTTTGCCAATGTCACCCCTGTTTCAGGGAATGTCGGCAGGAGTTGCAGGGCTTATGTTCATTTGAGTTTGGATTTTATTTGTAAGTACACATTCAGCATTTGTAAGCGCGAACTACACGTGTTTGTTTGTGGGCATACATCTGAGAGCTTTAAATGAATATATCCTTGCAACTTAGATTATAGATTATAGATACCACAACTGGTTTCGCAAACATCCGTTCGCATCATCAGGTGGATAAATTAACCCGTTCGCGGACGAAACGGTTATAGCCGCTCTATGAGCTTGTCTAGGACTGGACGAAACGGTAATAGCCGTCGTGATAAAACGTTATCACTAGGGACGAAACGGCTATTTCTGATAGAACTTGCATACATGTAGCATCCGTGCGTCCCTACAGGAATCCAATGAACACGGCAATAGCCGTTTCGTCCCTGGATGTCAAAAAAATAAAATAAATAAATAGATAAAAAAATTATATTAAAAATACAATTTGAGATGATAAAAGAATTGTGTTTTTTCTAGCCTACTTCACATTTCGTGTGTCCGCGAATGGGTTAATACTTTAATAGTATTACGAACGGATGTTTGCGAAACCGGTTGTGGTATCAAATTAAATAAAATACTCATAGTAATCGAATACAAAGTGGTTTTTCTTTTTTATCTCTTAAGATGAACGATTACAAAGTTAATGCCTCTACAATCAATAAAATAATATTTTCAAAATCAATTTCTAGCATTCGTAAGACACATTGGTCCAGTACACTTCCAAACATTGCTCATGTGAAATTGGTGTGGTGATGAGTTGACTAATACATAATATAAACATTTCAAAGAGCAGGAATCCCCTAATATGCGTTTTGCATGCAAAGATGTGTAGAAGATACAGGGAGATTTGGATACTAAAAGTAGACCAAATGTGTCGGTAATAAACTAACAGAGGAAGCAGCTGGCTCACCTCCTTGTTGAGATCCTTGGCTCTGGCCAGATCCTTCTCGCCGCCGATCTGCGCCTCGATGAGATGGTCGCAGTGGATGGTGGAGGGCACGGCCACGCGGGGCAGCCCGCTGGAGATGAACTGCAGCATGGCCATCTGGGCCGTGGCGTCCTGCATGGCCACGCGGTCAGGCCGCAAGCGCAGGTAGCTGGTGCCGCGGACAATGTCCTGACACAATAACACAAACTTCAAATATGCTCTTCCGACAATCAACATTTCTATTGCTGGAATGTTATAGTTGATGGGTTATTCAATTACTTACAAAATAATGTCATGGGAGTGGATTTTAACAGGTTTCAAATGGTTTTAAGATTCAGTAGACCTTTAAACGCAAAGCATACACTATGTTTTGTTCTTTGTATAATGAAAAAATATTTAAATATATATATGTTAGATTTACGGTCGTTCATCCTTGACCTTTTGAAGAACAGGATGTGTTTCCTGATGATGTTGGATAAAAAGCCAACGAAACGTCGAGAGCACTGAAATTCTCTTGAGAAACTCTAACGGTTATATAGTATGTATCTGGTTATATAGTATAATATCTGTTTATTTATTTTATTTTAAGTAATTTTACAAATAATATGTAGTGCTCCAGGCAACGCAATGCAACTAAGCTACACATTTAGAGTAACTTCTTGTCGCGTTCCCCCCAAACGGTTTCGCATGTGGCAATTGGAACCTATTTATTTTTACTGTTAGGGGGCAGGAAAACTAGAAACCATCCATATGGTTGCCTCGCCACGAGGAAAAAGAGCTGTAAGATATTGTTAGAGTAACCCGTGTGTGAATTCTTCCCCACGCACCTGTCCCTTGGGATCGTCCAGATGCGAGTAGAGCACCTTCTCGGAGAGGGTCATGGGCCGGTTGAGGCGCTTCTTCACGATGTCCAGGTTCTGGGAGAGCTTGTTGTACGGCAGGTACGACGTCGTGTCGAACTTGGACATGGCCACCTATAGGAGAATACATTACAATAGGGTTATTTCAAATATATTATTTATTTCATAAAATTATAGACTACATCTTTAAAAATGCACCTGTGTTTTTAAAACAATAATATCTGGCGTACTTTTTAAATTATAGCTCTTTAAAATTTCTGCATTTTTGATTTCCAGTAAAACAGGGCATTTTTTTTATTTTTAGGCCGATGTGACGTCTATGGATCTTTGGATATTATGTACATTTCAAACAAATACCAGGTAAATTTTTGGTAATATTTTCCTACCTTATGACTAACTAAGTCGAAAACGTTTGCATTATTTTTTTTTTTTTTAAATATATTATATGTGTGAATTAAAAAACAGTGTTTGAATAAAAGAAAAGTTTTTTTGAAAAACAAACCAATAAACATGAATTTTCACAGTGTTAATACACAAACCCTAAAAAATATAAATACCAGGTAGCCTGTCGGATCCATCTACGTTATTTTGACGTCACGGCTTGGCTAGCCGACCGTGCTGTGTTTTGGCGGGACTCAAATTCTCTGCATTTTATTTTACAAAATTATCAATGAATTAAATTTTTACTACTTAAAAAATACATGGTTGTGATCCTTGAAACATACTCTACACAACCATAGTGTTTTTAAACGTATTCCCCACCACTGCAATTACCCTAATAAGTAAATGAAGCCAGAATGATGGGTATCTAAATTTTTCTGGACAGGCAAACATCCCTCATCTTCTCCTTCTTCTTCAGCCTTTCTCAATTCACCTGGACGTAGGCCTCCTCTAATCCTCCCCATTTCTGTCGCACATCTATGTGATTAAATGTATCTGCATCGAAGTTGGTAACTTTTAGTGTAACTTGTTGCCTGTGGCGAGTGGAATCTATTTACTTTTACAGGTACGGGGACTGGCCTTGCGCCAACCAGTTTAATTGAAGTGGGGGTTTCCCAGCTCCCGAGCGGGCTGGTACTCATTAATTGTGTAGGCTGAGTTAACCTTGCCAATATTTTATTTTGAGTTTGAAATAAACACCGAAACGGGAAATTATTACTGACACCCTTGGTAGGATTTGAACCTGAGCTCTCCGCATGGAATGCAAGCACTCTACCAACTGAAAATGAAGTATAAAAGAAAGATTGAAAAGTAAATATGTCAACTATGAGTTTTTTCTCATCCGGCGAATGTCACACTTGCATGGGACTACGGTCCTTATTAACCAGTAACAAAATATTTGTTTGCCTTTTCCTTAGCAACCCGGCCGTGTGACGACACAATTTTGTCCATGTCAATTCATATGCAGACCTAATTTTACAAAGAAGAAATGTTCCCATTTTATAAGATCCTTTCTGGTAGATTCTTCAGCAAGAATTGAAATCAATGGATTTTGAAAAAGTCGCATTTAAATTTCGCCCAGTTGGCACTTTGAGGTTAGGAATTTGGCATTGCAAAAATGTCAAGTGTTACATAACAGTTTATTTTGATATTATGAATGAAATTTCGGTTATTTATCTTACCTTTGCGGCGGCCGCAGACAATGGCGACAGGCTGAAGCATCTCTCTTGGATTTCAGCTAAAACTAACTTCGCCTTTCCACCCTGAGAAGGAAAAAAACAAGTGAAAAAAAAAACAATGAAATCGGCCGGTTATGCAAGACGTCATAAAATTATAAATACATGACAAAATTACGCAAAAATGATTTGAATTGGATGTTTTATTATTGATTTACATTTATTTAGGTCTTTTTGACCTTTTAAAATGCAGATAAGTTATTTTTGAGCATTATTTCCTGACCTCTCGTCATGTAACTTCTGCGTACATTTTTTGCATACAATATCTTGAGTGTTCTATTTTTGAACACAAGTGTTCTAATTGCCTTTTCAAATAACGCGTAATTGAAAAGATAATGATAAACTGCTGCGGATTAAATCCAAGGTTTTTTTCACGGGTACACAAACGTTGGATAACTTTGTTTTTTTAAATGGAAAGGCTAATTTTTACTTGATGTTTTTTTGTGTGATGTACAAAGCTTACTCACTTGGCGATGCAAAACTCGCATACAGTACGCCATGGTTTGATAAGACGATTAAAATTTTGGGAAATTTAGCAATGGAGCCTTACTCCATGAAATCTCAGACCAGCTGACCACAGAGTAAAGGTTTATAGAGAGCCGAGTTCCTAATATTTCTTTGTATTTCCGGTTTTATCGAGATACGAGCACCACGTAGTGTTAAGAGCATTAACCACGACGTGTGCGTGTACTATGTGCGTGTGTTAGTGCACTTATACATACGCGCTATGCCATGCTCCTATAATATTACCTCATATTATTATTCCATACCTACTCCTATTTCGTACACAAAATAAAACGAAAAGTGAATATTTACGTGTTTCATTTATTGGCAGATAACATACAAGATCAGATACAGAAAATTATAAAATATAACCTAAACTACCTATGTAAGGACCTTGGTTAGCAATTATTGTAGTAACAAATATTTATTTTGACACTTTTCTCCAAAATCACAAAACATTTTTTCACATTTTTCACCGGTGTATAGTCTAGTGGTTGAAGCCACAGATTCAATATCCAAAGGTCTTGAGTTAAGTTGCCAGCGGAGAACATAAACAGCGTTCAGCAAATGAATAAAATAACAATACACATGCCATTTTATGAGTAGCGGTCCATATAATCTTCCCGACGGATTTCTAATAAAGTTTTCTTCGAAGTGGAAGCGGCAATACACGTTTTTTGCGATACACGTACATTGGTTCAAGTTGAGACACTTCCTGGATCGCTTTTACCTGCGGCTTGAAATTCTTCTGGTCGAGAAAAACATGCATCCCACCTGCAAAATAACAATATGATAAAATATCGTATCGGATGTTTCAAATGAACTTCACCATATAATAATAAGTGTAATATTACCTTCTCTACGAGAAAAACTTAAAGCGATGGAATATTATGTCCTTTTTATTAAATATTTAACGTTTTTTAGATCGACGACAAACTTTTTCACTCCGCGCGGGGTGAAGTACCGACATGCAAACAACAAACGGAAATGGCTGTTCAATGTTGTTGATTTTTCTACATGCAGAGCGAGCGTAGTAATAATATTTCACTTTATAATTTGATCATGAATTAGACACGGCGATTTAAACAAAATTTCATAAACCAGTGAAGTTATAAGTTTTACAGATTCTTGTATTTTATATTTCCTAATATCTGCCTTCATTGACCCAAAACTTGAACAAAAATGGTGATTAAGACGCATGATCCTTTAGTCAAACTGAGATATTAGCGCCTCTACTTATAAGAGCAGTCAAAGCTCTTTATAACGATAGGTAGGTCCGACTCTTCCGGGTCTGCAGCTGACTGGAGACTGAGGTGAAGTTGGCGCAATGCGCGCGCATGCGAATTGCAAGCGTGCCAACATGTTAAATAATAAAATAAACAGTGCTACCAATGTCAATAAATATTAAATTACCTCACAAAAATACGAAAAGCGTAACGTGGAAATATATCGAGAGATGCTGCTTTCCTTTTGTTTTTTTATATGTTCACTATGAGGTCGGAACATTCTTCTCGGTGAGCAAACGTCAGTCTTGTCTGGGACTGCCGTCCTAAGCCACCAATAACAAAGAATTTGTTTGCCTTTTCTATAGCAACTCGGTCGGGTGACGTCACAATTTTGTCACTTTATTATTGTCATATTTCAGGGAAGAGCGTAAAAAATGCCAGGGTGTATGTAAATTTGAGATTTGGGTTTCTCAAATTGTAAATACATGCACACGCATCATATTATGTAAGCGCAAACTTGTAGGTATGTCGTGCCTGATTGTGGGTCATGCATTTATTATGAATCTTAAAATATGTAAATAAATCTTTGCAATTAAGATTACAGGGATAAATATTTGGCAATACATAAAGAAACATATTTCTGTTACTATAGATCTAAATATAAGATCTTTTATAAAAAAACTATAATATTAATAAATAAAAAATATTTAGATCGATAATTTCGTATCTGTGCACTTCTTTTAATTTTTTCTCAAATTTAAAAAATCAGCGTTAGTTCTACATTAGGTATCTATTCAATTAATCAGTAGGTATGTTGTTTTAGAAGCTCGATATTTTTTATCAGTTTTTTATTTACAAATATTTAACCAAGATACGTAATGGAAGTAATTAATTATATTTGATTAAGAAATAAAATTTGAAATAAATAATTGCACCAGCTGATGACTTAATCAGCCTGTAAAATAAATAATAAAATAATGTTAGAAACTAATTATATAGATGATAAATTATGGTGAATAAAAACGCAAAGAGAAGCGTACTAGCGCCTTGTAAAACATGACTAGGCAATCCGCAAAAAAATACTAAATGTGTATGGGAGACATGGATTATGATTTATGAAGTATCGAAAAGAAGAGAGAAATGGGAGAGACCGGTCCATAGTTCAGTGGTAACACTTCGGACTCTGAAAGGAAAGTTGTGGGTTCGAATCCCGGCGGATCACAAAAAATATACCATTTCGTCGTTGTTCTGGCGATAGGTCGTATGTCTTCTTCTTCTTTTTCTTTGTGGCGGATTCCCGCATTCAGCAGGGGCGCCAGTGTCAAGTTGTTAGGGCGTATGTCAAAGTATACCAACTTTTCAGGAGACAAAAAAAAAACATTACAACTTTTTCCGGGTTTGTTTAGTAAAAAACTTTCTTCACAGGATTACTTCGTTTTGTGAAGACAAACAATAGTAAATTTATATTGTTATGTAAATAGTAGATTAATATAGGTATACATCGTAGGTAGCAATAATTATTATAGGCTTAAGAAATCTAGAAATTAAATAATCCCTTTGTACTCTCGAAGCTGGTAGAGCGTTCGAGAGTGTGCTGGCAAATTGGTCCCTAGAGACTTCTGTCTCTGGGGTATATAAGGAGCAAATTTGGGAGCAGGAGAGGAGATAGATGTTTGCCTTTGATCAAAGAACAAGTGTGAGGTGCTGAACTGTGAAATAAATTTAAGTTGTTAAAAGTGTTAAAAATAAATATAAAATTGTCAAATAAATTAAGTGTAAATAAATGTCCAAAAAGAAGACCAGTTTTTTTGTTGTTTGAAGTCTATCCAAGCCCAAAAACACTAAAATATTTTCAAATTTACTATTCGCTGGGTTGAAAAATTCATAAACCTTTACCAAAGACCGGTCACCAAAGGTCGATCCAGCCTTATAGCAACTGGGGCTTGCTTAAGAATTGGTGCTTTGTAGCGACAACGACCAAGCTCGTAAAAAGGTCGATAGCTCAATTGGTAGAATGCTTGCATTCCATGCCGATCAAGCAAGGGTTCGATCTCAAGGTTTACTCAGCCTTCACAAGAAATGAGAGCCAGCCCCCCCAGGAGCTGGGAAATCCCCACTTCAACTGAAAGTGGTTGGTGTGAGGCCGACCCCCTTACCCGTAAAAATAAAAAGGTCCCGAATCGCCACATGCGACCCCTTTGGGGATAACGCAGGCAAGAAGCTACACTATATGTGTAGCTTAGTTGCGATTTTTAATGGGCGGTGAATGAAAGCGATCTAAGTGAAGTGTGTACGGTAGAAAGACTGAATGATAGGGTCCGAAAAAAATGGGTTATTTATGAATGAGTAACCATGGTATAAATGGGAATAAGAAAGTGAAGGTATTGCGGAGTATACAATGAGATGGTTTGGGCATCTAGAAAAAATCTCCTGACTGAATAACTGAAAAAAAGAGAATGCAAAAGGTAAATGAGGAAGGGGAAGACCGAAGATAGAATTGATTTATCAAATAAGCAAGATTGCAAATGCCTGGAAACTGCAGAATTAGAAACGGAAAGGTGTTTGTGTGAGAAGAGCGTTGAATGTGTTGAATTGTCGGTGTTATGGCCGAGGGGGCCAAGTGGGCTAATCTTTCTAGCGTGTTTGCAATAGAACAACGTTGGTTCGATACCCGTCTGGGTCATTTGACCATAACTTTGACTCTGGTTCAACAGATATTCATTAAAGAAAACAATAACGAATTTTGAATTGATGATATTAATACCTGTTTCTGGCCAGGCAGAAAAGGTTGGTGAATTGCATTCCTCTTCACAAATCTATTAAAAAAAATGTCGAGGAGAAGAAAAATTTTTGCAAGGACAGTACTGGGACAGAGGCTTCAAAATTTTGTCACATTACACCGCACCTGAAGTTCCTTCACTGGCTGAAGATTCATGAACGCGTCCAGTACAAGATAGGCTTGCTGGTCTTCAAGAGCCTGCGTTTTTGGAGATCGAGCCTTCAAGGTGGCTGCTCCAACGATATGGAACGGCCTCCCAGATGACCTGCGCGAAATGGATCTGGAGAGCACTTTTAGAAAGGGGTTGAAGACCCACCTGTTCGCGCGCTCATATGAGCAAGCGCCTTTGGGATGACCAAGAGTCATGAAAAGGCGATTACTGGCCGATCCTAGCGAAATAACGACTGGGTACAAGTACTATAGATGGTGCCCTTATGGGACTTACTCATAAGGTCATTAATGGTTTAATAGACAGTCCCACCCTGTTGGATGGTTTCAGGTCGGAGGCGAGGTCCTGATCTAATTCATGTAACAATGATGCATTTACAAGATGATTGCAGTGAACAGCAAATTACTCCAGATTATTACCAGGTATTTCAAGTACATAATTCAACTGGTTTTATTTTTATTTTTTCCACACCCATGTATTTCAAAATAATCATAAATTAAATATCTTCTATGTAGAATTTTTCATCTCGAATTTCAAAATGCAAGATAATTTATAATGTGAGGTAGTTATATGGTATCTGATGGCTTGTTCTGACAGAGACAGTCTACAAGTAACAATTATTTAGGACAGCTGATTAGTGGAGATTTCCGGAATTCGTCCACTTAGTGCTTGTTTGTATTATGCCTGTACTGGACCAATACGTCTTTTGAAAACTGATTTTAAAAATATTTAAAAATCCTCTCTCACATCATCGTGTTTTTCGTTTTTTTTAGCTTATATTGTGTCAAATGCATCGATTATTTATATCGATGGTCGAATTTTATCTTAGGGAAATTTCATCAATGCCGACTTTCCCTGAAACGGGGGTGACATTGGCAAAGTGAACCATTTTTACAGTGTGGCTGGTCAGTCTCATACCAATTTATCAAAGATCAAGAAAGATAAATAATATATAAATAAAATATTAAGCATTTAATGCAATATATCGATACCGTATAAGGAAAACTGAATAAGTGACATATTAAGCTAACATGAATTTCCCAGATAATTGCATATTTTTTTCTATTTTCTACGAGAGAAAACACTAAAGAAGTATGAAAATCCTGTAGTGCAGAAGTGTGTCATGAGCATTTCCTTATAATTGGTTCACTTACTATGAGAAGTTACACCCATTAAAATGTTATCTACGATATCTCAAATCAGGAATCAGCCGTTATTCAGTTTTACCTTTAAGGTGGCGAATCTTGGCAACTTAGATTATAGATTATAGGATACGCTTTCGAGTACTATGTTTGTTAACCTATCCTGGTCTGAACAGCACTTAATTGGCCATTTATTTATTTACCAACTAGACTAGTGCGTGCCTGATGTGATCTGGTTTTAACTTAGTAATTAAGTGTGGAACGCAGTTTACGGCAAGTCGCTACAGATATCAGCTGTTAAGCGTCTCATCTCAGTCGTGAAACGCGTGAATTTCTCATATTTGTTTAATTACTTTTACATAACTCAAAAATCATTCATTTTACTAAACTAAACACCTGCTGTGAACATCATTAAAAACAACACCTTGTTATCTATCTAATCTAAGTTGCAAAGATATGTAACATTGGGGATTCACATTACATGCATTCTCACAAGAAGACACGAACAAGTTTGCTCATGCCGCATGTGAACCTACAATATAAAAACCAAATCTCAAATGGACATACACCCTGCAACTCTTGCCGACCTTCCCTGAAACAGGGGTGACATTGGCAATGTGAACCATTTTCTACAGCATGGATGCTCAGCCGCATACCAACCTATAAGTCAAGGAATATATACAACAAATAACATTTTAGACATAAACAAATAGATAAACACTAAAATCAAATACAAAATACAAAATTCTAATTTAAAATGAGTTATACTTATTTATTGAGTATAAAAAATATCTATAATCTAAGTTGCAAAGATGCATCAATACTTAAGATTCATATTTTATTACCGTATTCACATGCCGAATGTGAACGTGCAAAAAAACAAAACAAAATCTCAAATGAGCATAAACCCTGAAACTCTTCCCGCTTTTTCATACAACAGCGGTGGCATTAGCAAATGAAGTATTTATTACACTATGGGTGGTCAGTCTTTAACCAACCTATAAGTCAAGAAACAAAATAACAATATACCTACATTTAACGATTTAAAAAAAACTGTGCCTGAAAAAAAACAAATAAAATTATCGTCAAAAAGAAATGAGGTTTGGCATAGACAAAATTGTGTCATCACCCGGCCGATTTGCTAGGGAAAAGGTATACTAATATTTTGTTATTGGCTGCTAAGTTGCTAACCGACGTTTGCTAAAGAAAAAAGTTCCAAATTCAAAAAAATTCCGACCTCATAGACGAAGAAAAAGTTTTTTTTACATAACGACACGATTGAGCAATATCTCTATGGTTGTTTTTTTTACTGAAACGGATGTAAAATAAACAACGCCTTTCGTTTGCTGCACATTATAAAATATATCCTTGCCTTGTGACGTCAGACTTTCACCTAAAATATAATAATGATCCAGTTATGTCCGCCAAACAATATTTATAGCACTATAAAGTGACGTTCACACGGTCATAGTGGACGGACCAGTAGTTAAATGCAAGTAAAAACCCAAACTGATTACACATATTGAACGTAGGTGACAGTAAAGGTGGTGCAACTAAACGAAATTAAGCTATACATATAGTGTAACTCCCGAAGAGGTGGCATGTGACGATTCGGCTTACTCAGCCTTCACAAGACATGAGAAGCAAGCCCCCTCGGGAGCTGGGAAACCGCAACTTCAATTAAAGGTGTTGGCATAAGGCCGGCCCCCTTACCTGTAAAAATAAAAAGGTTCCACTCGCCGTAAAAAACTTATAAATAGCTGTGATACACTGTCTTTGTGGTGTTATGTTTTTAGGGTTCAAATAGTCTTCAAATTAAAAAAAACTGTTCTTCTTTACAGGATATTTATTTTACACTTAGATTTATTTTTACAGTAATATTTTAGTTTTTACATTTCACAGATGGTTTGTGTTCACTTATACTGTTTTTTGTGTTTAAAAGTAGAGTGTCGTATGAAGACTGACTCCTGCAAGCCGTTCGCGGTTTTTTTTTCTCCAGCAATAGTAGTTACTAGAAGGCAATTTTGCTGGAACCTTCGAGAGAACGGTCTTCCAAAAGCTTCGAGTACATAATGGTGATGATTGCTAGTTACTTTCTTATAATATCTCTTTACCCTAGGTACTTATAATATAATTAATCCTACTAAATACAGCTCCCATCAGCTACAAATCGCACGTTTAATAATAAAGAGCAATAACTCAAAAAACAAGAATGTTGGGAAATCACGTTTAAAGTTCAGACACCCAGTACGTATGGGATGAAAAAGGCGGCCAATGTTTTATCTCGGTCATATTCGTCCAAATTGAACGGCTGTCGCATTCTACCTATTCTTCTCGCATTGTTCTTGCGTTTTATAACAAAATCTCGATTTTCCCAATTTTCGAGTTATTTCTCTTTATTATTAAGCGTGCGAAATGTTCTTCTACAAATCTACCTACCAAAATATTTATATGCATTTGCTATTTACATAACAGTGGTAAAAAACTCAAACAACACAGATTCAAATTTAATAACTTAATAACTATCCTAAAATACTTGCAGCAACACTATCTTCGTAGGGACAGACCGCAGTCAACAAAAAACCTTTTTCACTATGAAATATGTACCTCCGAACCGGATCTGAGATATTATCCGAATTTAACATTGACATGAACTTAATACCGTTTATAAATCGGGGCGAGAATGAGACGAGGTTAAAGGCTACTCGATCAGAACCAGGCACGCATTAACCCCTCTGGGGGCCCTGGTGCGGGGAGAAGCTCGCGGCCCCCTATATTCTCCCCTCCCCTACCTGATAATTATCGTCGCCCTTGACTCATTTCTTTTACAACACCAAAGATGCATATCATGTCGGTGTTATGGCCGAGAGGGTCAAGTGGCCGATCTTTCTAGCGTATTTGGAATAGAATAATGCTGGTTCGATCGCCGCTTGGGTCCATTGACCATACTTTTGATCCTGGTTCAACAGATGTCATTGGGTAATTATTACATTTTCGAAAAAAATATGTTAGAATATTTTCCATACAATATTTTGAAACCTTTGTGGGGCCCCTTGGTCACGTATGCCCCATAAAACTTGAACCCCAAAGATCTTTTTGTTGTAACCATGGAGGTATATATATCGATGGTTGTAACACATAAAAACTAATTTTATATTAAGTTTTTTATTCCTTAACTTATAGGTTGGTATGAATCTGACCACCCATACTGTAAAAAATTGTTCACTTTGCCAATATCACCCCTGTTTCAGGGACGGTCGGCAAAAGTTGCAGGGTGTATGTACATTTGAAGTTTGAATTTTAATTTGTAAGTTCGCATTCAGCATTTGTTAGCGCAAACTTATGTACAAGTGTCTGTTTGTGGGCACGCATTTTATATGAGTTTTAAATGTTGATATATCTTTGCAACTTAGATTATGTATTAGAGGTGTGACACACACAAAAACAGCGCTCTCTTATCATTTGTAATTTAAAATAAATTAGCCTGATAAAATATCTAATAATAATAATATAGATTGTAATCGGATGCCCCTTGGTTGCAAATGCTAGCAAAGACTTGGGCATCAAAACAAATATATACGAGTTTTTTTTTAACCTTTGGGGCCCACCTAGGCTTGGGGGCCTTGTTCGGTGGCACCACTCAAACCGCCCTTACTTCGGACCTGATTAGAACATGCTAGTCGCTACATGTACCTGCCTTCGTCTTTTCATATCTCGAGGCTAAATATATAAATAAATCCAGCATGTGAGACTTGCCTTCACTAAAACAATAGGTTATCAATACGGGTTCCCATTAATTATAATGTATCCATTGGGAAATATGTATTTTTGATTCGTCATTCGTTTCATGAAATTTGAAACGGCTGTCTAGTTTATTAAGAATTTGGTATTTTTGTATGTAGTAGGTAATTTATACTCCGAGTTGTAAATATATATTTACACCTTAAAGGTAAAACTGAATAAGTGACATATTAAGCTAACATGGGTTTCTAAGATAAATGCACCTTCTTTCGTATTTTCGACGAGAGTGTGAAAATCCAGTAGTGTAGAATTTTTCATGAGCACTTGCTTATAATAAGTCCACGTACAATGAGAAGTTACACCCAATAAATTGTTGTTTTCCACCATTTATCAAATGAGCGAATCAGTACTCACTCGATATTTAACGTTCATATTACATATATGCATGCTCACAAACAGACACGTATAAGTTTGCGCTTACAAATGCTGCATGTGTACTTACGAATTAAAATCCAAACCGAAAATTTAAAACAATACACCCTGTAATTTTTGCTGACCTTGGCAAACCGGTGACATTGGGAAAGTGAACCAAGTTTTTACAGTAAGGGGGGCAGCTTCACATCGCTACTAAACTACACATATGACACACATGCTTTCCCAACCCCCGAGGGGGCTGGTACTCATTTCTTGTGATAGCTGAGTTGGCATAACCGGTATTTTACTTTGGGGCTTGAAATAATCACCGAAACGGGAAATCATTTCCGACACCCTCGGTGGGATTCACACCACTCGAACTCTCGGCATGGAATGCACGCACTCCACCAACTGAGCCATCGTAAAAACCAAATAATTAATTTTCAGATTAGTTAATTTTGTACAAAAAACTAAACTAGTTCCTGGCCTCCATCATCAATCACACTGTTGATTTAGTTTGAAAGGAAACGGTTCAACTTTCTCATTATCGCCGCAGAGTCTGCTGTGACAAGGAACCACTTTCTAAGTGACATAATGCCAAATATTCCAGCCGCATACCGCTGCATACATTTCAATATTTGATTTTCGCATTGTCACGTATTATGAATCTACCTTATTTTAAGTCGATAAAAAAACGCTACTAATCCACACATTTTGTCAGCTCAGTGATTGTTTGTCTTACGTCCATTAGAGGTAATTTACAGGGGCGTGCATCCCATACAGGCACATGCGCCTAATGGGTAGGCAATATATGGTAAAAAACGCATTAAGTTTGATATTGAGATCTCAAATTCAAAATTTAATATTTTGGATGGTTGGTTGGTAACACTGTGAAAATTCATCATATCTTTAGTTATTCAAACACTGTTTTATTTTCACTCTTTATTATTTAATTATTTGGACACAAATGTTTTCGACTACACAGTAATCATCATTAGGTCATCAAAATTTAAGTTTGATTGGAGCCATCGTTGGAAGTTCGGTCAACTTCAAATGAGTAATTTTAAAGGAATGGGAGAAAATATTTATTTTGAAATGTATTTGCCAATACCTTATGCACGCGCCTGGTATTTTCACATGAGCAATGTCTGTATGTGTACCTACTGGACCAAATTGTCTTATGAAAACTGAAAACTGATTTTGAAAATCATAAAAACAACCCTCATATTATTTTAATTTACGTTTTTTTCTTTGCTAAGATTGTGTAGAATGTGATTTTTAAGACAATTTCATTGAAACGTCATCTTTGAATCAAATGGTACTTGGTAGATAAGCCAAACAATCACTGGTGGGAAGATTTAGTGTTAGCTTTTGCCGTGTTTTTCCCCGAAGGAATCGCATGTGCCGAGTGTAACCTATTTATTATGACAGGTAAGGGACCGGACTAGGGAATGCAATCTCGAGACGAGATCGCTAAGTCGAGATCTCGAGGGATCAGAAATTCGATCTCGGTGAGATCTCGGCATTTTCGAGGATCACGAATGGTAACAAAATAATATAATTTTTCATTCAATTAACACATAAAAACACGTAGTTTTAGCACACCATGACAGTAACTGCACAACTGAAACAATTGTAAATAAGCAAGTGGCAGCAAGCACTCGAATATCATCCGCTCACTTACTCTACTCAAAACTACTTCACTTCACTTATTCTTTTCTATCCCACTCGACCAACACCGTAAATACTCGGGAATGGTCGGGAAAGTTTTTTCGTATGCAGTCCGTCCTTTTCTTCGTCAGTCAGCAAATCGCTCGCGCGCAGAGAGCACGTGTCATGCATCGCCAACTACTGCCGCTCGATCTCGTCAATCTCGGTCGACATCTCGTCATTTTATGCTTCGAGATTGATCTCGATAAATGAGGCGAGATCTCGGAAGATCGGGATCTCGCAAGATCGAGGTTGGATTCCCTAGACCGGACTTACACCAGCCACTTCAGTGGAAGTTGGGTTTGATTTTTGCGGGTTTCCAGCAAAAATCAAACCCATTTCTGACACGATTGATGTAATCAAACCCAGGGCTGGAAGTCTCATCACAACGGTAATTCTTACCTACCGAATTTCGGTAATATTTGTATGAAGTCTAATCAGCTGTTCACTTGTGGCCATCTTAGATTGACAGGTGTTCATACTTATATTACCGATATTCGGTAAGTATGAATTACCGTGGTGATGAGACTTCCAGCCCTGGATCTCTCACTATGAAACCAGATGCCCTGCCAACTGAATTATCGCCACACATGACTGAGACGCAGTTGCCGGTATATTAAGTGTGCATGTATTTAAATGACGTGTCATGTTTTTTACGTCCAACTGCATGGGCGTGCGCAGCGATCAACATCTGTCAATCAGAACCAGAGACAAGTGCTGTGAGAGCCAGCGCCATTTTAATATTTACAAGTTGGTAAACACTCTACATAAATACCTACCTGCTAACACGCCGTAGAGAATATTAATTGTACGTTTTTTAAAAGTGGGAATACCCGGGATTCACAAAAAGAGCAGTTGTGATTGCAATTTTTGCGCGGTAAGGAGATGCACTCTATGTGCATCTTAGTTGCATCGCATGCGTTTTTAAATTCGAGTGTTATATTAAGTCGTCTGGAATTTCATTGAAGAGAAGAGAAGACCGTTTTTGGAGAGCGAGCCTTTAAGGTGGCTGCTCCAACTGCATGGAACGGCCTTCCAGATGACCTGCGCGAGATGGATTTGGAAAATATGCTTAGGAAAGCACTTAGAACTCACCTCTTCACACGTTCATATAAACAAGCGCTGGGATGATCTAGTACAGTGATTCCCAAAGTGGTCGATATCGACCCCTGGGGTTCTACGGGATACTCGATGGGGGTCTACATGGAAGTGGCATAAAAATAGGGAGACAAATTATACAAACCCGTCGCCACGCATCTATCAAATCGCATGTCTGCGTGCTTACACCCCTATTTATTTATTTTTACAGGTAAGGGGGCATGCCTTACGTCACCCACTTCAATTTATGTGGGGATTTCCCAGCTCCCGCGGGCGTTGGCACTTATTTCTTGTGAAGGCTGAGTAACACTGAAACGGGAAATCATTTCTGACATCCTTAGTGAGATTTGAACCCGAGCTCTTGGCATGGGATACAAGCACTCTAATTTCTGAGACATCGATCGGAATGACAGTAAAATTAGACACTCAAAACCAGGAAATTTGTAGGGAATCCCCGAAATAGAGAAACCCTTGTAAGAGTCATTACCCAAAAAAAATGTAGGGAATTCCCGGGATTCGAAAAAATACACTTGTTGAATAGCGTCCCTACTAACAAGGCGTTGATGATCATTTTTTGCAATATTTAAATATGACGTGCGAATAATCCGACTACATTGCAGGATCTGAATACAGTACCAAGTAACCAACAACGTTCCACTCATCCATATCGTTTCACCAAAAATGTATCTCAACTAGAACGCTCACAAGAGAGTGCTCTTTCACTTTGCATACATTTTTGGGCAAACGCTATGACTGAGCCTAAACGTAAAGCTGTCTACTCGGAATAAAGATCTGTTACAAAACTTATTAGTTACAAGTAACAGGTATTTAATGCATTGCGACATTCTGATTTTATTAATGATCTACTTTGATTGGGAAAGTACCGCCAACGTTACAAATTAAGATACTGATAAGTCCTTTTATCTATTAATAATATAAAAAATAAATAAAACGCAACTAAGCAACATATGTAGTGCGAATTCTTGCCACGTTGCCCGGAAGGGTTTCGCATGTGGTGATTGAAACCTAATATAAATTTAAAAATTATCTATATTTTTTCTACACGAGTTGGTTTATTTGCTCGAGCGCTTTGCGGTGTAATCACATCATTATCAAGAAAACAAACAAATCTAAAAATTACAAAAGTGAAAGTTTTAGGGGGGGGAGGGGGAGATTTTATGGTGGGTATTTTGCATTAAAACGACGTGCTTAGGTACAATATTTAATAACCTCCAAAAGATTTATAAGACGATATTCCTTTGTATTGACGAGAGACTAGCGCCTGTGCCGGTTTGATCTAGAAGCAATCCGGACGAATGATTATGTTTATTTTCACGCCCTTTTCAATGTTCTAACCTCATTTCATCCAAACTTTTAATTCAACAATGATAAAAAGTGACAAACTTCAAAACCTACCTACATACTATCCATTTTACCAGATAGGTACCTACGTATGTTTTTATTTCCCTTTAGTGTGTTATTTTTTTAACTATGACGTCACGTTTTTAAATGTCACCTACTATTTCATCTGTCAGTTCCGGTACAGTATTCGCGCGCATTTGTCAGTGTTGCAATCCGCGCGGACCGAATCCCTCGCCGCTCCATTGTCTTGTCTCAATTTTTCGCTCGGACAACACCTTTGACATTGACCCACTAAAATTAAAGGCGAAATATTTCCCCATCGTACACGAAAAAGTGTCAAACTAACAAACGTAAAATGCTCATCTGAATCTAAATCTAAGTTGCAAAGATATGTATCATTTGAGATTCATATTAAATGCATTCCAACAATCAGATATGCATAATTTCGCGCTTACACATGCCGCATGTGGACCTACAATATAAAAAACCCAACTCTCAAATGAACATAAGCCCTGCAACTCTTGCCGACCTTCCCTGAAGCAGGGGTGACATTGGCAAAGTGAATAATTTTTTACAGTATGGGTGGTCAGCCGCATACCAACCTATCAGTCGGAAAATTCAACATTTCTTTCGTGGGTATGACGTCGCAGGTCTAGCGTCCCTTGAAACTGAAAACGCAGCAAAGCTAATCGTATAGTGTAGCTTCTTACCGCATTGCTCCCAAAGGGATCGCATGTGGAGTGCGAGACTTATTCAGTTTCCCAACTTTCGAGGGGGCTGGTTCTCATTTCTTATGAAGGCTCAGTAAACCTTGTCATTGTGGAAATGAAAAACCGAAATGGGAAACCATTTTTGACACCTACATTGGGAATCGAACCCCATCTCTCTGGCTTGGAACACAAGCATTGTGCCAATTGAGCTTTCAACCAAACAAATGTCGGTTTTTCCCCCAGCAACTTTTTTGTCGATTTTATTTCTGCTGGCTCCATAATCGTGTCAAAAAATGTGTCAAACCGGTGCAAGACTCATGGGTCTTTATTGAGAATCGGCGCTTTCTATAGCAATGGCCAAGCTCACAAAGAGCTTTTAAGGTGTGATTCACACAAAGGCAGCGCTCACCACATAAATCATCCTAAAATTATTATTTTTAAAAAGTTATTTTTAGCACCAAAAACTTTTAATATTTGAATTAAGAAATCACTTTAAAAAAATTACATTCCTCTGTTACAAATGATGCACTTGGTCACTTTTTAACTTGTATTACCGTCGATTTGTTCCGCTCGGAGCGCCTTTTTTTATTTTTTGCAGCCTAGCAACTGAATATTAATTACATTATAATTAACAAGGCATTGTTGCCAACCTCCTACTGTGAAAAAGTAAATAGCTCACCTTAACATTTTAAAAGTTACATGCACGAGCTGTCTCTAAAAATTACAGCGACTGGAGTCGGAACAAATTACGTAGACAAATAAAAATACGTCACCCTTTTATTAATATTTAAAATTCCTATTTAATGCCTACGCAGAAACAAACACGTACAATGCTGGAGTGATGTTTTCCGGGATCTGTTGGCGTGGTCTGCAGGCTGGAGCTTCCGGACGTTTCGCCCATTTCTACGATGGGCTTCTTCAGCGTGGAGTATGATGATGATGAAGATCTTGATGAGAACTGTGATGATTCATACTTCACGCTGAAGAAGCCCATCGTAGAAATGGGCGAAACGTCCGGAAGCTCCAGCTCCCACAGACCACGGCAACAGATCCCGGAAAACATCACTCCAGCATCATCAGCCGGCCGTGTAAGCCTAAAACTCTTATTTAAACACGTACAAGTTCACGCTTACAAATGCTGCATGTGTACTTGTAAATTAATACCCAAACCTCAAGTGAACATAAACCCTGTACATAAATTTTGCCGACCTTCCCTGAAACTCGAACACATAAAAACCCCTTCGTGGAAAACTGGGAAAGAAGTTACACTAGAAGTGTAGCTTAGAAAAAACAACATATTAAGCAGACAAAGAATATTACCTACGGATTAAAAACGGAATTTTCCACAAAAACTGATGTTTAAATGTGCAACAAAAATATCTGCTAATTTTTTGGATAATCTTCGCTGCTAGAGAGAGTTTTGTTAGTTCTGAAAAATTATTCGTAAAATATGAAATAATCGGGTCAGATTTTCAAAAGTATAACTTGACCGTGCTGGCCATTGATATCTGTGCACTAGAAACTATTTAAACGAAAATATACACTATCCGTTTCAACTTACTGAACCGCAAATCATCCTTAGTTAGAAAGAGAACAAAGATCTTCTCAGTGTCGTTCCGTTGAAAACAAAAACAAAAAAACTCGGGAGAAAAAACGAAATCTTTCTAGAAAGTTGGTAGCTTTGAAACTCACACCTGCGCGAATACTGTGCGCACGCGTTATATAAATCTTCCGATCGGCAAATTTGTCAATTTTTAAACGGCATTATTTTAAGACATTATGGTGCTCCTTGACTGATAGGTTGGTATATGAGACTGACCCCCCGTGCTGTAAAAAATGATTCACTTTGCCAATGTCACCGTTGTTTCAGGGAAAGGCGGCAATTTTGTTTATTTATATGAACACATGCAGAATGTGTAGGTGCGAACCTGCATGTGTCTGTCTGTGGACCTGCACCTAAATGTTGACATATCGCACGTTTAATAATAAAGAGCAATAACTCAAAAAACATGAATGTTGGGAAATCACGTTTGAA
This sequence comes from Agapetus fuscipes, assembly GCA_951799405.1. Taxonomy (NCBI): domain Eukaryota; kingdom Metazoa; phylum Arthropoda; class Insecta; order Trichoptera; family Glossosomatidae; genus Agapetus; species Agapetus fuscipes. The sequence goes on from OX637335.1 coordinate 655,254, forward strand.
GTTCAGACATCCAGTACAACTTGTATGGGATGAAAAAGGCGGCCGATGTTTTATCTCGGTCATATTCGTCCAAATTGAACGGCTGTCGCATTCTACCTATTCTTCTCGCATTGTTCTTGCGTTTTATTACAAAATCTCGATTTTCCCAATTTTCGAGTTATTTCTCTTTATTATTAAACGTGCGATATATTTGCAACTTAAATTATAGATGGCATTCCTTGACTTATAGGTTGGTATGAGGCTGACCACCCATACTGTAAAAAATGGTTCACTTTGCCAGTGTCACCCCTGTTTCAGGGAAGGTCGGCAAAAGGTGTGGGGCTTATGTTCATTTGAGGTTTGAATTTTATTTGTAAGTACACAATCAGCATTTGTAAGCGCGAACTACACGTGTTTGTTTGTGGGCATACATCTGAGAGCTTTGAATGAATATATCCTTGCAACTTAGATTATAGATTATAGATGGTGCTCCTTGACTGATAGGTTGGTATGAAGCTGACCCCCCGTGCTGTAAAAAATGATTCACTTTGCCAATGTCACCGTTGTTTCAGGGAAAGGCGGCAGGAGTTACACGGTTTATGTTTATGTGACGTTTTGTTTATTTATATGCACACATGCAGTATGTGTAGGTGCGAAACTACATGTGCCTGTCTGTGGGCATGCACTTAAATGTTGACATATATTTGCAACTTAGATTATAGATGGCATGTGTAATTATTGGGTGTCTAAACACAAAATGTACAAAGCAAGAAAACATACGATTTCACAGGTGAGAAAGAACATGTTTTGTATGACTACACCACTGCTGTGTTTGACAGGACTGGGGACAACTGAGACACACAGTATATACATCAATGCCGTAAGTTAGTTTCTACTCCTACATATTATATCTCGAAGGTGCTAGCCATGAATGATTCACTGCATAGAAATCAAAGAATTCCATTTCAAATTTGGCTCAGATTATGTCGAAAATTGCCTTTAAAATTCCATTCGGATTAGGCATAGATTTAACCTTATGTTAATGTATTTTGAATCAGCTTTAAAATCAGAATTAGAAAGGAAGTTTTTATATGGAGCACAGCTTTTCTATGAATTGAATATTTTGACGGTTTGTTCAAGAAAAAGGCACTTAGTAGGTACCTAACATAGTGGTCAAATTGAAAGAAAGAAGGAAATGCCATCTTCATACAAACGAGGTCTTGCTATAATCAGTTTCCAGGCAACCGTCATGCTTATGTCTCTTATTGACGCAAAAACGCAACGCAACTAAGCTACACATACAGTGTAACTTCTTGCCGCGTTATCTCCGAAGGGGTCGCATGTGGCGAGTTGAACCTATTTATTTTTACAGGTAAGGGGGCCGGCCTTACGCCAACCTTACGCCTCGGTGGGATTCGAACCCGAGCTCACGGCATGGAATACAAGCACTCTACCAACTGAGCTATCGACCGGACGTATGATGTTAATATCTTAATATGTCTCGTCTTTTGTTCGTTAACCTATTGTTGCGAATGTGTGATAATGTATTTTGTTTGTCTGTGTGAGTCTGTGAAGTCTCTAGATACTTAAATAAAATAATTATTTATTGTATTTGTATTTATTGAGATTGCTCGAGTATTCTAGTAAGGTCTTGCAATTGCCAGTTCTCAGTGATTCGAGAAAAATCCATATGCCTGCTATAAAAATGACCAAAGCTGTCTGTAGTGTCAGACGAGTATCCCAGCCGTCGAGCTATACAGTTCAATTGTGCCACCACTTGTAAACAGTATCTAAAACAATTTGTGTGAAGTAGATTTTATTAATTAATGTTTTTATTAAATTGAGCCCGTAAATCACAACACTTTTATTGTGTTTTCATAGCATGTTTGTTACAATTGGAAGAAACGGACTTCCGACATTTTTGTCTTTTATTTAGATCGATGTCCTTACCCTTACAACCCAGCAGTGTGACGACACGCTGTTTTGTCGATGAAATATGCGCGGGATTCATTGAAGAAAGGTTGAAATAGTTATCAAATTAAATGCCTATTATAATTTAGTATGTAAAGAATTAAACCTAGTCAGCCATGTATCTAATTCCGATCGCAATCAATCAAAAAGACATTCCACATCTGCCTTTGACAATGAAAAGCATACCGGGCGCCATTTCGATATGTCAAAATTTGAATTTGGAACACATTTCCACAGACAATGATAAAATTTGACAACGCCGTTCCAAAATGGCTGCAAATATATCACAGTCATTCAACCTTGCCCCTTTTCGAACGAAATGGATGTATTATGAGCTCGATAGATTTATAATAATCAGATAAAATCTTGAACATATTGTCAAGCTACGAAATGACCTTCGAGAAATGCACTTTTTTGTATCCGCTCCAGCGGAAATTGATTTAGAATAAGCGCACAATTCTGCCGCACGATTAGACTTTTTAATTGAAAATTAAAATGCTATCGGATGTAATTATATAATTATTGTAGGTATTATAAGTGAATCTGGGACAATATTAATTTGTATCAAATATTTGAACAGCTTTTTTAATTGGCCTTGATTTTTTCTGTGCGCTTTTTTGATTTATGAATGTGTAGATACATATATTTATATGTTGAGCAAATTTGGAAATAGTTCTTTGAATTTTATTCATTTCATAAATGTTTTTTTTATTAAGTAAGGTAGTTAGTTATTTGTTAGTTTTACATAAAATAAACGTATTTCAAATGAAGTTTTATGGAAGGTCTTTTGATTTTTATACATTTTTTAATCAGTAAGTAGGTTTTAGTATTAATTTGTTTGTTATACTGAGGTCCGTACGGTGATTGGCATGGAAATTATTGTGCCCACACCCAGCCGGGTTGCTAGGGAGAAGGCATTTAATATTTTGTTATTGGTTGCTAAGGACGTCAATTCCGTTCAAAACTGACGTTTGTTTGCAGAGAAATAAGTTACAAATAAAAAAAAAAGTTCCAACTTCATTCAAAAATTAAATTTCATCAATTTAATGGATTATTTTTTCATCTTTGACCTACGAATACCGTCTTAATGCTGTAAACTAGCAAAATTTCCCTGATTATCGGTAGCTTACTATGTGTTGACGTCACAAAGCCGAGGGATATTTTTTAATGTTCAGACCTCATTACAAAAAACATATTCTAGCTATGTAGGTCTCAACAAAGACGATCTCGGCGTTATTAAAAAACATTTATTGATTTCTCTCTGCAGATGCTAATGCCATCGACAATGGCGTCTGTTTTGGCGCCATCACAGTATGTTCTCTGATAAATAAATCACTCGATCCATTATTGTCATAGAGCTGTGGAGGACTCGACACAAATATAACATAATGCAGGCTGCCCACTCATCTGGCCCAAATATAACAGTCGAGGGCCTTTCACACTGGGACAGTGGGAATGCTTGAAAAGGATGGGTAGATGACAAGGGAAATTGAGAAAAGGATGTGTAAGGGAAAGCAAGTGGTCGGTGCAATAGGAAAAATAGCAAAGAACAAGCGATTGACGATGGATCTGAGAATGGCGGCATATTGTTACCGACTTTGATGTATGGAAGTGAAGCATGGACAGTGAATGATAGTTAAATGAGTATAGTATGTACGGTGGAAATGAAGCATATGAGAAGTATGACAGAAAACAACTCTGAAGGATAGAGTTAGGAATGAATGGGTAAAGAAAGAATGCTGAAAGTTGAAAGAGGATGTGAAAGTAAAGGTACAAAAGAATGTGATGAGATGTTTTAGGCATGCCCAAGAAATGAATGATGATAAACTGACAAAGTATATATACAGAGAAAGTATGAAAGGAAAGAGGGTAAGCGACGCGACGACCGAGAAAAGTATGCAGTGATCAGATTGTGGAGATTGTGAAAGAATGGGATGTACAAAGCGAGCGTAAAAAAATAAAATGCATGAAAAAGGTGATGGGCATGAATGAATTAAAAGAGGTATGTCAGGATAGGAATAAATGGAGGTAGCTCTGCTGGGAATCTGGCCACTCCTAACGGAATGGCGACAGAGTTACAGATACAGTTTGCAGACCATTGCTTGTCATACATTCACCATGTGAAGCTACCAAGATACCAAGCTTTGAGTCAATATATATCTAATCGAATCTAAGTTGCAAAGATATGTTACATTGGAGATTCACATTACATGCTTTCTCACAACCAGACACGAACAAGTTCGCGCTTGCACATGCCGCATGTGAACCTACAACATCAAAACCAAATCTCAAATGGACATACACCCTGCAATTCTTGCCGTCCTTCTCTGTAACAGGGGTGACATTGGCAAAGTGAACCATTTTTACAGCATGGGTGGTCAGCCGCATACCAACCTATAAGTCAAGGAACAAGGAAATATATACCGGAAAACAAATCTCCAGTGTCAATTCAAACATTTCAAACTCTATTTTTACAAGCGATGAAGCACTTGCAGACTGTGCTGGTCTGAAGGAGGCGTTAGGTATTACATCTCATGACATGGCGGCAAAAGTGTCTTGCGCAACCGCCCTCGCCTACAACAGCGAATAGGAGCGAATAACAATACACTCTATGATCACTCTGTGCGCGCTGACCGCGGTGAATTTGGCCTGCGCCGAATTTCTGGTTACTAGAAGTGTGAACATTGCAAATCTGTAGGAGCCCAGTATTCAAATGCTTCGGTGTACGATCAATTTAAGTTTTGAATAAGAGTTTTAGGCTTACACGGCTAGCTGATGATGTTGGAGTGATGTTTTCCGGGATCTGTTGCCGTGGTCTGTGGGAGCTGGAGCTTCCGGACGTTTCGCCCATTTCTACGATAGGCTTGTTCGGCGTGAAGTATGTTCACAGTTCTCATCAAGATCATCTTCATCATCATACTTCACGCTGAAGAAGCCCATCATAGAAATGGGCGAAACGTCCGGAAGCTCCAGCTCCCACAGGCCACGGCAACAGATCCCGGAAAACATCACTCCTGCAATTTAAGTTGTACTTGACTAATTGGTTGGTACGAGACTGCCCCCCCATGTTGTAAAAACTTGGTTCACTCAAGTCAATACTTAAATTTTTAATTATAAACCTAAATGTCAACTTAAATGGTTTGTTACCATAAATTGCCTACCTATTAGGCGCATGTGCCTGTATGGGATGCACGCCCTTTTGACACTAATAGGCTTAGGTAATTTTTTTATAATGATTCAATTTGAAATCTAAAAATGGAATTATAAAAAGAAAAAATGTGAACTAATCTTATGTTTTCTTATTTTGAGAGAAAACCAAACATCATTGTTTAATATATTTGTCGTATGACGGATATTGAGGTGTAAAAAGAGTGAAATGTATTTTAAAAAAAGAACTTCAAAATTTAAAAACATAGGGGCTGTCATGTGCAAAAAAATAATATACATTTTCTTGAATATGGAGCTCGGTTGCGTAATTTTGTTGATAGGTGCAAAACCATTAAAACCGCATAATTTAGTAATACATTTCCAGTCTACCGCTGCGAGGAATGCTTTCAAATTACAGGTGTTTGAATTATCAACACTGGCGCTCCCAAAATACAAGGCGACATTGCGTAAAGAAAAGAAGAAGAAAATGTGAAATGAATGTTTAACTGCTGGCAATAAATTTTCCTTTTTTTTTTTAAATGGAACATGAAATATTTTGTAAAAAATGAAATGAGGCTAGATATTTAAAAAATGGAGTATTTTAAAATATAAAGATGAGCCTAGTCCGGTCGATAGCTCAGTTAGTAGAGTGCTTGCATACCATGCCGTGAGCTCGGGTTCGAATCCCACCGAGGGTGTCAGAAATGATTACCCGTTTAGTAAAATTAAAACCCCAAAATAAAATGCCGGCAAAGTTTACTCAGCTGTCACAAGAAATCAGTACCAGCTCTTTCGGGAGCTGGGAAACCCCCACTTCAACTGAAGTGGTTGGCGTAAGGCCGGCCCGCTTACTTGTAAAAATAAATAGGTTCAAATCGCCACATGCGAACTCTTCGGGGATAACGCGGCAAGAAGTTACACTATATGTGTAGCTTAGTTGCGTTTAGTAGCCTCGATAGTAGAAAGTTTTTCTTTTCATTCTTGGTTTTAGTTCGATGGTTGCTGCATGTACCTACTCTTGACAATATCTGCGGAAGGTTTTGGACATCATTTTGCCATGTGTACCAAGAAGTTTAGTAAATGTTCCCCGTCCGATCGATAGCCCGATAGATAGATTGGTAGAGTGCTGTCAAAGCTGAGGGTGTCAGAAATTATTTCCCGTTTCACTGTTTATCTCAAACCCAAATTAAAATACCGGCAAGGTTTACTCGGCCTTCACAAGAAATAAATACCAGCCCCTTGGTAATTTTGTCTCCAGACGTTTCGTTCCCTTGAACGAAGAACATTTTCAAGGCTCGAAGCGACGGGGCACTTCTATACTCCGATTGCTTTATCAGTCGTAATGGCGCCCTCATTTGGCTGTCATCTAAATTCATTAATATCCGTGCACGTACCTACATATTGAATTAAAAAAAATACAATATGGCCGCTCTGGATAATTTTCGAACAGCTGACAAGGTCTCCTAATTGGAAAATGATCTACAAATCATGTAGACGCTCTCACGGACTGTCAAAACCTAAAGAATAATCATCGTTAAAAACTAAACCAGCATCGGTAAACAAAAAATCATTAATCTAAATCGATTTCTCATGATTTATAATGGACGCATTTGAAATGCTCTTTCTGTCTCTAAATCCTTATCAAACCATCTCAAAATTAATAGCTATTTTATTGCGTTTATGGTAATTTCGCTAATTCTCAATACCTACCAAATTCACATAAATATTATGTATTTTTTTGGTTGCAATCATGTCTGTTTCAGTTTGAGTTTAGAATACCTAGGTACTTCGAATGTTTTTTTTTCAGTGTTGTCATCTTGCATATTCATTTTAAATTTAGAATACCTACCATTCATAATAAAATTAAATACAATTTTGAACGTGGCAACCTTCTTTCTTTCAATTTGAATTTAGAATGATTTATTATGCGCGCAAGTAAAAGTTCTATTTTCAAATATGATTTGTGTTTTTTAAATCATTTTATGGCTCCACACTTAGAAGTTAATGAAGCAAGAAAAAATGCTACAACTTAGATTATACATTATTTTATTTTGTTGACAAGAACAAATTTAAGGATGTTAATACGGAAATCCGTTAAGTATATTTATCATATTAATATTATACAGGTACCTATGTTTTATTTTTGTAAAGTGATATCGACGTCGTAAAAAAAAAACCCATATTTTGTTTTGAAATGAAAATTATGAACTATTTGATTTGTCCAGTTAAGGTTCAGTTGGCAGAGCATATTTTGCAATCAATGGCAGAGGGATGGGTTCGATACCCATCAAGGGAGTAAACAATATGAGTAAATATAAACAGAAAAACTGAGAATATATAAAATGCTAGAAGTATATTTGTCTAAGATTTTTACCGGTCAAGTATAGGGAGTTTGCGAAAATGTTGACGTCTGAAAGATTTTCGTTTTAATAGAGTTTTTTTTTAATAGATTTGTGAAGAGGAATGCAATTCACTAAACTATTCTGCCTGGCCAGAAAGAGGTATCAATATCACCAATTAATAGTTCATTATTGTTTATTTTAATGAATTATTAATTAATAATTATCCAATAACATATGTTAAACCAGGGTCAAAGTAATGGTCAAATGACCCAGGAGGGGATCGAACCGGCGTTACTCTGTTCCAAGCATGCTAGAAAGATCTGCCCACTTGGCCCACTGGGCCATAGCACCTGTCATCTAATATAATCTAATCTAAGTTGCAAAGATATGTGACATTAGAGATTCACATTACACGCATTCTCACAACCAGACACGTACAAGTTCGCGCTTGCACATGCCTCACGTGAACCTACAACATAAAAAAACCAAACGGACATACGCCCTGCAACTCTTGCCGTACTTCCCTGTAACAGGGGTGACATTGGCAAAGTGAAGCATTTTTACAGCATGGGTGGTCAGCCGCATACCAACTTACAAGTCAAGGAACTGAAATCATCACATCTGAAAATATATTTTTGCAGAATAAGAGTTTTAGGCTTACACGGCCGGCTGATGTTTTTGCAGAATTTAAACGACTATACGTAGGATTTTTATTAAACCTTTCCTATCCCTTGACCAACAGGTTGGTATAAGGCTGATTACTGACTACTGATACTGTAAAAAAATGTACAAATTGGCAATGCCACCCCTGTTTCAGGGAAGGTCAGAAAGGGTTGCAGCGTATTTTTCCCCTCTCTAAAGACGCCCCCACGTTGGGAGCCACTGGTCTATGTGATTCATTATTATCAGATATTTTGTAAGCAGTTTTTCCTTCGAAGTAAAACCTTCTCAGAAAAAAAAATTGTCATTCACATCATGTAAACATGTTAATTTGATATTAGGTACTTACTACTTACTGAATTAATATTCAAAATTACTCATGTATAATTACTGACATATGTAAATATTCTAATAATAACTATTACTTGTCGTAAACAAATGATGTCAGGTGATGTTTACATCCGGTATTTATAATCCTACTTCCGTTTTCAACCAAGTTCACTAAGATCTGTGTACTACTTTAACACAGTTACAATAATATCTAATAATAATATTAGGATGATGATTTTCCGTTTATCCTATAATCTATAATCTAAGTTGCAGAGATATATTAACATTTAAAGCTCTCGAATGCATGCCCACAAACAAACACGTGTAGTTCGCGCTTACAAAATACACTGAATGTGTACTTACAAATAAAATCCAAGTCTCAAATGAACATAAGCCCTACAACTTTTACCGACCTTCCCTGACACAGGGGTGGCATTGGCAAAGTGAACCATTTTTTACAGTATGGGGGTCAACCTCATACCAACCTATACATCATGGAATCCGCGGGGACTAAATCAACGCCGTAAAGGTAAAACTGAATAAGTTACATGGGTTTCTCAGATTAATTCACCTTTTTCTTATTTACTACGAGAATCCTGTTGTTGAGGAGGTTGTCATGAGCACTTCCTTATAATTAGTTCACTTACTATGAGAAGTTACACACGGTTAATGCTTTATCCCGGATTTCTCAAATCAGTGAATCAGTGCTTATTCAGTTTCACATTTAAGGTGGCGATATATAGTGAGACGAATATGCAGGTTATTAGCGGCTGTGTTTGGTTTGTCTGTGTTATAATAAAAAATATATTTTATATTAATAATAAATTTTATATTAAAAATATATTTTATAATAAATCTATAAAATCTCTACAAATAAGCAAAAACTTAGGTAGAACTAATAATGATTTGTATTTGTTCAAGATTAATTAAGTGTTTATTCGAATATTCTGGTGAAATCCAGCAAGGTGGTATGTAACGATTCTCCATGTTTCGAGAACGATCTCAATAAACCATATAACTTCGTAGTCGGTGCTATGGTCGCGGGGATCAAGTCAGGTTATTTGGAACCGGATAACGTTGGTTCGAATCCCGCGACGATAACTTCGACCCTGGTTCAACAGATGCCGTTGCATGCACACAAGCTTCTGCTTTCGCATGAAGACAACTGGTCAGGCAAAATATGTTGGTGGATGGCATTCCTTTTCACAAATCTATTATGCTCCTTGACTTATAGGTTGGTATGCGGCTGACCACCCATGCTGTAAAAATGGTTCACTTTGCCAATGTTACCCCTATTTCAGGGAATGACGGCAAGAGTACGGCAGGGTGTATGTCCATTGGAGATTTGGTTTTTATGTTGTAGTTTCACATGAGGCATGTGCAAGCGCGAACTTGTACGTGTCTGGTTGTGAGAATGCATGTAATGTGAATCTCCAATGTAACATATCTTTGCAACTTAGATTAGATTAGATTAGATTAGATATTAAAAAAAAAACTTAGGATCAAAAACCCCTGGAGAGGCAGATATAAATCAACCGTCGTACTGTTCAAATGCGAACAATATGTCGGAACCGAAAGTGATAAAATAAATTGTGCAAAATAAATTATTAACCGCAGTTTTTTTATTGAATAAAAGCATGGCAACACATAATGCATAGCTGATCATTTTAGACGTAATCTCTTGTACTTGGAGTGTTGGTACAGAACAATCGAACAGAAATTAGAGTGGAGCGCGATTATGCAGGTTTGGCGGTCACTCTTAATTATAAACTAACGGGAACAAATAAACTATGCAAGCTGTGGACGCGTTGGGAGGTATCGAGAAGAGGCGGACCTTCATTTTCCGTGAGTCTAAGGCAGTTGTACTAAACTTGGGGGCGATTGGGTGGCGATGGAGCGATAGGGAGGCGATGGAGAGATGGGAGGGCGATTGTTCCTTGAAACCACTGCCTACCACCTCCTCCCTTCCCCCTCGTCGACGGTTTTTAAGACGGGATATTCAGAGTCATAATGAAAGGAGGCTTGTATGAAAAAGGTTAAGACTCTGTATGATATGAGGGGAAAAAATGGTGGCTGATCTGAAATTTTGGCTACTAGGGTTTTTAAATTAGAATTTTTGTATTTGTTTTGGTATTATTTGCTTATTCTAAAAATGTAATTTATGTTCCTTAACTTATAGGTTGGTATGCGGTTGACCACCTATGCTGTAAAAAGTGGTTCACTTTGCCAATGTCACTCCTGTTTCAGGGAAGGTCGGCAAGAGTTGCAGGGCTTATATTCATTTAAGATTGAGTTTTTTTATATTGTAGGTCCACATGCGGCATCTGTAAGCGCGAAATTATGCGAGTCTGCATGTGGGAATGAGTTTAAGACTGAAATATATCTTTGCAGCTTACATAGATTTAGATTTAGAAAACAACGCTTTCCTGCATTTAAATAATACTTACATTAAATGTATTTTAAGTAAATTTAAAGTCCAAAAGGAAAAGACTGTAATCACATAAATCTAGGTCGGTACCTACTTCAAATCTATAATCTAGGTTGCAAAGATATATTGGCATTTAAGGCTCATTTTTAATGAATGCCTTCAAGCAGGCACATGTAGGTTCGCACTTACATATGCAGCATGTGTAGGTACATACAAAATAAATCCAGCCCCGTATGAACATATGGCAACTAAACGCAACTAAACTTGTTTCAGGGAGGGTCGGCTAGAGTTGCAGGGTTCATTTGAGATTCGGGTTTTTATGTTGTAGGTCCACATGCATGTGTAAGCGAGAACGAGAGTGCCTGCTTGTGAGAATGCATATAACATGAATCCCTAATGTTACATATCTTTGCAACTTAGATTATAGATTAACAATTGAAGAAACCAGTAATTTTTTTAATTATTGAAATAAAATAACATAAAGGGGCGGTGCGTGACAAAAGGTTTGAAAACACTATTCTAGATCATTCTTTTTCGATTTTTACAGATGAGATCACCGGTCTCACACCCACGCGGAAGCCATTTTGAATACTTAATATTGGCGGGAAAATAAGCTAGTTCCGTCCCTGAGATTTTAAACTAATTTCAGTGATTGATCCAATTCTCTGGCTGCGAAAAACAACAAATAAATCAACTTGATTAAATTTTTGCACAACTTTAAAACAACAAATATTTTGGAGTGGTCAGCTTCGTAAGCCCACGCTAAAAACATTTATGAATATATGTTTATGTAATCAAAAATTGTAACACGATGTTTTTGAAGTATTATATTTTGTAGTACTCAAATTAAAACATCAATTTAAGCGCTTAACAACGCAAAGCAGAAGACTTATAACTTCTTGCAGCGTTCTCTCGAAAGTGTCGCATGTGGTGAGTGAACCTATTTCTTTTGCAGGCAACCACATCGGTTGAAGTAGGTTTCAACCGCTGGGAAACCTAGAGGGTCTTACGCCAACCACATTGGTTGAAGTAGGTTTCAACCGCTGGGAAAACTAGAGGGTCTTACGCCAACCACATCGGTTGAAGTAGGTTTCAACCGCTGGGAAACCTAGAGGGTCTTACGCCAACCACATTGGTTGAAGTAGGTTTCAACCGCTGGGAAACCTAGAGGGTCTTACGCCAACCACATCGGTTGAAGTAGGTTTCAACCGCTGGGAAACCTAGAGGGTTTTACGCCAACCACATCGGTTGAAGTAGGTTTCAACCGCTGAGAAACCTAGAGGGTCTTACGCCAACCACATTGGTTGAAGTAGGTTTCAACCGCTGGGAAACCTAGAGGGTCTTACGCCAACCACATCGGTTGAAGTAGGTTTCAACCGCTGGGAAACCTAGAGGGTTTTACGCCAACCACATCGGTTGAAGTATGTTTCAACCGCTGGGAAACCTAGAGGGTTTTACGCCAACCACATCGGTTAAAGCGAGGGTTTCCTAGCTACCGAAGGAACTGGTACACATTTCTTATGAAGGCTGAGTGAACCTTGCCGGTATTTTATGTTGTGTTTGAAATAAACACAGACACGGGAAATCATTTCTCGGAAATCATCAATCAGAACTCGAGCTCTCGGCATGGAATGCAAGCACTCTACCAACTGAGCTATCAAATGGACATCTATGATGGATAATCTAAGTTGCAAAAATATATTCTCAATTAAAATTGATATTAAATTTAATGCATGCCCATAAACAGACACGCGTAAGCTCGCGGTTACAAGCGTTGCAAATGTACTTGCAATTCAAAAACCAGGTCTCAAATGAACACAAGCCCTGCAACTTTTGCCATGCCAACCTATAAGTTAAAGGATCGTTTATATAAATTTCATTCGCTTTCGAAAACATTCCTAAATTATCATCTTACAGGGCTATTCTTAGACATCTTAATCGTCAGTTGAGCCCACGCTTTGACAAACTAATGGTGTCCGCTCTGAAAATTTCATCACCACGGTCATTCTTACCTACCGAATTTTGTAATATTTGTATGAAGACAAATCAGCTGCTCACTTGAGGCCATCTTGGATTGACAGGTTTTCATGTCAAAGCGTGGGCTCAACCGACGACTAAAATGTCAAAGAATAGCCCAGTTAGATTATGTACTATGCAGAGGGCTCATGAGGTGCGATTAACACAAAAACAGCGCTCACTAAATAAATCATCCGTAATAATATTATTATATTCGTATATCCTTGCAACTTAGATTATTAATTGCCTTTATTCGCGGTGCATTTGAATAGTTATAGAAGTAATTAGTTCACTCCATACTTTATGTATCGCCGCCATGTTCCCCATTATGTCAGATCATTTGTTACTGTTCTTATTGTCTGGATTTCGTCCCGTTAGTGCTTGTTTGTCTTATGTCCATGCCATTAATTTCACATGAGCAATGTTCTCCAGGTCTTTGAGATCAAAATGCTTCGTCGCAGAGTCGTAATAAAAGGAGAGCTTGTATGAAGAAGGTTATGACTCTGGAGGAATTAAAAGAAGTATGTAAGGACAGAAAGAGATGGCGGTTGATCTGTAACGTTGGCGGCTAGGATTTTTTTCAATTAGAATTGGTTTTCTGTTTAGTTTTTGATGTCCCATACATATTATTATTTGTTGATTTTAAAAATTGGAATTTGTTGTGTTTGTTTCTTAATTTATTAGTTGGTATGCGACTGACCACCCATGCTGTAAAAAATGGTTCACTTTGCCAATGTCACCCTTGTTTCAGGGAAGGTCGGCAGGAGTTGCAGGGTGTATGTTTATTTGAGATTCGGGTTTTTATATTGTGGGTCCACATGCGGCACATACCTAAGTGCGAATTTATACGTGTCTGCTAGTGAAAATGCATATAATGTGAATCTCTAATGTTACATATATTGCAACTTAGATTAGATTAGATGAGAAATTCTCGAACCTGTATTTGAAGGTGACAGGTGGCGTATCCGGACCAACGCAGAACAAAGGTCCGTGTTTCAAGACCCAAACATAGTGTCGGTAATTAAATCAAGAAAACTCCAGTGGGCCGGACATGTAGCACGTGCAGAGGACTCCAGGATCATCAGAACTGTCTTGGATGGTGCCCCCTCAGGTGTTAGACCACTCGGACGTCCCAGGATGCGGTGGGCAGACAACGTTGAAGCTGACGCCGAAGTTCTGGGAGTGAGGGGACCATGGAGGGAAGCTGCACAAGACAGAGAGTCCTGGAGGATTGTGGTGCGGGAGGCCCTGAGCCTTCAAGGCTTATGAGCTGAAGAAGTAAAGTAAAAGTAAGTACGTAATGTTTGTATGTGTACTGGACCAATGTGACTTAAGAAAACTGGAAATTGATTTTAAAAATCTTTAAAACAACTCTCACATTATCGTGTTCTGCATATTTTTTCTTAGCTCAGATTGTGTAGAATGTGATTCTTAAGACAATTTCATTGAAAGATCATCTTTGAATCAAATGGTTGATAAGCCAAACAAGCACTGGGGGAACAATTTGTTGATGCCAAATGTCAAGGCTGATCTATTATTTATTTATGAATCAATCCTTCTTCAATAAGTAAAGAGGTTGTGTATAAAAAAATAGAATAGAATAATAATTATCTACTCTTTCATTCATTTTATTTTCAAATGAGGTCGGAACAATGAAAAGGGCGCAAAAATAAACCTCATAATACGGCCGGATTGCTTCCAAATCTGACCACCAGAGGCGCTAGTCTCTTAGGGCATAAGCGACATAAACAAAATTGTTCAGGAGAGCAGTTTAAAATTTTTGAGATTGCAGAAAAATGGCATAATCTTTTTTTTTTTTTATCATATCGTTAAAATTAAAACAGTTCTAAAATGAAATAAAAATAAAGGCATTTATTGGCATTCCTATTACTGTGGATTTACGATGTTGTACGATTTTTTTTATGTCACAAGCGCCTTTAGGGCAAGAAAGGCCAAAATCTTGTCGGTTGCACCAAAACCATACTTCGAAAACGCAGTTGTTTGCTTGGGCATAAACAACACAAAAATCATCGTAGAGCTATTGGAGTTAGCGCATTAGAAAGAGCGGAAAATTTCAAGTAGGATAGCATTCAAAACTCATTTTTGACAAATGTTCTAAGCACGTCGTTTTTATGCAAAATAAGATAATAGACCTACTAACATTAGTTGAATCTGCGATTAAATTCAAACAGTGTTATTCTTAGACACTTTGGTCTTTACTTAAGCCCAAGCTTTTCCCAAATTAGATTCCCGTAGTCCTCGCGTATAAAGCTCACGTCTTTTAAGCTCAAGGGTCTATATAGCAAACCTTTACTTTTAAGAAACGAAAATACTAACTAATACTTTGCTATTGTTTGCCAAGGACCGTTGTCTCATAGACCTATAACGTTTGCCCGCCGAAAACAAATTGGGAACATATCATTCCAATCCCCATCAAGTGAAACAAATGCCTCGTAGTTTGATTCAGTTTCAAATTTTTAAATTAGATCAATCATAAAGCATAAATATTACAAAAAATGGGGCAAAATCATAATTATAGTTATGCGAATTACTGCATCTTTTAGATTATATATAAATCAATATTAATTTATAGTCTCACGATCTGCCATTTTTTGCTAGAGATAGATTCTTTAAACGAACATAGTATTTAAATATGGAAATACTGTTCGTTATATCGATTGTACGTTATACAACGTAATATACAATAAGCTTCTGTACTTATAGGTTGGTAGGAGGCTGATCACACATGCTGTAAAAAAAAACATTTGCCAATGTCACTCCTGTTTCAAGGAAGGTCGTCAAAAATTGCAGGGATTATGTTCATTTGAGGTTTAGAATTTAATATGTAGGTACACGTACAGCATTTGTAAGCGGAAACTTACACGTGCCTGTTCATGGGCATGCATTTAATACGAGTTTTAAATGTTTACATATCTTTGCAACTTAGATTAAAGCTTGCTTAAACGCAAATCGCCCTTAGTTAGAAAGATAAAAGGATGTGTCATTTCGTTGAAAACAAAAAAACTTGGGTAAAAGAACGAAATCTTTCCAGAAAGTTGGTTGTTTCAAAAACCACGTCCGCGCGAATATTGTGCGCACGTGTTATGAATCTTTCGATCATGTGATTGTGATGTTCTGTCATGTGTTGTTTTGTCACTACGCGGTTCTAGTTGGTCTCCATCTTCCATATAAGTAAACTGTAACTGTAACTGTGAACTGTAAGTGTCAAGTACAATTGAAATCTGTTCGTTAACTGAATCCTTCGTTGTGCTAAATGTTCGTTTTAATTCATCCACTTTATTTGTTAATTTCAAAACGGATTGTCAATAATATTTTATCAGTTTTATTGCCTGTCATATTTTAGACCATTAATTATACGATCATTTTTATTTTTTTTACACAACGCACAGAAATCGTTCGTTGTGAAGAGATTAAGAAATCAAATTTGTAATTTGTATATTGCTTTTAATTATCAAATTTATTAATGTTGAACAAATCTATAAAATTAGAGAAATTAAATATTTGATATTTAAGATTTGTTATTAATTATTTATTTAACAAAAAAATAGGATGCAATCTTGTCATTTTTTTATTACAAAGATAAGTAATTTCTTTACCATGATTTTCAAATAAATATGATTGATTTGGTAAGCAAATTTGACCAAGCATACCAACCTATCAGTCATTCCTTGACTAATAGGTTGATATGAGGCTGACCACCCAAGCTGTTAAAAAATGGTTCACTTTGCCAATGTCACCCCTGCGTCAGGGAAGGTCGGCAAAAGTTGTAGGGCTTATGTTCATTTGAGATTTGGATTTTATTTGTAACTACACATTCAGCATTTGTAAGCGCGAACTACACGTTTTTGTTTGTGGGCATACCTTTGACAGCTTAAATTAATATATCCTTGCGACTTAGATTACAGATAGATAGAAAGCGGGTGATGATTGAATGCCTTGACTTATAGGTTGATATGAGGCTGACCAACCATGCTGTTAAAAAATAGTTCAATTTGCCAATGCCAGCCCTATCTCAAGAAAGGTCGGCAGGAGTTGCAAAGTCTATGTGCATGTGAGATATGATTTATTTTGTACCTATGTATACACGCAGCATGGTCGATCGGATAAGGCGTCGGTTTTGGCCGTAAAATAGGTTGGTGAAGTGCATTCTTCTTCACAAATATATTGAAAAAATATATGGGTATGCGTGAACTTACATGTGCCTGCTTGTAGGCTTGCATAAAATATGTGCCATAATGGTCAGTATATCTTTGTAACTTATAGCCATCCTTCCTTGACTCCTGTAATTCCTTGACTTATAGGTTGGTATGAGGCTGAACACCCATACCGTAAAAAATGGTTCACTTTGCCAATCTCACCCCTGTGTCAGGGAAGATCGGCAAAAGTTGTAGGGCTTATGTTCATATGAGGTTTGGATTTTATTTGTAAGTACACATTCAGCATTTGTAAGCGCGAACTACACGCGTCTGTTTGTGGGCATGCATTTGATATGAGCTTTAAATGTTAATATATCTTTGCAACTTAGATTATAGATTAAAGCCCAGGATGTCAGAGAGGGGAGTGGGGAGACCACAACTGAGGTGGCTGGACGACATCAAGAAAACTGCAGGCAGAGGATGGCTGAACACAGCAGCTGACAGACAAACATGGATAAGAATGCAGGAGGCCCACTTCCAGGAGTGGACTGAGAAAGGCTGAAGAAGAAGAAGAAGACTTAAAATATGAGTCATTTTCATTTAAAATTCTGATTGAATAGTTTGTCACGCCGGCTGGCAACAAATATGTCCATGTTTGTTCGTGGCAAGACATAACAATGTCATGATTTCGTCACCGACATGTGATGCAGTCTACCTAGTGGTAACTGGGGCCAAACCATCGACTTATAACATAGGGAAGTTGAAACTGACATGCTGAATTGATACATACTTGCTCCCACTTGCGTTCCTCTCCTGTCAAACGTTGCAGTGGTGCCCCCAATGTACGGCGGCAACAATTACAAATATGACGCATTAAATACGAGTATCACAATAGTTATAATGAAATGAGTGATAAAATTAAAATATGAATATACACCTTGAAAATATGAAATATTGTCACCAATTATTTTTGGCGATCACAATATTTATAACGCGTGTTATCTGTCAACTTTAGCTCCTTCCGGTCAAATCGGCAGCCGTTATTTGGAATGGTACCAACATTGAAGATTTTTTTTTTCGTTCTGTTGAGTTTTTTGTACAAATGGAAATGCAACTGTGAAGTTCTTTGTTCTCTTTCTAATTAATGCCCATTTTCGTAAGTAAGTTGAGACATATATACGTCTATTTTCGTTAAAATAATTTCTTGTCCACAGATATTCTAAGTCAATGGGCCAAACCCTTTATAACAAACGACATGCTCGCTGTTCGCACATGCTTTTACATCAATCTACGTATTGTATCATATTAACCCTTTGTCTGCCCAATAAAAATATTTAGCGAGCGGTGTTTTGTGTGAATCACATTTCGTAAGAGTAAGTTAACTCATTATGAACTATTACTCATGACAAACTTCTAAACTACAGGATTTTCACAATTTTGTAGTGCTTTCTCTCGTAGAAAATAGGATAAAAGATGCTTTCATCTGAGAAACCCATGTTAAGCTTAGGGCTTGTTGCACCAACCTCCGATCAAAATTTGATTGCTTTATTCTGGTAAGGACCTCGGTTAAATATTTCTTAAAATTGGGTGATTGTATGATGGAATTTTAACTGGAAAAATGATGTACATCAGCTGGTTTACGTATATGCAACCAAATTTTTGATTTGTTGGGAGAAATCACACTTAATTTTGATTTTTGACTGTTTGTAGTTTGGTGCAACAGGCCCCAGTTTTACCTTTAAGATAACGACATAATAATAATAATAATAATATCAGGCTAATTTATTTTAAATTACAAATGATAAGAGAGCGCCGTTTTTGTGTGTGTCACACCTCAAAGGCCCTCTCCGATCATGGATAATACTTTCTAAAAAGGTGTGTCTTGAGTGCTCCGCGAAATACATCCATAGATTCGGAGTTCTTTACTCCGGGTGGCAGTCTGTTCCACTCCACCGGACCCGCAACACGGAAAGCGCGGCATGCTGCATGTGTACCTACAAATTCAAATCCAATCCTCAGATGAGCATACACATTGCAACTTTTGTCGACCTTCCCTGAAACATAGGCAACGGGATCCATTTTTACAGTATGTGTGGTCAGCCTGAAAACAACCTATTTGTCTAGGAATAACGACCAAAGTAATTAAAACAAATGCAGTTTGAAGCCAGAAACGCAACTGATAATTGCGCTGTTGAGTCTTCAATATAGATATTTTCTGTTCCGGCGACCGAAGGGAGTTATCGCAACGAGCACACTTGGGGTACGCTTTATTTTGACCATATGGTTTATTTTTCCTCCAAAAAACAGAGACTTTAAGCCCAGATAAAGTCCTTATTTCGGCAGAAAAGAAAACCTTTGAAGAAGTAGACCACTATACATATTTATCTTGGTCATAATATAAAACTGAGTAAAGAAAATGAAGCACCCGAAATCACTAAAAAGATAGCACTGACATGTGCAGCTTTTGGAAATCTAGGCTACATCCTCAACGACATGAAAATGCCTGTTAACCTGAAACGCAGGGTCTATGAGGCATGCGTGCTTCCAGTATCCACCTATAGCTTGGAAACAAAAGGGCTCACTCAGTATAGCGCCAACAGACTGAGGACGTGCCAACGAGCCATTGAAAGGAGGATGCTGGGAATCAGCCTCAGAGACAGGGTTCCAAACCAGGAGATCCGTAGACGCACTGGTGTTACTGATGTCATACGAGTACAGCGAGTGGCCTGCTTACAGTGGCGCTGGGCTGGTCATGTCACAAGGCAGGACCATGACAGGTGGCCGAAAAGGATCGTCCAGTGACGGCCCAGGATGTCCAAGCGGAGAGTGAACCCCCATTGACTTACATAGGATATCTGTGAATTATAAATTATTTTAACGAAACTATTTCGATAAAATACATGATAATATGTCTATACATTATATATCTGTTTCAACTTACTTACAAAAATGGTCATTAATAAGAAAGAGAACAAAGAATTCACAGTTGCAATTCCATGTGTACAAAAAAACTCGGGCAGATGTCAAAATGTACCTAGAAAGTTTGTAGGTACTATTTTGAATAATAATGGCTGCCAGTTGACAGATAACACGCGTTATAAATATTGTGATCGCTAAAATTGATGAATTTTAAAGGAAAACGGCATTATGTTAAAGACATTATGGAATGTGTTGTAAATAGGTGTCGAAACACAAAATGGATTTGGACAAAATGGCTCTATTTCGTATGACTACACCACTGCAGCGTCTGACAGGACTGAGACAATTGTAAGCTATAGTATGTGTCAATGCAGTAATTTAGTTTCTGCTTCTCTATGTTATTACTCAATGAAAGACCCTGATTGAGGTGGCTGGACGACATCAAGGGAACTGCAGGCAGAGGAGGGCTGAACACAGCAGCCGATAGACAGAGATGGAGAGAATTGGAGGAGGTCTACGTCCAAGAGTGGACTGAGAGAGGAGGAAGGAAGGAAGGTGTCTGGCAGTCATGGGGTTAATATGGCGACGCATTGGATACTAGAAGTGCATTATGTAGTACAATGTTAGCTGAGAAGGCGAAACCAATCAAGGTTTATTGATAAAATAACTACATATGAATATTCCTACCATGAAAAAAACAATATTTATTTGAATAAGTTCGGTCGGTAGATCAGTTGGTAGAGTGCTTACATTCCATGACGAGAGCTCGGATTCCATAAACATCGAGGGTGTCAGAAATAATCTCCCGAAATACCGGCAAGTTTTACTCAGCCTTCACAAGAAATAGGTATGAGCTTCCTTTGGGAAAGCTGAGCTGGTAAACCTCCACTTCAACTGCAGTAGTTGGCGTAAGGCCGACCCCTTTCATTGTAAAAATATATAAGTTCCACTTACTACAAACGCAGCAAGAAGTAACACTGTGTAAGTTCACATTACACATGCCGCATGTGGACCTACACATAAAAAATACAATCTCAAATGAACATAAGCTCAACTCTCTCCGAGCTTCCCTGCACCAGGTGTCACATGGCAAAGTGAACCATTTGTTATTTTATGGTTGGTCAGCCTCATAACAACCTATCTAAATCTGAAGTTGCAAAGATATGTATCATTTGAGATTCAAATTAAATGCATTCCCACAAGCAGACACGCATAATTTCGCGCTCATACATGCCTCATGTGGACCTACAATATAAAAACCCAATCTCAAATGAACGTAAGCCCTGCAACTCTTGCCGACCTTCCCTGAAACAGGGGTGACATTGGCAAAGTGAACAATTTTTTTCTGTATGGGTGGTCAGCCTCATACCAACCTATAAATCAAGGAATACAAGCAATTAAGTACATCCAGTTATACAAACAAACAAACACTAAAAAAATCTACAAAACATCTATAAAAATGAAAATCGATTCTTGGCCTTAGCCGCCTACATTACAGATCAGCCACCATTTTTTCGGTCCTTACATACTTCTTTCATTTCATCCAGAGGCATATAAAGTCAAGGAAATTTTTATTTACAAAGTAAAACTTGTTCCTTGACTTATAGGTTGGTATGCGGCTGACCACCCATACTGTGAAAAAAATGGTTCACTTTGCCAATGTCACCCCTGTCTCAGGGAAGGACGGCAAGAGTTACAGGGCTTATGTTCATTTGAGATGGGTTTCTTATAATGTAGGTCCACATGCAGCATGTGTTAGCGCGAAATTATACATGTCTGCTTGTGGGAATGCACTTAATATAAATCTTAAATGATATATATCCTTGCAGCTTAGATTAGATTAGATTAGAAACATACTAATATTTATTTCACGTTACCACCGACGACCTTAAGGTATGACTCACACAAAAACAGCGCTCACATAATTAATCAGATTCTTAACGATTTCATTATTTTCTCTTATTTTTATTTTTTTAAAACAGGTATCAGTAATTAAAATGCACTTTTTTTCATACAATTAACTAAGGCAAGGCTTTCAGCCACCTTATATAATAAAAACAAAAATACACATAATTATGAAACCATCGGCGTACCCGAAGAAGTGTACAAGCAACCCACCAAAAATCACCCATTGACCAACTCGCAACTCGTAATTGCAACTCGCATGGGTTAAAAACAAACTCCCGTAAACTGTTCCTGTTTATAATTTTTAACGCCTTTAAACATGCGAAAAGGGATTTAGATTTACGACATGCAATTTTCCAAACTTCTCAGTTTTATTTTCACTGGGAATATTATCTATAATAATCTATAGTCTAAGTTGCAAGGATATATTCATTTAAAGCTCTCAGATGTATGCCCACAAACCAACAAGTGTAGTTTGCGCTTACAAATATGCTGAATGTGTACTTACAAATAAAATCCAAGCCTCAAATGAACATAAGCCCCACAACTTTTGCCGACCTTCCCTGAAACAAGGGTGACATTGGCAAAGTGAACCATTTTTAACAGTATGGGTGGTCAGCCTCATACCAACCTATAAGTCAAGGAATATGAATAATAAATTACATTTAAATATAAAAAAGAACAAAACCTTACAAAGAAATCCATACAAAAAAAGTCAAAAATTTCCTATGCCAAAAATGTAGCAAATGAATACACCAACATTAGAAATCAACATTGCAGATTAGCCGCCACTTCTTCCTGTCCTTGCATACTTCTTTCATTTCATCCAGAGTCATAACCTTTTTCATACAAGTCCTCCTTTTATTATGACTCTGGATATCCCATTCATTCGCTATTTCAGAGATTTGATCCTTCCATACTTTTCTCGGTCTTCCTCTACCACGACATCCATCTATTCTAGCAACATATACTTTCTTCGTCAATCTTTCATCACTCACTCTCTCCAAATGCCCGAACCATCTTAACATATCAATGGTATTATTAACTGGCAAAATGATACTTTCAGATAAAGAAAAGCACACTCGCAACCAAACAAGAGTCACTCGCAATTTGCGAGTTAGCGCGTAGAATTTTGGAGGATTGTGTACAAGTATATTATCTCTATCAAGCTAAAATGGGTATCTCAGATAAATGCATCTTTGTCCTATTTCCTACGAGAGAAAACACTACAAAAGTGTGAAAACCCTGTAGTTTAGAAGTTTGTCATGAGCACTTCCTTATAATGAGTTCACTTACTATGAGACGTTACACACAATAAAATGTTTTACCCGCGATTTCTCAAATCAGTGAATCAGCACTCATTCATTCTAAAATAAGACAAGTGTGACTAGTGTACAATATTCTAAATCTAAGTAGCAAAGAAATATAACATTCATTCTTATAAGCAGACACGTGTAAGTTCGCGCTTACACATGTCGCATGTGTATCTATTTACAAGATAACACCTAATCTCAAATGAACATAAGCTTTGCAACTCTTGCCAGCCTTCACTGAAAAAGGGTTGACTTGGCACATGAACCATTTTTTACACTATGATTCCCATATATTACAATTTACTGGATTTTGAATGTTATTTTATGCGTATGATTCCTAAACTTGAACTTCTTGGACCGGTCCGTAGTCCAGTGGCAACACTTCGGACTCGGTAAATGGAAGGTTGTGGATTCGGATCCCGGCGGAGCACAAAAATATACAATTTATATTTCCAAATACCTATGCTCTTAGCTGGGTCGAAAAAAATCATAAAACCTTTACCAAAGACCGGTCACTGAACAGGTCTATCCAGCCTTACAGAACCTAGGTCTTGCTTGAGTATTGGTGCTTTGTAGCAACGACCAAGCTAGTACACCTCTGCGGCACTACAACAAGTGTCATATACCCCTAGAGTCTCTAGAATCTAGGGAGTCTCCCGCACAGGATTTCTAAAAAAAACTTACTGGTTGGTATGAGGCTGACCAGCTATGCTGTAAAAAATGTTCACTTTGCCAATGTCACCCCTGTTCCAGGGAAGGGGCCGTCCATAAAATACGTCATCGATTTATGACGATTTTCGACCCCCCTTACAATCATCCTATAGTCATTATTTAAAGACCCCCCCCCCCCCCCTGTTGCTGTAATAATAGATGAGCTTAATAATTAATAATGTTATATTACTTACATGATATTTTGTATATTTTGTAGAAATTGGTATTTACAAGAACGACGTCACTTTTGGCACTTGTACATCATTTGCCATCATCCGCAGACAAGACTCCCCCCCCCACCCCCCCTTAATGCGAATGACGTAATATATATGGACAGACCCAAAGGTGGACAAAAGTTTGCAGGGCTTATGTTCATTTGAGGTTTGGTTTTTGAATTGTAATTACTAATGTAGAATTTGCGACATTACACGTGCCTGTTTGAGGGCATGCATATAACATGAATTTTAAATGTTAATATATAAATTGTAAATATATTATGCTTACAATTTAGATTAGTTTGGATTAGATTAGATATAGTTAATAATTGTAACTGTTGGGCACTTTCTCGTGTACAGCGTTACCTCTAATTTATTATCAAAACTCATTCACACGAGATAATGTAATGAGACTTGGACACTTTTTGGTAAAAAAAACCCCGTGTATTTTTTTGTATGTTAGATTCGCTGTCAGTAAAAAGTTGGAATGTGTCAATTGCGGCTGACAGATTGTGAAATTTGTGTGTTGGTGAGATTGCCGGTAACGCGCGCACACACATGTATGGTCGCGCATGCATATGTGTGACCCAGATTAGATCATAACGAAGTTTGAGACACATTGTTGAACAAAGTGTTCGGTGAAAAACTATTTCTTACAGGTTAAAAAGTTATTAAATTGATCCGCCACTAAGCTGCACACATAGTGCAACTTATTACCCATAGAAAATGGTTCACTTTTCACATCATGTCACCCCTGTTTCAAGGAAGGTCAGTAGGAGTTGCACGGTGTATGCGCACTTGAGATTTGGTTTTTATATTGAAAGTTCACATGCGGCATGCGCAAACGCGATCTTGTACGTGTCTGCTTGTGAGAATGCATGTAATGTGAATTCCCAATGTTACATATCTTTGCAACTTAGATAAGATTAGCATCTTTTTCATTAGTTATAAAGTCGCATATGTTAAAGTTGAAAATACCAGGGCTGGATGTCTCATCACCACGGTAATTCTTACCTACCGAATATCGGTAATATTTGTATGAAGACCTCTCAATCCAAGATGGCCGCAAGTGAACAGCTGATTAGTCTTCAGACAAATATTACCGATAATCGGTGGTAAGAATTCCCGTGGTGATGAAACTTCCAGCCCAGGCCTTAGAGTTGTTAAGAATACATACTTATAATACCGGACTTTAATCATATGCAAGCAAAAAAATTACATAACATATTTTTATTCGATAATCAAGAGTTAATAAGCATATAAATGCAAATTCTCTCTGTGCTAATACTCCAATAATAATAAGATCCAAAATATCGACCACTTTCTCCGCTGGGCAAAAAAATATCAGCGACAGTAACCAGTGACAGATACCAGATAATACCGTTATTTATGGAGCACGATGTAACCGTTGCATGAGCGCTCTTATCCCGGGTTTTAAATTTGGATTTATTGACGATATAATATGTAATAATCAGGGATTGCAAACTAGATGCGTTTTAATACCGGTTGTAATTTTTTTACAGGTAGAAAACCGGTATTCGTGGAAGAAAATCATACCTATTTTATTTTAAAAAAGTCAGTGTGGAACAGTGGCGTGCATCCCATACAGGCACATGCGTCTAAAAGGTAGGCAATCTAAATCTAAGCCGCAAAGATATGTATCATTTGAGATTCATATTAAATGCATTCCCACAAGCAGACACGCATAATTTCATGCTTACACATGCCGCATGTGAACCTACAATATAAAAAAAACCCTATATCAAATGAACATAAGCCCTGCAACTCTTGCCGACCTTCCCTGAAGTAGGGGTGACATTGACAAAGTGAACCATTTTTTAAAGTATGGGTGGTCAGCCGCATACCAACCTATCAGTCAAGGAATGGTAAAAAAACTTTAAGTGTGATATTCTGATTCAAAATTTAAAACTTAAGTTCGATTGGAGCCATCGTTAGCACTTCAATCAATTTTGAATGAGCTTGTTTAAAGGAATGGGAAAAAATAATTTATTTATTCTGAAATGTCCTTGACTTATAGGTTGCTATAAGGTTGACCACCCATACTGTAAAAAAATGGGTCACTTTGCCAATGTCATCCCTGTTTCAAGGAAGGCCGGCAAGAGCTGCAGGGCTAATGTTCATTTGAGATTGAGTTTTTTATATTGTAGGTCCACATGTGTTAGCGCGAACTTATACGTGTCTGCTTGTGGGAATGCGTTTAATATGAATCATAAATCATTTATTTCTTTGCAGCTTAGATTTAGATTTTATTTGCCTATACCCTATGCACGCGCCTGGTGTAGAAGGGAAAGAATCTAACTGATAGGGTCCATAATGAATGAGCTCTTACCTTATCTAGAAAGAATAGACGAGCGGTTGACAATTTTTTTTTACAAAGGTAAGTGAGGGAGAGGAATACCGAGAAAATAGTGGATTGATCAAACAATTGAGATTGAAAATGATTGGAATCTGCAGAGTGAGAAAATAAAGAGCATGCATGAAGAGAGTGATGGATGCCGAGGAGATTAAAGAAGTGTGAAAAGAAAAATAAGGGAAACGCGTCTACTACTGAAAAGTGACCACCCCCAGTGGAATGACGGCTGGATACAACAACAGTAACAGGAGTTTCCTGTTATTTCAGTAGCAATGGCGAACGAGCAAGTTGTTGGTTTTGACTGGCGTGTTTGATACAAAACAGCGCAGGTTCGGTACTCATTAGGTTCTTGACAAGAGCTTTGACATCAACTTAACAGATATCTTTGGGTCTATAATATATTATAATCTAAGTTGCAAAGATATGCTAACAAATAAGATTCATATCAAGTGCATGCCCACAAACTCACGCTTACAAATTCTGAATGTTTACTTACTAATTTAAAACAAAATCTGAAATGAACACAAACCCTGCAACTTTTGACGACCTTCCCTGAAAGAGGGATGACATTGGCAAAATGGTACAATTTTTGCAGTACGAATGGTCAGCCTCATACCAGCGTATAGGTCAAGGAGGAATTTCGCGATAGCGAGCATTCACGATGTTACTTATAAAAAAATATTAAGTAAATAACACACAACAGGCTGACTTTATAAAAACCTGGGATTCAAATTTAGATATGACATGCAACACCGGTTTCGTCACCCCTGATAGCTATCACGTCTATTGCATAAAAAAATCGCTCTGATTTTTGTTAATCTGGTCTGCATATTCAAATTGTGACCCGGTGTTGCTGGTTTCTGAGAAGGCATAATAAACTAGCTGTTACTCACATGAGTTTCCAGATTTTTGGTCGCATTAAGTAAAGTGAGTAAAGTGAGTCTGCCCGGCCACTCAGACTGACCAAGGATTTCTCATTTTATCTGCTGGTCCAATTTTGTAAATCTGGTTTTTTACAACCCTACAACAACCAAAAAGAAACATATTGAAGATTGATAAAAAAAACAGTAAGAATCAAAGTAGTCAAATGGAGAAAAAGAACATTAAATATATATTTATCACCTATATGTAAGAAAAAACAATAAAGTAAATTAGTAGTTTCATGACTACTGAGCTAAAATATACGTAAAAGAATTTAAAAAATGTAAAAACATGCAATTCGAAGCATTTTAAAGTTATAAAGAATATATTCAAAGAAAAGTCTTATTTTAAGAGTAGGTATGTCTTTGCATACTTCTAATTCTAAATCTAAGTTGCAAAGATATGTATCATTTAAGATTCATATTATTTCACATTCCCACAAGCAGACACACATAGTTTCGCGCTCACACATGCCGCATGTGGACTTACAATATAAAAAACCCAATCTCAAATGAACATAAGCCATGCAACTCTTTCCGACCTTCCCTGAAACAGGGGTGACATTGGCAAAGTGAACCATTGTTTACAGTATGGGTGGTCAACCTCATACTAACCTATCAGTCAAGGAATAAGTCTTCCTTCTGGAAAAATCCAAAGTCTTTAATAGAATCATGGAAGTTTTTTTTTTTTGAGATTTGACGCTTCTATAATAATCCACGAGTATGATCTAAGTTGGGAATATAAATTTTCATTTAAGATTCATATTAAAGGCATGCATAAAAGCAGACAAGATTTCCTTTATTCTAAATCCCATTCACTTTCATTTTAATACTACGCTTAAATTACATCCCATTAGTGCTTGTTTGTCTTATGTCCATCAGAGACATGGGCGTACCCAGGAAGGAGCAGGGGGGGGAGGTACAAAAATAACTCAATCGTTATAAAATGACAATGAGCTCATCCTTAGTCGTCGTGCAGAGAGGGTGTCTCATGAAGATGTTGGCAACGTCGCTAACGTAATACCGGGAATAATGTATGAGGCTGACCACCCATACTGTAAAAAATGGTTCACTTTGCCAATGTCACCCCTGTTTCAGGGAATGTCGGCAAGAGTTGCAGGGATTATGTTCATTTGAGGTTTGGATTTTATTTGTAAGTACACAATCAGCATTTGTAAGCGCGAACTACACGTGTTTGTTTGTGGGCATACATCTGAGAGCTTTGAATGAATATATTCTTGCAACTTAGATTATAGATAGATATAGATGTAAGTTC
Source organism: Agapetus fuscipes (assembly GCA_951799405.1). Lineage (NCBI taxonomy): Eukaryota > Metazoa > Arthropoda > Insecta > Trichoptera > Glossosomatidae > Agapetus > Agapetus fuscipes. The sequence continues at coordinate 683,917 of OX637335.1, forward strand.
TCTTATAACGATAAGTCTGATATCCGATAAATAATTTTTAATTGTGTAGTTATTATTATTGTAAATACTCAATAATTGTTAAAAGTAACACTTTCCTCGTCGTGATTCTAGTGGTTAAAACCTGTGGTCATTTAAGGGTTCATCCAAGAACGTGGTAAAAAAAACTGGGAGGCGAGAATGCAATATGTTGTTTAACCATAACATGAAGCCTTAAAGAAAAATCAAGCAATGCTAAGTTTAAGTAAAACCTAAGTAAGCGAGCACACTTAGTCTATCAGGGCTATTCACAACACATTTGATCCATAGCTGGGTGTCTATTCACGATAAGGGATAGAGAAGACTCATCTCGATTTTCCCCGAAAAAGGAATAAAGGTATTGTGCCTCACAATACCTTTTATTGCTTTTTCTGGTAAAATCGAAATGAATCTACTCTATCCCCTATCGTGAATAGACACCCTGATAAATGGATTATAGCTTTTTTTGCATGGAAAATTCACGTTAGGGGGCTTGTTCCTTGACTTATAGGTTGGTATGCGGCTGACCACCCATGCTGTAAAAAATGGTTCACTTAGCCAATGTCACCCCTGTTACAGGGAAGGACGGCAAGAATTGCAGGGTGTATGTCCATTTGAGATTTGGTTTTTATGTCGTGGGTTCACATGAGGCATGTACAAGCGCGAACTTGTACGTGTCTGGTTGTGGGAATGCATGTAATGTGAATCTCCAATGTAACATATCTTTGCAACTTAGATTAGATTAGATTAGGGCGGTTGAGCCATGGATTTTCTGTGTGTGAATAATACCATATGGGTGTAAATATATCGCAGGAAGAAGTGACTAACTGCATTGTTGATTATATTTGATATTGTACTAAGTGACCGGTCCGTAGTCTAGTGGTAACTCTTCTGACCCGTAAATGGAAGGTTGTGGGTTCGAATCCCGGCGGAGCACAAAAAATAAATAATTGATAAATTTCCAAATATACTCTTCGCTGGGTTGAAATTCCATAAACCTTTATCAAAGACCGGTTACCAAAGATCCATCCAGACTTAGAGTCCGTTCCCACTTGTCGGGTGTCGGATCCGTATATTAATCGGAGGGTCCAGTGGCAGAACATTAAATATGGAGCTATTCACACTTGGCGGAAACCGATTTTGTCCGAAATGTTCTGCAACTGGAACCTCCGTTGAATATACGGATCCGACACCCGACAAGCGGGAACGGGCTCTTACTGCAATGATTTTGATTGAGAATTGGCGCTTTCTACAGCGACGACGAAGCTCGCAGAGGGCTCTTCAGGTGTGATTCACACAAAAAACATATCTCCTTATTTTATATTCACGTGAAACTGTTACTGTAATTCTGTCGTCACTCCACAAAGAGCTCCTTCTCCTGTTGGCGTTGTCCATGCTTCACTTCCATACATCAGCCTCCGTAACAATAAGCAATCATGTTCATGTCCATAAATGCGTTATTTTTCAACCCGTTTTTGTCAAATATGAAATATCCTTTCCATGAGATTTGTGTTTTATATGAGGTCGAACCGTTTCAAATCTAGGCCTGAGTATTTATGTGTTTTGTAATGAATTTATAATCCCTTCAAATAAAGATTCACTGTGTGAAATCTTATATAATCTAATCTAAGTTGCAAAGACATTGGAGATTCACATTATATGCATTCCAACAAGCAGATATGTAAGTGTGTAAGGACAGAAAGAAATGGCGGTTAATCTGTGATGTTGGCGGTTAGGGTTTTTTAAATAAGAATTTGTTTTCTGTTAGTTTTTGATGTCCATACACGTTATAATTTGTTGATTTTAAAAATGTAACTTGTTGTGTATGCTCCTTGACTTATAGGTTGGTATGCGGCTGACCACCCATGCTCTAGAAAATGGTTCACTTTGCCAATGTCACCCCTGTTTCAGGAAAGGTCAGCAGGAGTTGCAGGGTGTATGTTCATTTGAGATTCGGGTTTTTATATTGTAGGACTACATGCGGCATGTTTAAGCGCGAACTTAAACATGTTTGTTTTGTGTAAATGCATATCATGTGAATCTCTAATGTCACTTATATTTTGCAACTTAGATTAGATTAGATACGTACAAATTCACGCTTGCACATGCCGCATGTGAACCTACAATATAAAAACCCAAATCTCTAATGGACATAAGCCCTGCAACTCTTGCTGTCCTTCACTGAAACAGGGGTGACATTGGTTACGAATTTTCATGACTGTGTGTCACCCCTGTTTCAGGGAATGTCGGCAAGAGTTGCAGGGCTTATGTTAATTTGAGGTTTGGATTTTATTTGTAAGTACCTTGACTTATAGGTTGGTATGAGGCTGACCACCCATACTGTAAAAAATGGTTCACTTTGCCAATGTCACCCCTGTTTCAGGTAATGTCGGCAAGAGTTGCAGGGCTTATGTTCATTTGAGGTTTGGATTTTATTTGTAAGTACACAATCAGCATTTGTAAGCGCGAACTACACTTGTTGGTTTGTGGGCATACATCTGAGAGCTTTGAATGAATATATCCTTGCAACTTAGATTATAGATTATTATAGTGAACCACCAAACCCTAAAAATCATGTACTGCATTTTGTTAGTTGGTCACTTTCATTAGTACTACGTCGGAATGCCATTAGTATTAAAACACTTTATAATTCACAGAAAATCAGCATTGAGTCATTTGTATCAATTAACGGGTTATATAATATTATCTCAAAATTTGTTTTTTTTTCTTTGACACATTTAGGTTACTAAATTAATCAATTATTAAAATACTTATAAAGTTTCACTTAGGGGCCGTCCATAAATTACGTCATCGATTTTGGCCGATTTTCGACCCCCCCCCCCGTTACAATAATCCTATAGTCATTATCTAATGACCCTCCCCCCTCTTGCTGTAATAATGGATGAGCTTAATAATTTATAATGGTATATTACTTACATAATATTTTGTATAATTTGTAGAAATTGATATTTACAAGAACGACGTCACTTTTGGTACTCGTACATCATTTGCCATCATCCGCAGACCAGTCTCCCCCCCCCCCCCTTAATGCGAATGACGTAATATATGGACAGCCCCTTATGTTATTGATACGTTAAAAATATAGAATGAACTTTCTTAAGAAGTTTGTTAAGATGGTTCGGACATATGGAGAGAATGAATGATGAAAGACTGACGAAGAAAGTATGTAAGTATACGTTGTAAGAATAGATGGATGTCGTGGTAGAGGGAGACCGAGACAGGTATGGATGGAACAAAGACCTGAAATAGCGAATGAATGGGATATCCAGAGTCATAATAAAAGGAGAGCTTGTTTGAAAAAAGGTTATGACTCATACCGGGACTCAGTCAAGTAGATTTTTTTTCAAACGTAAAAGTAAAAAAGAAAACTTTTATAGCGTCGCCTTAGTGCTTGTTTGTCTTATCTCTATCAGAGGTGATTTCACATGAGCAATGTTTGCATGTGTAGGTACTGGACCAATGTGTCTAATTAAAACTGGATTGATTTTAAAAATATCTTTCTCATTATCTTGTTTTCCTCAGCTCAGATTGTGTAGACTGCGATTCTTAAAAGACAATTCCATTTTGAAGTCATCTTTGAATCAAATTGGAGATAAGCCAAACCAGCATTTGGGGGAATATATAAATTTTAAAATAAGTAGCCATTGTGCTTATAAAAATAAACATAAAAAAATATTTTCCGAAGTAACTGGGTCAATTTGCTAATTATTCTATATTGGGAGAAACAATAAATAAAAGTAAACGTTTATTTGCAGAATAATATAAATCATAGACACAATAAACACAATATTTTAAAATATTTAAAAAAAATGCTTATAATTTAATATAAGTATTAATTTATCTGCCCACCTTACTAAAAGTTCTTAGCAAAAAGTAACAGCAAATTATTATCAAAGATGCGAATCTTCCAATGTGAGTTGAAAAGGTTGAGTTATCTTTGAGTTATGCACAGGCTATATAATATAATCTATACATACAATCTATAATATAATCTATCATTTAAGTTGCAGAGAGATCTATGATCGTTTAAAATTCGCATTTTAAGTGCATGCACACAAACGTCAAACAGGCACGTGTAAGTTCGCGCTTACAAATGCTGCATGTGTATTTATAAAATTAAAATCCAAACCTCAAATGAACATGAACCCCGCAACTTTTGGCGACCTTCTCTAAAACAGGGCTGACATTGGCAAAGTGAACTCGTTTTTACAGTAAGGGGTGGGGATCAGCCTCATACCAACATATATTAAAAAAAAACACACTAGTTGTTTGAGCGGATTGTGGGTAGTTTTTTTTGTTTATGGTCACTGAATATTAAATTCCTTACTCCTTTATCCATTTATTCGTCTTTTCCATCCCTACCTACTCACTATGTAACAACAACTCTTTGTGAAGTCGAGTGTTTGTTTGATGTCAAGTGCGAAGAGACGTGTCTTGTCTCTTCGACTGCATCACACGTCACGCGCGATCGACAGTCAGAGTCACTTAAAAGAAAATCATTCGGAAGTGGGGTGAGTCCTTTCTGATTACTCCAAGATTTACTCCTGATGGTTTGCGACTCTGACAGATTTGCCTGTTGATAGTTTGCTCAAAATACCTAATGAAATAATATTAAGCAACAGCGTTCAATCTTCTCTTTCCTAGCGCATATGGTGGAGTTAAACTTGGATTCAACACTGGTTCTTTATCTAGGTATGATTGAGTTGTAAAGAGATATTTTAACATTTAAAATTCATAAAAAATGCATGCCCACAAGCAGATACATGCTGTTCATGCTTACACATGCCGCATCTGGACTTACAACATAAAAACCCAATCTCAAATTAACATAAGCCCTGCAACTCTTGCCGACCTTCCCTGAAACAGGGGTGACATTGGCAGAGTGAACCTTTTTGTTGTGTTTGTTGGGTGAGTCAATCTCATACCAACATAAACAGAAAAATCTTCGTCTCCACATATTCTTATACCCCCTGACCATATTGGTCCACCAAACTACTTTACTCCATGTATATACGAACATTTATTGCGCTCTGTAGTGTAGCATTTAAAATGTATTCAAACGCAAACACTCACTAGAGGTGCTATTGTGTATTCGATATATATTTTTCTCTTTCATTGTCATGACGCGATGGTGGAGTATAAACTAAATGCTTTACAGTTTCTCGTGCCTGCCTCTCTGTCTGACACACCAGCCACGCATGTATCTGTCCCTCTCACTTTCGTTCTCGTTGCGTGACGTAAGTCGGCCAGGTACACCATAATGAGATAACGAAATTGGATCTGGTGGTCTAGAGGCAGGCGCTCTCAAGAATTAGCAATGAAGATAAAAAAATCACGCAAAAACAATACTTTCTTGTGGCAATCTGGGGTGCAAGAAAATAAAAAGACAACGTTTGTGTAAAAGAATGAGTTACAGAAAAGGGTATATCGCCACCTTAAAAGTAAAACTGAATAAGTGCTGATTCACTGATTGAGAAATTGTAGATAAAACATTTTATTTTACCTACTCATGAAAAACCTCCACCCTACAGGATTTTCACAGTTTATTAGAGTTTTCTCTCGAAGGAAATGGGAAAAAATGTGCATTTATCTATGAAACCCATGTTAGCTTAAAGCCTGTTGCACCAACCTCCAATCAAAATTTGATTGACAAATCAAATTTGATCGTTCAATTCTGGTAAGGACCTCGGTTAAATATTTCTGGGAAGTGAATTATAATATGATGGAATTTGAACAGGAAAGATGATGCACATCAGCTGATTTACGTACCTATATGCAATCAATTTTTTTATTTGATGGGAGAAATCACACTTAATTTTTATTTTTGCCTGATTGGAGTTTGATGCTGTTTAAGAATAATTTGATTCAGAAACTGGAAGTTCACACGCAACCTTTGCAAGAAACAGTCTCTGCGGCCCGCCGGTTTACAATGCCTACGACAGCCTTTGCTCTGACATCGTCTGCATGACGCTGTTAAGCCAGACCCCGCCAAACAAAATCGAGAGCACGCACCGCAAGCCCGGAGTAGGGGTCACCACCGGGGAGGGCAACAAGGAACCAGCGGCGTCTCACATGTGCGCAACGAGTCCTGCCGGGTGGACCAAAAAACAGCTACAACTCTAAAACAAAAAACTGCCTCTATAAACCACAAAACCACACCAAAATAAAATCCACTGTCCTAAAAGGATTATTCTAACAATACACAATATGATCCATCAGTAAAATTTACAAATATAACTTTCATTAAAAAGATACGACTTTTATAAAAAAATGTTTTAGCTCTAAAATTAAAAAAAAAAACGATCGAAATTAGGTTTTAAGAATCAGACGAAGTTTTAATGTAATGACTCTGAATTGTTGACGATTTTTTTTGTTCATCTGAGGAGAAGATATCGGACTTAAAATGTGGCGTTTAAATATAGGTCTTGGACTGTTGCTAGTCCTGACCTTTTCGTCGGTTGAATCCAAGTGTCCTTCAGTCCAACAAGGGACCGCGAAGGTTTTGTGCTATTACGAAGGTCGGAAATCGTTGGATGATTTGGATCCATGTGCCTGCACGCATTTGGTGTACTCGGGGAGTGCCAGGGGAGAAGAACTGGTGGAGCTGTCCAAGAAGCTCATGGAGAAGAAGCCTAAACTGAAGATTTTGCTGAGGACTGATGGCAGAGACAAGGTAAGACTTAGTTCTTTTTCTTCTATAAAAATAATGGTATTGCTACAAATGCAAACCTGTATATGTTAACTTATGATTGCGTGTCTTTAGACGTAGATAAATGGATGTGTGCACTAGTGTTCGTTTGAAGCTTCTAATCAGAAAGATTCTCGCATGGTCTTTTATCTTCTATAAAAATAATGGTTTTGCTACAAATGCATACCTGTGTATGTTTACTTATGATAGCGTGTCTGTAGACGTCAAGATATTTGGATGGTTGTACTAGTATTCGCTCGAAGCTTCTAATCAGAAAGTTTCTCGCATGGTCTTTTTAATGATTCGTGGATTTAATTTAGTGTATGTCAGAGTAGCCCTTATTCACTTTTAATAAAGATGGCGATGAGTTGATAGTACAAAAAGTTAAAAGTGAGCAAAAGTAAATCACTAGCATTCTAAAGCTCTTTTGAATTTCACCAAAAACCGTCAAAACATCGATCAATTCGTAGTGAAATAATCATAAATAAGGATGATTTAATTGATGAGCGCTGTTTTTTTGTATGAATCACACTTCAAAAGCTCTTTGCGAGTTTAGTCGTCGCTATAGAAATCGCCAATCTCAAACAAATTCCAGTTGATGTAGGGCTATAGATAGACCTTTTCTGACCGGTGTTTTGTAAAGGGGTATGATGTTTTCAACCCAACGAAGAACACATGTACTGATTCACTGATTTGAGATATCTTGGATAAAACTTCTCATAGTCAGTAAAGTAATTATAAGGAAGTTCTTATGAAAAACTTCTGAAATACCGGATTTTTACAAGTTTTTAGTTCTTTAAAAAAATGTGCATTTAACTGAGAAACCCATGTTAGCTTTGTTTGCCACTTCAGTTTTATGATTTTTGTTGTGCTCCGCCGGGAATTGAGCCCACCGACCTTCCATTTACGAGTACGAACGCTAACCGCTAGATGATGATGAGTTGATGATTTCTTTATAGCGCCGTTTCGTGATGTAGTCACTCCAAGGGCGCGTGTGCATGCGATACCAGAAATTTAGTTGTCTTTAGTGCTTTCCGGAACTTTCCATGGTCCTCTAGCTCTCTCACATGATGTGGCAGGTGGTTTCAGGCCAGAGGACCAGCAACTGCAAATGCACGCTCTCCAAACATTGTGTTAACTCTTCTTATCGGTTCTTCAATCTTTGATTTGGCTCCAGTTTCAGCCGAGCGCAGTGTTAGGCTTTTTTCGCCGAGGGTGACTGGTTTGATTAAATCAGCGAGATATTTGGGTGTTTTTTCAAATAAAGCTTTGTGCACTTTAAGCTCGATGCTAGACTGTGGATTAGTCTAATCTAATCTAATCTGCAAAGATATATATCATTTAAGATTTATATAAAATGCGTTCCCACAAGCAGACATGTATAATTTCGCGCTAACACATGCCGCATGTGGGCCTACAATATTAAAACCCAATCACAAATGAACATTAGCCCTGCAACTCTTGCCGACCTTTCCTGAAGCAGGGGTGACATTGGCAAAGTGAACCATTTTTTACAGTATGGGTGGTCAGCCGCATACCCACCTATCAGTCAAGGAATTGGTATTGAAATAACAATAAATAAGGATGATTTGTTTGGTGAGCGCTGTCTTTTGTGTGAATCACACTTCAAAAGCTCACTGCGAGCTTGGTCGTCGCTGTACAAAGCGCCAATCTCAAACAAGACTCAGTCGCTGTAAGGCTCGATGGACCTTTTCTGACCGGTCTTTGGTAAAGGTATGTTTATGAATTTTTTACACCCAGCGAAGAACATATGCACTGATTCACTGATTTGACAAATCGTGGATAAAACATTTTTTTGTGTGTAACTTCTCATATTAAGCGAACTAATTAAAAGGAAGTGCTCATCAAGAATTTCTAAACTTTTTTGTGTTTTCTCTCGTAGAAAATAGGGTTATTTGAGAAACCCATTTTAGCTTAATATGTCACTTATTCAGTGTTATCTTTACGGTCTCGAAATGTTTTTTTTTGTGCTCCACCGGGAATCGAGCCCACCGACCTTCCATTTACGAGTCCGTAGTGCTAACCACTTGGCCGCGGATCGGTCACCACTGTTAATACCATAGTTTGAAACCTTATCAGTTGTACGGAACTGCCGTATATGGCTTAGATTTACTTTCGCCAGATTGTCGTACATCGAATAAGGACACATATAATACTGCTCCTTCACAATTCAGTGACTCATCTCTTATAACTGACTGCGAAATCTGGAGAATGACTTCTATGCCCATAACTACTGGTGTCTTGGCAGATCTTTTCGATTTAACATTTAATAAACCGTACCGACCGGTCCGTAGCTCAGTGGTAACACTTTGGACTCTAAATGGGAAGGTTGTGGGTTCGATTCCCGGCGAAGCACAAAAAATATACCGTTCATATTTTCAAATTTGCTCCGTGTCAATGACCGGTCACCAAAGGTCCATCCAGCCTTACAGCAACTGGGTCTTGCTCGAGAATTGGCGCTTTGTAGCGACGACGATCAAGCTCGTAAAAAGGTCGATAGCTCAATTGGTAGAATGTTTGCATTCCACGCCGAGAGCAAGGGTTCGATCTCAAAGGTTTACTCAGCCTTCACAAGAAATGAGAACCAGCCCCCCGGGAGCTGGGAAACCCCCACTTCAACTGAAAGTGGATGGTGTGAGGCCGGCCCCCTTACCTCTAAAAATAAATAGGTCCCGAAGCGCCACATGCGACCCCTTTGGGGAAACGCCGGCAAGAAGTTACACTATATGTGTAGCTTAGTTGTGTTTTATTTTAAGGGTAAAACCAAAATCACAAATTCAATAACATGACAGTGCTAAACCATGAAGTTATACCGATTTTATTTTAAAAACCTTTTTTTTACAAAAATATCAATCAATTCCAAAATTTATCGAAATAATATTCCATTTTTATTTTATTTACGTAAATTACTCGTCCTAAATTAAACAAAAATCAAACGTAAAAAAAAAATTCTGACAATTATGCTTCTGAAGATGCCTTATTAGGCAAAACGTTTGAGCAAAAAAATGAAATAAAAAGTGAATTAAAACTCTGTTTTATCCTATTGAATTAAAAAAAAAAAATTAAACGCTTTCGCCTTACATGGCATCATTGTCCGGTCGATAGCTCGGTTGGTAGAGTGCTTGCATGCCATGCCGAGTGCTCGAGTTCGAATCCCATCGAGGGTGTCTGAAATGATTTCCCGTTTTTGCGTTTATTTCAAAACCCTAAATAAAATACCGGGAAGGCTTACTCAGCCTTCACAAGAAATGAGTACCAGGAAAATTCCCGCTTCCACTGGAATGGTTGTCGTAAGGCCGGACCCCCGGACGAAATATATACCAAATATACAGCCTTACAGCAGCTGGGTCTTGCTTGAGAATTGACGCTTTGTTACGACGATCAAACTCGTAAAAAGTTCGGTCGATAGCTCATTTGGGGGAATGCTTGCATTCCATGCCGAGAGCAAGGGTTCGATCCCCACCAAGGGTGTAAGAAACGATTTCCCGTTTCGGTGTTTATTGCAAACCCAAAATAAATACCAGCAAGGCTTACTCAGTCTTCTGAAGAAATGAGAGAACCAGTCCCCTCGGGATCTGGGAAACCTCCACTTCAACTGAAGTGGTTGGCGCAAGACAGGCCCCCTTACCTGTAAAAAAAATAGATTCCACTCGCCACATGCGACCCCTACGGGGAAAACGCGGTAAAAAGTTACACCATATACGTAACTTAGTAGTGTTTTTTTTTTTCTATCGGGAGCATGTAATTTTTATACCTTACAGTAAAGTTAAAATAATTATGTTTTCTTACGAAATTTCTTCCATCTATATTAATAAGATGGGCGTTCTTAACATGGTGACAAATATTTAAAATGGCCGCCTATTATAATGACAAAGATTTTGACAATAAAGCATTAAAATACAAAACGATTGCTACCCAAGACCGCCTAACAATGTCGTTAAACACCTCGGTGTGGGAGGATTACCCAAACGCTAAAATTGACATAAATTTCTAATTTGGGTCGAGAGAAAAATGAAGTGGAAACCCAAGACTTCAGTTTAGCAGGTAGACGCTCTGACCACTAGCGTTAATCAATAATCTGAGTTGCAAAGACATATTTCAATTTTTGATTACTTGATATATAGATTGGTATGAGGCTGACTACCCATTCTATAAAAAAATGTTCTCTTTACCAATTGTTTGCCGTATACGCAATTGAGAAAATTTTACATGAGCAATGTTTGCATGTGTACTGGACCAATGTGTCTTATGAAAACAAGAAATTGATTTAAAAAATATTTAAAACAACTCTCACATTATCGAGTTAAACGGGTTTTCTTAGCTCAGATTGTGTAGAATTTGATTCATAAGACAACTGCATGAAAAAGTCATATTTGACAAGATTGGCGTATACAGCAAACAGAACTGGGGGAGCGCAATGTCACACCTGTTCCAGGGAAGGTCGGAAAAAGTTGCATGGTTTATGTTTTTCATTTGAGGTTTGGTTTTAATTTGAAAGTAAGTACACGGCATGCATTTGATAATAAGCTTAGAATGTTTATATATCTTAACAACTTTTTCAAGATTTTTAAAGATTATTATTATTATAAAAAAAAAGCAAAATAAAAAGTATGTCCTCAAGCAGGCACAAGTTCGCGATTACACAGTCTGCACGTTTACGTATAAAAACTAAACCCAAATATCAATTGAATATAAGCTTTGCAACACTTGCCGACCTTCCCTGAAACAAGGCTCACATAAACAAAGTGAACCTACTTTTACAGAACGCGTAGTCAACCTCATACCAACCTATCTATAATCTAAGTTGCAAGGATATATTCATTCAAAGCTCTCAGATGTATGCCCACAAACAAACACGTGTAGTTCGCGCTTACAAATGCTGATTGTGTACTTACAAATAAAATCCAAACCTCAAATGAACATAAGCCCTGCAACTCTTGCCGACATTCCCTGAAACAAAGGGTGACATTGGCAAAGTGAACCATTTTTTACAGTATGGGTGGTCAACCTCATACCTACCTATAAGTCAAGGAATACGAGTAATAAATAACATTTAAGTATAAGAAAACAACAAAACCTTAAAAATAAATCTATACAAAAAAAGTAAAAAATGTCTTATGCAAAAAATTAAGCAAGCTAATAAACCAACATTACAAATCAGCATTGCAGATTAGCCGCCACTTCTTCCTGTCCTTGCATACTTCTTTCATTTCATCCAGAGTCATAACTTTTTTCATACAAGCTCTCCTTTTATTATGACTCTGGATAGCCCATTCACTCGCTATTTCGAAAATTTGGTCCATCCATACCTTTCTCGGTCTTCCTCTTCCACGACATCCATCAATTCTTGCAGCATACACTTTCTTCGTCATTCTTTCCTCATTCATTCTCTCCAAATGTCCAAACCATATAACCTATAACTCCTATAAGTCAAGAAAATCAGAAAAACTCTAATGATATTCAAAATACTGACCTCGGACTAATTGTTCGTGATTCATACCCGGACTACCTTAACTCTAAAATATATTCAAAATTTCATAACCGACTGTTATGCTAACTGTAGACAAGTGATTCTAAACCTTTTAGCGCTCAGGGACCACTTTGATTGTTTTATCATCATCTAAAGGCTTATTCAGCCTTACAGCAACTAGTTTCCTTGAGAATTGGCGCTTTGTAGCGACGACCAAGCTCGTAAAAAGTTCGGTCGATAGCTCAGTTGGTAGAATGCTCGTATTTCATGCCGAGAGCTCGGGTTCGAATCCCACCGAGGGTGTCAGAAATGATTTCACGTTTCTGTGTTTATTTCAAACTTAAAATTAAATACAGGCAAGGTAACTAACAAGACATGAGTGCTAACCCCCTCGGGGAGCTGAGAAACCCCCACTTCAACTAACGTGGTTGGCCAGCTTCCTGTAACTCTGCCGCCATTCCGCTAGGGGTGGCCAGAGCCTTTGCAGATCTACCTCCGTTTATTCGTATCCTTACACACCTGTTTCAATGCATTCATATCCATCACCTTTTTCATGCATTTTCTTATTTTACACTCACTACGTCTATCCCATTCTTTCACAATCTCCTCAATCTGATCACTCCACACTTTTCTCGTTCATCCTTTACCTGTTATAATAAATAGGTTCCACTCGCCACATGCGAACGCCTTTGGAGATAACGCGGCAAGAACTTACACTACATGTGTTGCTTAAATTAAAAAAAAATACGCGGCAATATGCATCTCACACTGCATGCGATCGCTTCGGAGACAACGCGGTGAGAAGTAGCACTATATACGCAGCTTAGTTGCATAACAAGCAAGTATGTTAACATGTCAAGCGATTTAGGATATTAGCATAAATAAAGATATGAATAAATTTAATGTACAATGACGAGTGTTGAAGCAACTCTCCTAACAGAGAAATGGACGACAGTAAAAAATGAAATCAGTGTAAACACACGTTGGGAAACTGTATTTGATATTTTCACAATTACGATGCTTTTGTTATGAAGAACCTTTGTTTAACAACATACTGCATTCGTTAATGTATTTAAAAAGTATACTAGGAAATATCGATATGTTATGGGATGTTTTGAAAGCATACGGAGTGAATGGGGCTCTCCTAGGTGCGGTGCATGCAAACTATGAAAATAGTACAGCATGTGTTCGTATTGATGATGAGTATAGTGAATGGTTTGAAGTTTTTAAGGGTGTAAGGCAAGGATGTGTGATGAGCCCATGGCTATTTAACATAGTCATGGACAAGTGTGTTCGAGATGCTAGACTTGATGATTGTGGATTAATGATAGGAGAGAGCAAAGTGAGTGTTCTACTGTATGCGGATGATGCTGTTCTTGTATCGGACTCAGCAGTAGAATTGCAAACGATGCTCTCTAGATTGAACGAAGCTCTGCTAGGTAATTATTTGAAATTGAATGCAAGTAAGACGAAAGTTTTGATTTTTGAAAGAAATGAAGAAAATACGAACTACGAATTTAGAATAAACGGAATGAATGTTGATGTGGTAAATGAGTTTGTATACTTGGGAAGTAAGTTTGAGAAAGATGGAAGAATGACAGGTGAACTTGAAAGAAGAGTAATGAAGGGCAGGTGTGTACTGGGTGCCACAGCTTGTATCGCCAAAAATCAAAACATTTCTAAAAATGCTCGATTGGCGGTACGCAGTGGCATACTTTTACCCACCTTGATGTATGGAAGCGAGGCCTGGACGGTGAATGAAAGTGAAATTAGTAAAGTCCATACTGTTGAAATGGACTTTCTAAGAAGTATGATTGGGAAAAAACGGAGTGACAGGGTGAGGAATGATTTTGTAAGAAAAGAATGTGGTGCAAAAGAAAGTGTGAAAGTGAAGATTAAAAGAAGTTTGTTAAGATGGTTTGGGCATATGGAGAGAATGAATGAGGAAAGACTGACGAAGAAAGTATATGTTGGTAGAATAGATGGATGTCGTGGTAGAGGAAGACCGAGAAAGGTATGGATGGACCAAATATCCGAAATTGCGAATGAATGGAATATCCAGAGTCATAATAAAAGAAGAGCTTGTATAAAGAAGGTTATGACTCTGGAGGAAATGAAAGAAGTATGCAAGGATAGAAAGAAATGGCGGTTGATCTGTGATGTTGGCGGCTAGGGTTTGTTAAAGTGAATTTGGTTTTATGATTTAGTTTTTTATATCCATGTATATATTGTTATTTTTATTCTTTGATTTTAAAAAATGTAATTTGTCATGTATGTTCCTTGACTTATAGGTTGTTATGCGGCTGACCACCCATAATATAAAAATTGGTTCACTTTGCCAATGTCACCCCTGTTTCAGGGAAGGACGGCAAGAGTTGCAAGGCTTATGTTCATTTGAGATTGGGTTTTTATATTGTAGGTCCACATGCGGCATGTGTTAGCGCGAAATTATACATATCTGCTTGTGGGAATGCATTTAGTATAAATCTTAAATGATATATATCTTTGCAGCTTAGATTAGATTAGATTAGATCGATACATTAAAAATAAAAGTGAATAAGTGCTGAATCACTGATTTGAGAAATCCTTGATATAAAATTGTATAGGGAGTAACTTATCATATATTTATAAGGATAATTTATTTTAATGTACACATAATTAAAGAGCGCCGTTTTTGTGTGTGTCACACCTCAAGGGCCCTCTCAAATCACGGATAAGATTTCTTGTAAAGATGTGTCTTTAGTGCTCCTTTAAAGACACCAACAGTCTTTGCCTTCCTCACATTAGGTGGCAGTCTGTTCCACTCCATTGGTCCCGCAAACCGGAAAGCACGGTCCCCAAAATTAGTGCGTGTCTGACGGTGTGGCTGAACCAAGTCCACCACGCCATCCCCTGCAGATCTGAGCGTTTGGCGCCTCAAATCCCTCTCAACGGGTGTAAACATGTCAGCCAAATATGAAGGAGCTGTACCATTTACAGCCTTATACACCATCAGACAAACACGGTAGACCACCCTCTCCGGAAAACGAAGCCAATGCAGTTTCCCTAACAATGGAGTAATGCGAGTAAATTTAGACATCCCGAATATGAGTCTTGCCGCTGAATTCAGCACAGACTGAAGACGGTTGAACTGCTTTTTCGGCTGACCTATGTACAGCGTTGAGCAATAGTCAACTCGTGACATCACAAAGGCATTCACCAGGGTCTTGACTGCTCCCGACGGTAGTAAGTGAACTAATCATAAGAAAGTGCTCATGAAAAACTTCTAAACCGCAGGATTTTCAAATTTTTTAGAGTTGCAAATATATATTAACATTTAATCTCATACGTTTTGCAGCCCATTTGAGGTTTGAATTTAAATTTGTAAGTACACATGCAGCATTTGTGAGCGCAAACCTACACGTGTCAGCTTGTGATCATATATTTAATATGAATTCTAAAGGTGGATACATCTTTGCAACTTAGATTATAGATCGTCCGGTCAACAGCTCAGTTGGTAAAGTGCTTGCATGCTATATCGAGAGCTTGTGTTTAAATCCCACCAAGGGTGTCAATAATTATTTCCCATTCAGTGTTTATTTCAAGCCCAAAAATAAAAATACCGGCAAGGCTTACCCTACCTTCACAAGAAATGAGTACCGGGAGTTGGGAAAATACCACTTCAACTGAAACGGGTGACGTGAAACCAGCCCCCTTACCTATAAAAATAAACGTGTTCACTCGCCGCATGCGACTCTTTCGGGGAGAACACGGCAAGAAGTTACACTAAATGTTTAGCTTAGTTGCGTTTTTGCGGCTTTTATTATACACCTTAATTTGTAGCGTGGGTTCTCAAACTTCTTTTTCGAATTTCCCACAATGAAACAAGATGATATAAAACAGAATAATAAAATGTCATGTCACAATAATTGTTCACAGGCATTTTAAATGTTTGAATACCTACACAGCGCACTTGCTAGCAAGATTACAATATTTCAACACCTTGACAATGTTTCGAATTTACTGTAGACCTGTTCGAAATTAAGAATTTGTATTTCGTTTTTTTTAAGAAGTAATTGAGTAGTTTAATAGTAAATTAGTAGCAGAATTAATTTTCGAATTGAGTCTGAAATTTTTATGTCATTCTCTAGAATGTATTTGAATATCTAGAATAAATTCCGATAATAAGACCGGTGAATTTGAAAGAAGAATAATGAAAGGCAGGTGTGTACTGGGTGCGACCGCTTGCATCGCCAGGAACCAAAATCTCTCAAAAAATGTTAGATTGGCGGTGCACGGTGGTATACTAGTGCCAACCTTGATGTATGGAAGTGAAGCCTGGACGGTGAGTGAAAGGGAAATTAGTAAAGTCCATACAGTAGAAATGGACTATCTAAGAAGTATGATTGGGAAAAAACGAAGTGACAGGGTGAGGAATGATTTTGTAAGAGAAGAATGTGGTGTAAGGGAAAGTGTGAAAGTGCAGATTAAAAGAAGTATGTTAAGATGGTTCGGGCATTTGGAGAGAATGAGTGATGAAAGATTGACGAAGAAAGTATATGTTGCTAGAATAGATGGATGTCGTGGTAGAGGAAGACCGAGAAAAGTATGGAAGGATCAAATCTCTGAAATAGCGAATGAATGGGATATCCAGAGTCATAATAAAAGGAGGACTTGTATGAAAAAAGTTATGACTCTGGATGAAATGAAAGAAGTATGCAAGGACAGGAAGAAGTGGCGGCTAATCTGCAATGCTGATTTTTAATGTTGGTTTATTGGCTTGCTACATTTTTTGCATAAGACATTTCTTTTTTTTTTACTTTTTTTGTAAAGATTTATTTTTAAGCCACTGTGATGTATTTTGGGGATGTTTATTGTGGATGGGGGATATCAATCAGACGAACAGTGGCGCAGTCAGGATAAAGAAGAACCATATAAAACGGGATAAAAATTTTTTTTGGAAGAAATAAAATAATATTGTTGCAAGAGCAACATGTGGGAATCTTCGAGAAGGAAGAAGGATCTGAAGACTGAGGATCACGAGACGCACAGTGGCGCAGTCAGGATAAAGAAGAACCATATAAAACGGGATAAAAATTTTTTTTGGAAGAAATAAAATAATATTGTTGCAAGAGCAACATGTGGGAATCTTCGAGAAGGAAGAAGGATCTGAAGACTGAGGATCACGAAGCCAGCTGAGGCGAGGTTGCTGCAGGGAGAACTGGAAGAAGTCTGAAGAGAAGGAGCGGTTTTCTTCAAGAGGAAGAGAACTCACGGAGCCAAGAGGAATCGCTGCAGGGAGTTACTGCAGCGGTTTTCTTTTCAAGAGGAGAGGATCCAACTGGGGCGGAGTGCTGCAGGGAGTACTGCAGGAGCTGGGAGCCTTGAGGGTCATTTTCCTGGAGGTGACTGCTGCAGGGAGTGGAAGCCACTTTCTGAGGGTCACGTAGGCGTTTCCTGGACTGTCGGACGCAGAAGCAGATAAGATTTTTGTTTTCTTTCTTTCTGCCGTTTCAGACTATGGAGGGAACACTGAGGAGTCTAAGTCCTTTTTGCCATAGGACTGGAGATTGGGATGTCTTCAGACTTCGGCTCGACCAAGTCCTCATTTTGTATGATGAGAAGTTTTTAACTGAAGAACGCAGAAGGGCTGTTCTATTATCGTCTCTCACCAGGGAGACTTTTCAGACGGTGTCTGATCTATGTTTTCCGAAAAAGATTTCGGAGGCAAAATTCGAGGAGTTGATTGATATTATTGGGGGTCATTGTGGGGTAAAAAAAAATATATTTGAGTATAGGGAGTCATTTTATTCATGTAAACAGCTCGAAACCGAGTCAATTAAGGATTATATAGCTAGATTGAAAAAAATTGCGGTAGACTGTAAATTTGAGAATAGATTGGAGGCAAATTTGAAGGATATATTTTTAATAGGTATCAGACAGAACAAAATAAAGCAGAGAATATTTTTAAAAGCAATGGAATTGAAATTATCTGAATGTGTAGAATTAGCGAGAACAATGGAACATTTGTGTGGTCAAAACAATTCAGAAAGTATAAATTTAATGAGTTCGTGTAATTCGAGGGATTCCACAGAAACTCGGAAGTCAAGGGATAGACAGCGAAATTCTGAAATCAAGCGAAATAATTCAAATGATAGTAAGAAATCTATTTTTAGACATGCAAGTATTTCAAGTGATAGGAATAATAATTATAAATGCTTTAACTGTGGTAAATTCGGTCATAAACAAAATGCATGCAAGTTTTTAAATAAAAATAATAATAATATTAAATGCTTTAAATGTAACAAATCTGGTCATTATGCAAATAAATGCAAGTTTCGAAGAATAAATACAATAATGGCCATTAATGAGATGGATGGTCCCATTTTTTTAAACGTAAAGGTAAATGATACAGATCTAAAAATGATTTTAGATACGGGTTCTGGGGTGACTATTATTCCTTGGCACATATTTAATGAACATTTTTCAAATATTAAGTTAGAACATTGTGATTTGAAATTATCAAGCTATGATGGTACTCAACTACAAGTAAAAGGTCGTAAGTACATGAGAGTAGAATATCAAGGAAGTAAAGAGTACATAGAAATAATTGTTGTATATAAAGGGTCGTCTTCTTTATTAGGTCGGAATTTTTTGAATACTTTTAAAATAAATTCATTCAATGTTAGCGATAATATTTATTCAGTAGGAAATAATAATACGAATTATAATGCAGATTTTTTTTCTAGTATGAGAAAAAAATATCCAGCTGTTTTTGAGAGTAAAGCAGGTACTTTTAAAAATTTTGAAGCGGAGATAGAAGTTATAAAAGACTTTAAGGCAAAATTTGTTAACCCGAGGCCAATTCCTTTTAATTTGAGAATAAGGGTAGAAAAAGAAATAGATCGCATGTTACAAGAAGGTATTATTGAGAAAGTAGAGACTAGTGAAATGGCAAGTCCAATAGTGATTGTGAAAAAAAAAAATGATGAAATCAGAATATGTGCCGATTTTAAAAATACTTTGAATCCAATGTTAAAAAAAATAAAGTACCCGTTACCTAGAGTAGAAGATTTAATAAATAGAGTAAATGGAGCAAAATTTTATGCAAAATTAGATTTGAGAAATGCTTTTTCTCAAATTAGGTTGTCGGAGGAGTCGAGAAATCTTTGTGTGATTTCGTCACCATTTGGGTTATTTAGGTACAAGGTACTTCCTTTTGGTCTCACGACGTCACCAGCGATATTTAGCAGAGCTTTATATTCGGCAATTCAAGGGTTGGATGCGATAGCATTTATGGATGATTTGTTAATTTATGGGAATACATTGCAAGAATTGGAGAAGGCAACGGAAGAGGTAATTAAGCGTTTAGAACGTAGTGGATTTAGTGTTAATTTACAAAAATGTGAATTTGGGTTGACAGAAGTTGAATATTTGGGATTTCAAATATCGAGGGATGGTGTGAAACCACTTCAACATAAAGTTGAAGCTATAAAAAACTTGAAAACTCCAAGTGACATATCGGAGGTACGCTCTTTTTTAGGTGCAATAAATTATTATAGAATTTTTATAAGAGATTTAGCTAGCGTTTTGCAGCCGTTGTACAAACTATTAGAAAAAGGAGCAAAATTTAGCTGGACAAAAGAATGTCAATTAGCTTTCGATAAAGTAAAAGCTATTTTAGTCTCCGATAGGATTCTGGTACACTATAATCCAGAGTTACCGGTGAAGGTAATTACTGACGCAAGTGACCAAGGTCTATCGGCGATAATTTGTCATCAATACGAGAACGGATTAGAAAGACCAATTGCGTATGCGAGTAGAACTTTGTCGAATACAGAGAAAAAATATTCTATTTTAGATAAAGAGGCATGTGCTATTATATTCGCATTAAAAAAGTTTTTTCAATATATTTATGGGAGGCAGTTTATTCTAGTTTGCGACAACAAGCCCTTGGTTCACATTTTGGGTGAACATAAAAACATACCTATACTGGCAGCTAATAGATTACAAAGATATGCATTAATTTTGCAAGGATTTGATTATACTATTGAATATGTTCCGTCAAAGGATAATAAAGCAGATTTTTTGTCGAGGTTACCAATGAGTAGTACGGATAATGAGGGGGAAGATAATATTGAGATCATAAATGAGATAAACATTGAGGATGTTGAAGGAGAATTTTTAAACTGTATTGCAGTAGAAACAAATTTAAATGTAGAATGCATCAAGAAAGCATCTCGTAATGACAAGGTCATTTGTGAGATAAAGGAGTATTTAAAAACAGGGTGGCCAAATAAATCCAAAATGACAAATGGATTGGTAAAATGGTGGTTTTTAAGAGAAAAGTTAAGCGAATCAAATGATTGTTTATTTTATGAAAACAGATTGGTAATACCATTGGCATTAAGGGAAGATATTTTGAAGTTTATTCACAAATCTCACATGGGAATTGTAAAAACGAAAACTTTGGCTAGAAATTATTTTTTTTGGTTAGGGATGAATACAGAAATTGAGAAAACAGTGAGAGAATGTACACAATGTGCAAGAAATATGGGATCTCCAGATAAAGTCGAGTTGAAAAGTTGGCCGGTAGAACAACATATTTGGAAAAGGATACATTTAGATTTTTTCGGGCCGCTAGCAGGAAAATATTTTTTAGTCGTAGTAGACGCAGCATCAAATTGGATAGATGCTGTAAAAGTTGATAAAATTGATGCAAGGCATACAATTAGAGAGTTGAAGAGAATATTTTCAGTGTTAGGTATTCCAAGTTGCATTGTAACGGATAATGGGACGGCATTTACATCAGTAGATTTTCAAAGGTTTTGCAAAAATTTAAATATTAAGCATTTAACTTCAGCAGTAAATCACCCAGCGTCAAACGGTTTGGCGGAGAATACGGTAAAAACAACAAAAAGTTTTTTAAAAAAAATTATGAAAAATGGTATGTTTCCTAACGATTATGAAGATAAGCTTTTGGAATTTTTAGTAGATCATAGAAATGCACCATCATTAGCAACAGGGATGGAGCCGAGCGTGCTTATGATAGGTAGAAAAATAAGATCCATTTTTGATACAGTAGTGCCTGGGGAGAAATCATTTAAAAAGACGGGGAGAAAGGTATGTGTTTTTAAAAAGAGAAATCAGGAAAATCAACAAAGGAATTACAGGGGAAGAAAGATTAAAGGACTATTCAGAATTGGACAAAAGGTAATGACTAAGGATTTCAGAAATGTAGGGAAGTGGGTTCCATGCATTATATTTAAAACATTGGGAAACAGGATTTACTTGGTAAAAGCTGGAAATCAGATTTGGAAAAGACATCATGATCAGATTTCCGGAAGAAAGGTGTCTTGGGAGGATGAGTCTGACAATGACCTGGGGTTGGGTCAGCTGTTGGATGAGGCAGGACAGATCTCTAATGACTCGGGTGTTTCCAGGTTCCAACCATGGTCGGAGCGCCTGCGTCCGAGGGGGGAGAACCGCCTGCGGTACCCAAGATGAAAGAAGATGAAATTGTATAAGATATAATTTTTATTGATATAATATGTTATAATGATAAGTATGATAAGTATGATATAATGTAATGTAGATTCGTCATTTAGTGAGGGAGGTGTAATGTATAATTATGATATGATTATTTAGAGTAGGTAATATCATATATAAGGTAATGTATTATTGTAATATAATATTATTAGAGATTATTATTGCTTCACTGAGCAGTCTGGTTTTGTCTCTCGCCTTGTAAACACTGAAATGGAATAATACATCACATTGAAACCAAGACTCATCTGTTCGTCTGATTGATTTCCCCCATCCACAATAAACATCCCCAAAATACATCACAGTTTTGTTGTTTTCTTATACTTAAATGTTATTTTTTACTCGTATTCCTTGACTTATAGGTTGGTATGAGGCTGACCACCCATACTGTAAAAAATGGTTCACTTTGCCAATGTCACCCCTGTTTCAGGGAATGTCGGCAAGAGTTGCAGGGCTTATGTTCATTTGAGGTTTGGATTTTATTTGTAAGTACACAATCAGCATTTGTAAGCGCGAACTACACGTGTTTGTTTGTGGGCATACATCTGAGAGCTTTGAATGAATATATCCTTGCAACTTAGATTATAGATAGATAGATAGATAGAATTCGAATATCTGTGTATCTGTATATTTTTTAGAATTGATTCGCAACGCAACTAAAAAAAAAAAAAACGCAACTAAGCTACACATATAGTGTAACTTCTTGCCGCGTTATCCCCGAAGGGGTCGCATGTGGCGAGTTGAACCTATTTATTTTTACAGGTAAGGGGGCCGGCCTTACGCCAACCACTTCAGTTGAAGTGGGAAATCGATTCGAATATCTATTAATTCGAATTCATTTTAGAGATATTCGAATGCGTTCTAGAGGTGATAGAATTGTGTATATATACGAGTAGAAAAATGTGCTTGAATTCGTTCTAGAGATATTGAAATACGTTATTGAGGTCTATATAATATGATCTATAATCTAAGTTGTAAGCAAAGATATATTGGCATTTAAGGCTCATATTTGATGTATAAGAAGGCGCATGTAAGTAAGAGTTACACATGCTGCATGTGCACAATGTATATTCAAAATAAGCCAAACCTCACATGAACATAAATATTGCAGCTCTACCGCGTTTCCCTGAAACCGGGGTGGAATTGGCAAAAGTAAATCAAGTATTTACAGCATGGGGATCCAGCCTCATACCAGGTTATTTGTTCAGTGCGTATTTGAATTCGCTCTAAAGATAATATGTATTCGAATTCACCTTAGATGTATCGAATTCGTTCAAGAAATATTCAGGTAAGTTCGAAGATATTCGAATTGGCCACAGATGTATTCGATTTTTGTTTTTTATTTTTATTCTCTTGTATGTAGTACGCAGATGGTCATTTAAAGCATTAAAAAAAAACATTTTTTCTAAGACCTCCGTGGCTTAAGGTTCTCAAATAACATTACAGAAACTATGTTTTCTAAAAATTTGTCGTTTTCAATGTTTGATAAATATGTATCAAATTCAAGTAACAAAATAAAATAGAAAAAAATCGGATTCTAATTTTTTTCTGTTTCGAATATCAAGATATTCGAATTGACGTATTCGAAAAAAGAACACATTGTTCTTGGTCATAGACAAAAAAAAATCCCACGCCTTTATTTCGTTACCATGGCAATACTAGATTATAATTTTGTATGTTTTTAGTATTGTTGTCCGCACGCAATTTTTTTTTTTAGTTTTGATAATATCTTATTAGTGTTGCAAGGTGTAAGAACTTTTACGAGATAATTGTCTATGATTTTATTTTTGTCATACCGCCACACTCTGCTGTTTAAACAAAGAACACAATTGGAATAAATTTCAAAATATTCGCGCCATTTTTAGATTAATTTATAGTCTATGCTTCCCATTTCACTACTTCTTCTTCGCCTATAATCTAAGTAGCATATATAAATACACATTTAAGATTCACGCCTAAAGAAAACACGTGTAAGTTTGCATTGACACATGATGGATGCTTAGTAACAAAAAAATCTAGATTAAAATATGAGACTTCTTTAAAAAATATGGTTTTAAAAATTCGTCTGCTTTTACCAAGAGACCAGTCACAAAGGACTATCCAGCCTTATAGCAACTGGGTCATGCTTACAATATGACTAATTTGATGAAATGAACCATTTTTTGCCTTGCAACTTAGATTATAGATTATAGAGGGTCAGTCTCATGCCGCCCTATTAGTCGCAAAAAGGAAGGCAATTCACCAAGCTATTTTAATCTGGTCAGATACAGCTATAAAATAATAAATGAATAATAAGTTTTTATCCCGAAGAATTATCAATGAATACTAACCCAATGATCAGCTGTAATGATAGCTTTGATCCAGGATCAAAGCTATCATTACCCGACGCGACTGGAACCCGCGTGGTTTTTATTTCAAACACGCTAGTCAATGTAAACGAAATATTTAAATCGGATCCGTCATATCCGCCAACACAAATCACAGGTGTGAGAAATCATGCGGTTAATGAGAACAAGACCATGAGGTATATTATATACATTTTTAATTACTTAATTCATTTTTTTATTAAGGGCACTTCCCGTTTCCTACGACACCTGTTTATATACGTAACTTTGCCTCGGGTATGTTCGGTTCGTGAAGCAACATTCGGTTTTACAGACTCGCTATAAATTTAACCGATTTGCATAAGAAAACTTCGGTCATCCGAGGGAGAGGCCAGAAAATACTGCAACATTATTTTGTCATATAAGAGTCCGCATTGTATAAAAAAATTAATTAAATTAGGATGATTTATTCGGTGAGCGCTGTTTTTGTGTGTATCACACCTCAAGAGCCCTCCGCGAACTTGGTCGTCGCTGCAGAAAGCGCCAATTCTCAAGCAAGACCCAGTTGCTGTAAGGCTGGATGGACCTTTTGATAAAATCGTTCTTCTCTTTCCACGGTCAGTAACATCCGTTTTATTCATTCCAAAAAATGTCTAACGACCGTAATCATTTTTTTTTAAATAGATTTAAGGAAAGGAATGCAATCCACCAAACTATTTTACCTGGCCAGTTGTCTTCATGCGAAAGCAGAAGCTTGTGTGCATGCAACGGCATCTGTTGAACCAGGGTCGAAGTTATCGTCGCGGGATTCGAACCAGCGTTATCCGGTTCCAAATAACCTGTCTTGACTCCCGCGGCTATAACACCGACTCATAATTTACAATCTTTAATTACTTTCAAGATATTGTAAATAAATAAAAAGTTAATGTTTTTTCCATTATTTCCTCTTTGATTGCACATAAGATCATTCTTTAAAACTCAAAAGAAAAACTGGTTTTGGAAAATTAACCTATCAAGAAAAGAAAATACCAAATACACAAAAAAACATATTTCTTAAAAACACATTACAGTTTTTTTTTACTTTGGAATACAGATAAATAAATAGTCCATAAATATGTCACTATCATACTGTAAAGTAAGGACACAAAGTTGAAGAAAAATATAAATATTTTAAACTACAATTTTAGGGTGAGTATGTAGCCTTTTTAAACGCTACAGAACGTTGAATATCTCTTACGTAATTTTTTTTATGTTTTCTTTTACGACACGTGAAACTATTTGATCCTACCTTGTTCACATAAAGTAAGAAGAAATTGCCGAGGCTTACATTCAGAGACTTTATATTATTAATGTATTATAGTTTATCAATACAGAGTAGACAGGTATCGTATGGGCTCCAATAACCTGCTCTCCTTAAGGTGGACTCCAATCGGGTTATGCAACCAAAAAAGTCGTCTGATACACAAAAGTAGGCATATCTGACTCAAATGTACGTGTGGCTATTCTTGTATAATGAAATAATCCGTGGATTAACGAAATATGAGGTGTTTTAGTCCAATGATCAAAGGAGATTCATTCCATAACTGCTACTCTGCTAAATTCCTTACGACCTAAAGCGATAAGTTAGCGACTCGTGTCCAAAAATAAGATGTACTGTGATTTTTTATCTATGGAGTTCTTTCGTAAGCGCTAGCGCTCCTGACTTGTTTTGGAATTGTAAGGAATTTAGCAGAATAGCCGGTGACCGATTCGTAGTTCAGTGGTAACACTGCGGACTATGAATGGGAAGGTTGTGGGTTCGAATCCCGGCGGAGCACAAAAAATATAACATTTAAATTTTCAAATTTGCTCTTTGCTGGGTTGAAAAATTCATAAACCTTTACCAATGACCGGTCAAAAAAATGGCCATCCAGCCTTGCAGCAACTGGGTCTTGCTTGAGTATTGGTGCTTTGTAGTGACGACCAAGCTCGTACACCTTTGCGGTACTACAACAAGTGTCGTAGACCCCTAGAGTCTCTAGAATCTAGGGAGCCTCCCGCACAGGATTTCTTAAAAAAAAAAAAAACTTATTTCTATTCAAATGGGCGTTATAATTTCTGCATAATATGCATTTCAAAAACTATCACGATCTGAGAAACCAAGCTCTAAAGAAATTCTTTTCTTACACAATTACATATTATCCTAACACACAGTTTTTCTAAAATACTATTCCATAGAGTAGGTTTTAATACGGTGTAATTTCAAACAAAGCCACAAAAAAAATGAAACCATTAACTCTTTGTTACGACTCGTACATAGAACTAGTCGGCATTCAACATTCCTTAGAAAAGGGCATTTTTGAATGCGGATCCTGGTGATGCAATCGTGCAATTCATTTCCATTTTAGTCTTTTCCAAAGACGGTAATCTACGTTATTTTTCGTTTTCTTTTAATTTCTTTAGTTATAAAAATGAATTGAAACCATAATTGAAACACATGAAATCACTTTCTTATCATTTCCATGTATTTTTTTCCATTTATTGTTTCTACTTGGTAAATAGGTTGGTATGATGCTTACCCCCCATGATGTAAAAATTTAGTTCACTTAATTTGCCACTGCCACCACGGTTTCAGGAAAAGGCGGCAAAAGTTGCAAAGTTCATGTGAGGTTTAGTTTATTTTTAGTGTAGGTACACATGAGCATGTGTTTAATATGAGTCTTAAATAATAATATATTTATGCAACTTAGATTATAGATTGTATTGGCACACCTTTCGACCTTATGCATTAGAATTTGTTAAATCAAAATCAGGATTATACCTATTTTTTGTATTGAAAAACGAACAAAAAGGAATTATAAATACCTACAACTTGTTTGTGTATTGAACCTAAAATCAGAGTTGAACTGACTTTTCAGTATGCCGAAATTTACATTAAACTGGTTTTAAAATGAAAACCTTGTTGTGAATAAAGGAGTTACGGAACATTCAATGGA
Organism: Agapetus fuscipes; assembly: GCA_951799405.1. Lineage (NCBI taxonomy): Eukaryota > Metazoa > Arthropoda > Insecta > Trichoptera > Glossosomatidae > Agapetus > Agapetus fuscipes. Next base: position 710,956 of record OX637335.1, read on the forward strand.
GTATTAAAACAAAAAACAAAATTACTTCTTGACTGATAGGCTGGTATGAGGCTGACCCCCCGTGCTGTAAAAATCGGTTCACTTTTGCCAACGCCACCCCGGTTTCAGGGAAAAGCGGCAGGAGTTGCAAAGTTCATGTTCATGTGAGGTTTCGTTTATTTGTATGCACGCATGCAGAATGTGTAGGCGCGATTATGCTTGCGATATGTGCCTGTCTGTGGCCATGCATTTAATATGAGCCTTAAATGTTAGCATATCTTTGCAGCTTAGATTATATTATATATTATAGACATCAACTTTTGTGTGAGCAAAAATTGTCTTCAAAACGGATTAAAAATGAAAACTGTCTTACAAACAAGGTAAGAGTTCACGTACGCATGAATGCTGAATGTTAAACGATCATGTGGAAAAGGTAATAGGTGTAATTTTGTGAACAAGTTCAAAATGATAGCGCCAAAAAAGGAGCTACAACTTTTTCTCGCGTGTTCGTAAAAAACCACAGACAATAAAAAAATGTAATGTAGAATGTGTGGCTGTTACGTACATGCACGTGCTGATGAAATTTAAACATGGCGGCCGTTTGACAGATTGTTAAAAGGAAAGTGAAACAGAACTGTCAGTCTAATAGTGTGCCGATAATGGCGTTGTACAAATATGTCTTTTAAAGTGACATAACTTAAAAAATTTAGAGATCCATATAAAAATTGACGTTTCATTTGAAATAGGTCCTTCCTGTTTACTTATACACAGTTTTTTTTATATAATTGACTCGGCACGCTTAAAATTTGAGGAAAGAATATGATGTCACTTGGCTGAGCTTGAGGCAGGACAGAGCTGACTTTGAAAAATACCACCATGCATCCGGAATGGATATTCAAAATTCAGTTTTTTCGTCTATTGATTCCTTGACCTATAGGTTGGTATACTATGAGGCTAACCACTCATGCTATATAAATATGGCTCACTTTACCAATGTCACCCCTGTTTCAGGGAAGGTTGGTAAAAGTTGCGGGGTAAATGTTCATTTTTTTTTTTTTTTAATAAGTACGCATGCGCCATTTGTAAGAGCGAACCGACACGCGTGTCTGTTTGTGGGCATGCCTTTAATATGAATGTTTAATGTTAATATATCTTTGCAACTTAGATTATAGAAATGCTAAGTGAAACCTAGTTATTTGCACAAGTAAGAGGGCTAACCTTACACCACGACTTCATTTGAATTGGAAGTTTCCTAGCTCCCTCTCGTGATGGATGAGAGGACAGGTATTCATTTCTTGTGAACGCTGAGTAAACCTTGCAAGTTTTGAATAAACACTGGACAATTCGTCCCTCCAGAGCTTGTTTGGCTTATACCATCTGATTCCAAGATGACCCTTTAATGAAATTGTCTTAAAAATCACATTCTACACAATCTGAGCTAATAAAAAAACGTTAAACACGATAATGGGAGAGTTAAAAATTTTGAAAAGATTTTTGTGAAACACTGTGGAAATTCATTTTAAAAAATTGATTATTTTTCAATAAAAAATTAAAAAATAAAAGAAATTAAAAACTTTGTTTTATTCCACTTTTATTGTTTTTGAGTACCTATGTTACAAATATTTTCGGAATTATTTCCATCTTCGGGTAACTAACAATTACTAAATTTAAACTTAAAAATTAAGACAGTGGAGTGGGATCTATTGGTGGTAGTGGTAAGGGAAGGGGTAGAAAGGTAGATGTGTGGGAGGGAGATGGTGATTTTTGGGGCGGTTTTAAATACTTTTGAAATCCGTTTCCAGTGTTTATGAGACACATTGATCCAGTACACAAACTGTGAAATAACCTCTGATGGACATGCGACAAACAAGCCTTTTTGAACAGTCATCTACTTTTACTTAATTAGCATTTTGACAGATTAAAGTCGCGTCAATGTTCAGAAATGCAAATGGCGTCCAAAAAATTGTTACGTCGTTGCAATTTAATATCGTTGCGCTTGCGTCATCTCAGATATCTCCAATTAAAACTGATCGATATAACTTCTTGCATTTAATAGAATGAAAAAAAAACGGATTTTACTGACCGTACAAAAGAGAAGAACAGTTTTCTCTACGTTTCGTCGGAATCATATCCGACGTCCTCAGGAGGCGTGTGTCTTCTACAAAGAAGAACCACGAACTGTTGAATTATTGTTGTTTGATCGAGATCGAAGGTTGTAGGTAGGTACATCATGTACATTCATTAACCTTCGGTGATGCATCCATAGATGTCGCAATAGCTCCACTTGTATAGAAGGACGAGATAGTACTGGCCTCCATATACTGGAAAGTTTGTAGCTGTCGTCTCTGTTGAAGTTGGGGTGCCTGTGTATTTCGATTGCTTCCTTCACGAGTCGAGGGATGAGAAATCTTTCTTTAGATAAAATCTTTGTTTGCGTTTATATGTAATGCGACATTAGTAAACAAGAATAGACATTTAAAAAAGATGTCCATTAAAAAGAATCAGTGGTTTGAAAAGAAGTTGAAAGCTTTTATTTTCTTTTTACTTTTTACTTTTACTTTTATTTTCTTTATAATCTATAATTGGAAAATTTACTGGTCTTCTCAACTGTCAATCTAACCTTGTAATTTTTCTGTAACTGTTTTTTTCCATAATAAAAAAAAAAAAAAAAAAAAGCGTTCACGGCCGTCGGTTGATACCTACTGCAGAGTTGCTTTCCGGAATCCTTTGCTGGAGATTCCAAAGCTCCTGGCCTAGAAGTCTCATCACCACGATAATTCTAACCTACTGAATATCTGCAATATTTGTATGAAGACCTGTCAATCAAAGATGGCCGCATGTCAACAGCTGATTAGTCTTCTAATCTAATCTAAGTTGCAAAGATATGTATGTAACATTGGGGAATCACATTATATGCATTTTACAAGCAGACACGTACAAGTTCGCGCTTGCGCATGCCACATGTGAACCTAAATATAAAAAACCAAATCTCAAATGGACATACACCCGCAACTAGGGAATGCAATCTTGCAGCAAAATCGCAATATCGGTATTTACTAGATTATGTAATCCGATCTCGCGAAATCTCGGTATTTGCAAGATCTCGCATTTAGTGACCACGTGGTTACATTTTTTTGCTAAAAAGTGTCATTTTGCTGAGTATATTAAAATATAGGAAAGTATATACTGTAAAACCACCCATACTGTAAAAAATGGTTCACTTTGCCAATGTCACCCCTGTTTCAGGGAAGGTCGGCAAAAGTTGTGGGGCTTATGTTCATTTGAGGTTTGGATTTTATTTGTAAGTACACATTCAGCATTTGTAAGCGCGAACTACACTTGTTGGTTTGTGGGCATACATCTGAGAGCTTTAAATGAATATATCTTTGCAACTTAGATTATAGATTATAGATATAAAAAAAACTTTTATTGTGATTTTTTGACATCGCATCGAAAACAGATGCGAGATTGGTCTTTCAAGATTGATGCGAGACCTCGGTATTTCAAGATCTCGGTACACCAAGATTGCATTCCCTACCTGCAACTCTTGCCGTCCTTCTCTGAAACAGGGGTGGCATTGGCAAAGTGAACCATTTTTACAGCATGGGTGGTCAGCCACATACGCACATCATGGAACCATAAAGGATTAAAAGGATTACTGGTGACTGGATGCAGAAGGCCTAGGATAGAGATACTTGGAGGATGAAAAAATGTTGAAATTTATATATAGAAAAGGCGTGCTGGTTTAAATATTATTATCAAACGTTGTCAAAATGAATGAAATATGTGTTGTTTAAAGATTATACAACGTAGACACTCCAATTATTGTCTGATTTATGGTCGCGGTATTGCCATACTGCTGGATACATTATTTATTTTATTTTCAATGTAATGGCAACACATAGAAAAATATGAATCTATAGAAAGAACGAGCATTATAAAACGAAAAAAAATCGAATAAATTCAGCACAAACGTCAAAAAACAATAGTAACACGACCGGTTTGCCGGCAGACGCGTGCATAGGGTATAGGCAAATACTGTAACTGTAACTCTGTCGCCATTCCGCTAGGAGCGGCCAGAGCCTCTGCAGAGCTGCCTCCATTTTTTCCTATCCTGACATACCTCTTTCAATTCATTCATATCTATCACCTTTTTCATGCATTTTCTTCTTGTACGCTCACTTTGTATATCCCATTCTTTCACAATCTCCTCAATCTGATCACTCCATACTTTTCATAATAAGTATTTTTGAACTTACAAAAAATAACTCACTGCAACCCTTGCCGCCTTTGTCTATAATCAAGGGCGATATTTTAAAAGTGATTCAATTTTTACAGGGCCGCGGGTAAAACTCATACCTATGTATAACCTCATTTTTGTTTTTCTTTACTTTTTATTTATTTACCTGGCATGATTTGTAAGTTGAAATACACAATTGTAGAATACAGTAATAGGCGACATGAAATGTAAAAAATATCTTATATATATGTACAAAATTCTATTCAATGCTGTTGTATTCTTGTTTAAATAAAAAAAAAAAAAAAAAAAAAAAAAAACATGAATACTGCAACTCTTATAATAATAATATTAGGATGATTTATTTGGTGAGCGCTGTTTTTGTGTGTATCACTCCTCAAGAGCCCTCTGCGAGCTTGGTCGTCGCTGTAGAAAGCGCCAATTCTCAAGCAAGACCCAGTTGTTATAAGGTTGGATCCAAGTACTGTCCGCGCCCAATGTTGCTTCACTTCGGTGATCTATGGGAACCGGTGCTTTCAACATGGTAACGTCGGTGACATCATACCTTTGTATAACCCCATAACATGAATCCAACAACTCTTTCCGCCTTTATCAAAATCAGGGGTGATATTTTCTTGGGTGAACCATTTTTACAGTGGGAGTTGTAATCTTCATACCCATATATAAGTCAAAGAACTTTATTGAAATAAAAGCCTACATTTCTGCCTTTTCTTGAACACGACTTATTTTTTTAATGTTTGAACCAGCGTTTATTAATTGACATAAAATAAATTTAAATAAAAATGCCTCAAAAGAAAGTTATTAAAAAAATTAAAACTTCATAATGCATGGAAAGTATGCATTACACTTTTATTTATATTTTTTCGTACACATAATTATTGCTTAATTTAGAAAGGACATTTTTTATTGAAATCATAGTTAATAATAATTATACCATTCGTATAATAATTTCTCTTTGACTTTTTTATTAATTGCATTATTTTAGAAATGTCCATTAAAGATAGGTGGGCTGCAAATTCAAATTTCGAACGCAAAAGTGACGTACGACCATAAACAATAAATTATTATTGTACCATAGACTAGAATTATTTTGCGGCTATTAAATATGATTTTTTTTGTACCTATCAACTTTAAACGCATGTAAATGGAGCCCGCCATGATATTTCGAGTACGAATGTAAAGCGTTAACCACTAAACTAAGGACCGGTCGGGTTCTTTTCCTATCTGTGCTACCTTGTGACGTCATTCTGCTCTACAAATGTCACGGAAACCTACATCCACCTTAAAGGTAAAACTGAATAAGTGACGTATTAAGTTAACATGGGTTTATCAGATAAATGCATCTTTTTCCTATTTTCTACGAGAGAAAACACTAAAAAAAGTGAAAAATTAATTTATAAGTTTGTCATGAGTCTACATCTTCATCATCTAAGTTGCAAAGATATGCATCATTTGAGATTCATTTTAAATGCATTCCCACAAGCAGACACGCATATTTTGCGCTCACACATGCCGCATGTGGACCAACAATATAAAAACCCACCTGCAACTCTTGCCGACCTTCCCTGAAACAGGGGTGAGATCGGCAAAGTGAACCATTTTTTACAGTATGGGTGGTCAGCCTTTTACCAACCTATAAGTAAAGGAATACAAGCAATTAATTACATCCAGTTATACAAACAAACAAACATTAAAAGATCTACAAAACATCTATAAAAATGAAAATTGATTCTTGGACCTTAGCCGCCTACATTACAGATCAGCCGCCATTTTTTTCGGTCCTTACCTTTTTTATACAAGCTCTCCTTTTATTATGACTCTGGATATCCCATTCATTCACTATTTCGGAAATTTGGTCCATCCATACCTTTCTCGGTCTACCTCTACCACGACATCCATGAGTACTTCCTTATAATAAGTTCACTTACTACTGGGATAAATTACACACAAAAAAATGTGTTATCCACGATTTCTCAAATCAGTGAATCAGCACTCACTCTGTTTTACCTATAAGGTGGTGATTTAATAAATGAATACATTAGATTCGATTACACCTTGGAGAAATTAATTTTTGTTTAATCATAACACACGCCATGATATTAAGAATTACGCAAGCTTAGTTGATCCGGTTTATTGTGCAGAGCTAATCTGGTTTAGTCATTTTGTGAATAATAACACGTCCCCGTGTAGTAAAGGGCACAGCGCATATGAGCGCACCCACTTAAACGAAAATTAAGTCACTTTATTGGTATTTAATATTCTTGACATTTGAGTGATACAGTTTGAATCATATCCATTTATATATACGTGGGCCTTATCAAAGGTAAGTCAAAGAAGTGGTAACATCACCTGGGATATATCGGTTTCTTTGCTCTCCGTTAAATCAAGACTGTGGTTAAAAGTCTGCCTAGAAGTGCTACAAAGGCGATTGTGAATTCCTTTGTAGTAGTGGCCAGACTTGACTACTGCAATGCGATATATGCTGGCCAGCCCAAAAATCAGCTCAATAGGCTTCAATCGCTGCAGAACGCCGCAGTTAGACTCATACATGGGGCCGCAAAGTCCTGCCACATCACTCCTCATCTTCAAGCTCTGCATTGGCTGAAAATCCCTGAGAAGATCACTTTTAAAGTCGGTTTGCTCACCTTCAAAGCACTGCTTGGGAGTGCTCCGGGGTACCTGATGAAGCTGGTGTCTCCAGCCACTACAACCTCGCGCGGACTAACACTGAGGTCAGCTGCTTCAAGAAGCAGCTGCCTGGGCATCCCTGCAAGAAGGCCCCGCACTGTTTTTGGAGACAGGGCATTCAAGGCAGCCGCTCTCATGACTTGGAACGCTATTCCCGGCTCACTGAGGAAACTGGATATGGAGAGATCATTTAAAAGAGGTCTCAAGACTCACCTCTTCGTCCAATCATCAGCGCCTTTGTAGTGACACACTGTCATAAAAGGCGCTATACAAAGTTATCTATCTATCTATCTATATCATACAGTTCAGCCGGCTTCAATCTGTGCTGAACTCTGCAGCAAGACTCGTATTCGGGATGTCCAAATTTAATCATATTACTCCATTGTTAAAAAAGCTGCATTGGCTTCGTTTTCCGGAGAGGGTGGTCTACCGTGTTTGTCTGATGGTTTACAAAGCTGTCAATGGTACGGCTCCTTCATACTTGTTTGACATGTTCTCACCTGTTGAGATAGATTTGAGACGCCAAACTCTTAGATCTGCGGGGTGTGGGGTGGTTGACTTAGTCCAGCCGTCACGTCAGACGTGCACTAATTTTGGGGACCGTGATTTCCGGTTTGCGGGCCCAATGGAGTAAAACAGACTACCACCGAATCGACCGACCGGTCCGTAATCCAGTGGTAACACTTCGGACTCGTAAATGGAAGGTTGTGAGTTCGAATCCCGGCGGAGCACAAAAAATATACAATTTATATTTTCAAATTTGCTCTTCGCTGAGTTGAAAAATACACATAACACTGCGATCAGCAGCATCATGTCGCAGTCGGCTAGAGTTTCCAAGAAGGAAAAAGAAGACCGTTTTTGGAGATCGAGCCTTCAAGGTGGCTGCTCCAACGATATGGAACGGCCTCCCAGATGACCTGCGCGAAATGGATCTGGAGAGTACTTTTAGAAAGGGGTTGAAGACCCACCTGTTCGCGCGCTCATATGAGCAAGCGCCTTTGGGATGACCAAGAGTCATGAAAAGGCGCTATAAAAATACTGTATTATTATTATTATTAAAGACCGCTCACCAAAAGGTCCATCCAGCCTTACGACTCCGGTCAAAAAAAAAATCCCGTTGTTTGTAAAAATATATTTCTTGTACTTTATGGTCTTAGTAAAAAAGTGACATTAATGAAAAAAATCACGCGTGTTTAATATTTTTTTTTCTTAATTTTAAAGTTAGTTTTTTTTATGTAACTTAAAAAATGACGCCACAAAAAAATATTTACAAAAACTCGTTTTTTTTACTTTTTTTTGCTCGGATTATGTTGTTTTGTATTTTGGAAATATTTTTTTTCTTTATAATTATAGAATGATACAAATTCTAGTTTGTAGTGTGATTTTTAATAAAATAATGTGAATAGTTTTGGCGCTTATATGAAAAAACTGAAACTAATTAACTTATTTAATTCTGGAAAACAGTTTTTTCATATTATCTCAAAAACTATTCACATAATTCTATTAAAAATCACACTACAAACTAGAATTTGTATTATTCTATAATTATAAAGAAAAAAAATATTTCCAAAATATAAAACAACAAAATCCGAGCAAAGAAAAGTAAAAAAAACGAGTTTTTTTAAATATTTTTTTGTGGCGTCATTTTTTAAGTTATATAAAAAAAACTAACTCTTAAATTAAGACAAAAAATTATTAAACATGCGTGATTTTTTCATGAATATCACTCTTTTACTAAGACCATAAAGTATAAGAAACATATTTTTACAAATAACGGGATTTTTTTTTTGAACACGGCCTTACTACAGCCTTTAATACAGCGACGGCCAAGCTCGCAGAGGGCTATTGAGGTGTGATACACAAAAAAAGCACTCACCAAATAAATCATCCTAATATTATTATTATTATCTCAAATCAGTGAATCAGCACTTACTAAGTTTACCTTTAATTACGGTGGTAATAAATTATATTAATCTTTTTTTTAATGATTCTGACATCGGTAGATGATAGCTGGGAGTAATTTAGTTGAGTGCCTACAGGCAATTTGGTCGTCTCCTTGCAGACCAGATGGGTAGCCTACCATTATACTTCATACGCATCTCTGCAGAAATAACCAGTTTTTTTTTAATACGGGGGCAGGGAGACAACGTTCCGACAAGGATAGTTTAACCGGTCCGTAGTCTAGTGGTAATACTTCGGACGCTGTTTCAGGGAAGGTCGGCAAAAGTTGCAGGGTTCATTTTCCTTTGAGGTTTGGATTTTAATTTGTAAGAACGGATATTGCATTTGTAAGCGCGAACTTACACGTGTCTGTTATTATATAAAATTGACCAGTCCGTAGTCTAGTGATAACGCATTAAGCTCGTTGGTAAATCGCTGACTTAGTTCTTGTTTATCGTATACGCCATTGAGAAAATTTTACATGAGTAATGTTTGCATGTGTACTGGACCAATGTGTCTTATGAAATCAAGAAATTTATTTAAGAAATATTTAAAATAACTCTCACATTATCGAGTTTTAGGTTTTTCTTAGCTCAGATTGTGTAGAATTTGATTCATAAGACAACTGCATGAAAAAGTCATATTTGACAAGATTGGCGTATACGATAAACAAGAACTGGGAGAGCGAAATGGAAGGTCGTGGGTTCGAACGTTATATACCATTTAAAATTTACAATATGCATTTTGCTGGGTTCGTTCGAAAAGATTCGTATACCTTTACCAATGACCGGTCACCAACGGTCCATCCAGCCTTACAGCAACTGTGTCTTACTTGAGAATCAACGCTTTATAGCGACGACCAAGCTTGTAAAAAATCCGGTCGATAGCTCAGTTGGTAGAATGCTTGCATTCCATGCCGAGAGCAAGGGTTCGATCCCCACCGAGGGTGTAAGAAATGATTTCCCGTTGCGGTGTTAATTGCAAGCCCAAAATCAATACCAGCAAGGTTTACTTATAGTCTTCTGAATAAATGAGAACCAGCCCCCGCGGAACCTTGGAAACCTCCACTTTAACTGAAATGCTTGGCGCAAGGCTGGCCCCCTTACCTGGATAAATCAATTAATTCCGATATCCTTTGGGGATAACGCGGCAAGAAGTTTATATTTGCAGCTAAGTTGCGTTGCGTTACATCTTCGGGCGTTTTCCCCTAAATCATGAGACGCAAGAGGCCAGTAACTGTCCTAAAAGCTTGCCCGCTGTCCCCGTCTGCACAGCCTGCGAGATAGTCGGTGACCTTGCGCCACTACTCTACTGCCCCATCAGTGGACCACAGCGTCTGTATCACAGGTATACATTGAAATCACATGGAAACTTGATCAGCGCCTCCAGTGAGCGTTCAAGTTTCCATATATTTTTTCTTTAATGCTTTGGTTAAATTTACACATAATGTATATACTCTGGTGCTGTATCTTCAGAGGTTCCACGACAAGACGTCCACAGAAAAAAATTCCATCGAAAAAATGTCCACCAACAAAATGTCCACATGACAAAATGTTCACCGACAAAATGTCCACATGAAAAAATGTCCACCAAAAAAATGTTCACCAACAAAATGTCCACATGACAAAATGTCCACCAACAAAATGTCCACATGACAAAATGTCCACCAATTAAATGTCAACCAATAAAATGTCCACCAACAAAATGTCCACATGACAAAATGTCCACATGACAAAATGTCCACATGACAAAATGTCCACCAAAAAAATGTCCACATGACAAAATGTCCACATGACAAAATGTCCACATGACAAAATGTCCACATGACAAAATGTCCACATGACAAAAGGTCCACCAGCAAAATGTCCACCGACAAAATGTCCACCGACAAAATTTCCACTGACAAAATGTCCACCAATAAAATGTCCACATGACAAAATGTCCACATGACAAAATGCCCACATGACAAAATCCCACCGACAAATTTCTACCAACAAAATGTCCACCAACAAAATGTCCACATGACAAAATGTCCACCAACAAAATGCCCACCCTACAAAATGTCCACATGACAAAATGTCCACCAACAAAATGCCCACCCTACAAAATGTCCACATGACAAAATGTCCACCGGGCACCGACAAACTGTGGGCATTATGTTTGTGAGTATTTTTAACGTTATGTCGGTGGATATATCGTCGTTGGATATTATGTCGGTAGATATTGTTTTTTTTTTTTTTTTTTTTTTTAAATAATTTATTCAACAAAACAGGAAAATACATTAAAATATATAAAACAATAATAAAAATATATACAATTGATGTTGTACCTTCCCAATTACAAATATAAGTATTAAAAATAAAAAGAATATAAAAAAAGAATATAAATATAAATACTAATGACAGTAAGATATTTTTTCATACAATGTTGACATTAAATATAAGTATTAAAATAAAAAAAAAAAGAATATAAATATAAATACTAATGATAGTAAGATTTTTTTTTTTTTTTTTTTTCAAACACAAAATATAAAATATAAAAACCTATTAAAATAATCATGATAACCGTAATGACACCAAACAATAAGAGATAAAAACAGAATTACATATATCAAATCAGCCTTACATTCACTTGAACATGCCAATATTTTTAATTATAATTTTAATTTTTCCCACTCACTAATACCTACACACAGAAATTCTAGTCAAAATTCATTATATTTCATGAACACGTTTCTATTATTATTACAATTACAATTATTATTTTACATCATTAATCAAGAATTAAATTAAATTAAATTATTTGTGTCGGTGAACATTCAATCCCGTGGATATTTTGTCTGTGAACATTATGTCAATGGACATTTTGTCGTGCCACGGCCTTCACAGAACCTTCGGGTTCAGTATTTTTAGCCTGAGATGGTAAACTCTGCCCTCAAGGCGCAACAAACATATTACACTTCATTCTGATACGAACTCGACCACAGAAACATTTGCTACAAAATAAAATGAAAAATATATATACTTTTATGAGGAAATCTATTTACACAGTGAAAGTTCCTTGACTTATAGGGTGGTATGCGGCTGACCACCCATACTGTGAAAAAATGGTTCACTTTGCCAATGTCACCCCTGTCTCAGGGAAGGACGGCAAGAGTTGTAGGGCTTATGTTCATTTGAGATGGGTTTTTATAATGTAGGTCCACATGCGGCATGTGTTAGCGTAAAATGATACATGTCTGCTTGTGGGAATGCATTAATATAGGTAAATCTTAAATAATTTATATCCTTGCAGCTTAGATTAGATTAAATTAGATTAGAAAGTCCATTTTTTTAATTATTTAAAAATTAAATTGGATAAAAATAGAGTTTGAATTCACTTATTTATTTCTTTTTTTGTTTGCTCAAACATTTTCACCTAATGAGGCATCTTCAGATAACCATTAACCATTCTGCTGACCAAATAACTAATTCCAGTAACCATTCTCCTCCTGAAGATGCCTTATTAGGCGAAAATGTTTGAGCAAACAAAAAAATAAATGACTAAGTGAATTACAACTCTGTTTTTAACCAATTTAATTTTTAAATAATTGAAAAATATATACTCAACGAACCGGTGTAAGTACGAAAATATGTAAAAAACGTTCACCAAGCCTTTACAAGAAATGAGTACAAGAATGAGCTCCTTGACTGATAGGTTGGTACGAGGCTGACCACCCGTGCTGTAAAAATCGGTTCACTTTTGCCAATGCCACCCCGGTTCAGGGAACGGCGGCAGGAGTTGCAAGGTTTATTTCCATGTGAGGTTTTCTGTATTTGTATGCACACATGCAGAATGTGTAGGCGCGAACCTACATGTGCCTGTCTGTAGGCATGCATTTCATATGAGCCTTAAATGCTTACATATCCCTGCAGCTTAGATTATAGATTATAGTACAAGCCTCCGCGGGAGCTGAGAAACACCTACCTACTTCAACTGAAGTGGTTGGCGCAAGGTCGGCCCCCCCTTACCTGTAAAAAATAATAGGTTCACTCGCCACATGCGACTCCTTCGAAGAGAACACGGCAAGGAGTTGGACTATATGTGTAGCTTAGTTAGGTACTAAAGCATCCCCGCAGAGCTTTTCTGACTTATATACCATCTGATTCAAAGATGACCTTTCAATGAAATTATCCTAAGAATCACATTCTACACAAACTGAGCTAAGAAAACTCGATAATGTGAGAGTTGTTTGAAATATTTTTAAAATCAATTTCCAGTTTTCATAAGACACATTGGTCCAGTACACATGCAAACATTGCTCATGTAAAATTACCTCTGATGGACATAAGACAAACAAGCACCAAAGGAACCAAAGGTTGCAGGCGCGTGCATTGAGTATAGAAAAATACATTTCAGAATAAATATTTTTCTCTCATTCCTTTGGAAAAACTCATTTGAAATTGACTGAAGTGCTAACGATGGCTCCATTTTTTTTTTTTAAGAAATCCTGTGACTTCCTAGATTCTAGAGACTATGGGAGTCTATGACACTTGTTGTAGTGGCACAGAGGTGTACGAGCTTGGTCGTCGCTACAAAGCGCCAATACTCAAGCAAGACCCAGTTGCTGTAAGGCTGGATAGACCTTTGGTGACCGGTCATTGGTAAAGGTTTTATGAATTTTTCAACCCAGCGAAGAGCATATTTGAAAGTATAAATGGTATGTGTTTTGTGCTCCGCCGGGATTCGAACCCACAACCTTCCCATTCAGAGTCCGCAGTGTTACCACAGACCTTTAATTTTGAATTGTAAACTTGAATACCAAGCTTGATTGTTTTTTTACCATATTATATTGCCTACCTATTAGATGCATGTGCCTGTATGGGATGCACGCCCCTGAAAGGCTGGGTATCGATGTTTTTAATTTATTTAACGAGCTCCCATCTCTGTACTGTACTCTGGTAAATCAACCGGTCGTCCTTACAAAAACACTTTCGAGTCTTTTTAAAGAATCCAGTTTGCGCATCCACTGGTCGATAAAAATGCAGGGCACGGCCGGTTAATTTATATTTACAGGTGAGGAGGTCAACCTCGTAACGAGAAAATATATTGTGGCATTTGTAGATGAGTACGCGTGTTTTTTTTCAATAAAATCACATTATCCCTTCACTAAAAGGTTGGCATGAGGTTGACCACGAATACTGTAAAAAATAGTTCAATCTGTCAATGTACCCCTTGTTTAAGGGCTTTGTTTTTATTTTGTTTTACATTCCTTAAATCTAAATCTAATCTTAATCTAAGCTGCAAAGATATATATAATTTAAGATTCATATTAAACGCATTCCCACAAGCAGACAAGTATAAGTTCGCGCTAACACATGCCGCATGTGGACCTACAATATAAAAACCCATTCTCAAATGAACATAAGCCTTGCAACTCTTGCCGTCCTTCCCTGAAACAGGGGTGACATTGGCAAAGTGAACCAATTTTTATATTATGGGTGGTCAGCCGCATAACAACCTATAAGTTAAGGAACAAACGAATGACATTTTAATTATTCCAAGATTTTGGGGCGGGGCTTGTCTAATTCTCGGTTTTAGTTATCTCGAACTGGAGTATTTTGAATAATAGTTCAAGTAACAGTTAACTACAATATAATTTAACTTGAATATACCGGGCCTTCGAAAAGATCTAGTTTTGTAGATTGTTTTATTCCTTTTCTTTTGGGGTCACTCAAATAACGATCCAGTTTAGAGTAGAAGGGCAAAAGTTGCACGAAATTCCGAAAGTATGATTGATTGATTCTTTGACTTTCAACTTTTGTGTTGGCGAGTGAGTCATGATCATGAATGCAAAAATTTAGTAACTAAGGAGTAAAAGTCCTGTCGATAGTTAACAGTTAAGGAGACCAATTTTGCTACCACGCTTAGGTCAAGTACCTTCTCGTATTTTCAACGTTAGCTTATGTGACGTACAACTTATTAAAAAAAACGGTTCCAGGATAAAACAGTGATAGAAAAACACATAACAGAACGATACGTGATAGAACTGCTATGACAGAACAACACTTAACAGAACATCACTATAATTGTACATCACATAAGTAACAAAACATCACAGATTTAATTCCATCTTTGACCTACGAGTACCAAATAAATGCTGTAATCTAGCAAAATTTCCCTGATTATATTACATAGTCACATAGCCAGGGGATATTTTGAACGTTCGGTACTCATTCAATACCTCTTTAATTCTGATAAAACATAAGCATTAAATGTGTGTCTATTTTAGTGATATTTCTTGAATTAAAAATAATAGTGTGTTCATTGTCTGACTAAATGCTGTAAGCTAGAAAGAATTCCCTGATTATTGGGAATTTTCTATGTATGACATCACATAGCCAAGGGATATTTTAAATGCTCCGACCTCATCCATAAGAAAATTAATATCTAGGGCATAAAGCATAATGCTAAAAACACGCTATAAATAATCTATGTACCGTTGGGTATAATATTATTGTCTATTATTTTGATGCTTAGTCTATGGTGATTTATTTTCCCGCCTCGGGGCAGGTTTGCCAACTTCACAGCGATACATATCAGTGGTAGGTACTCACAGTAATTATAATATTATTATTATCTATGGTATTATAAATACGTAAACGTATAGATGTGTTGAGATGGAAAGCGAGGACACGCGCCAACTATGAGATAAAAACAGAGATCCTCAAACTAGAGAAAAATAAATTACTGAAAAACTTTTTTTATAGAAATCTATTAGGTGTAGAGACGACCTAGCTCTCTAAATAATAATATTGCTACGTAAAAGGTAAAACCGAGTAAGTGCTGATTCACTGATTTGAAAAACCATAGATTCAACATTTTATTTCGAGTAACTTCCCATAGTAAGTAAATTACTAATTGTAAGGAATGAAAAACTTCTAAAATACAGGAATTTCACACTTTTGTAGTGTTTTCTCTCGTAGAAAATAGTGAAAAAGGTGCATTTATCTGAGACACCCATGCTAGCTTAATATTATATATTTAATATTATATATTTTATTCAGTTGATCTTTAATCTAAGTGGTAGGGTTATATTAACATTAAAGATTCATTATAAATAAATCACTTTTGTGTTCTTTTGGGTTTGACAATGTTCTACTAGCAGCTCTAACATCTGCTCGCAGTTTTCAAACTCGCCTTGAAGATGCTTTCTGCTCGTGAGAGCTAAACGTCGGCAGATGTGGGAGCTGCAAGTAGAACATGGTTAAGCCCGAAAGAACACAAAAGGGATTTATTTATTATTAGCACCGGCCATAAAAAGTGAAAGTTTCAATTTTTTTATGAATTAAAGATTCATATTTAATTCACGCCCAAAATCTCGCGGGTACATAATTAAATTTTAAAATACAAAACTGAAACATGAAAAGGTGCAGCAAGATTGACGTCTGAAAACGTTGCCTATGACACCAATGAAACGTCAATGATAATGTAAGTTCAACTACATCCTGATCATCCGTTGAGATTTTTTATTATTATTTACAATGGGTGACGTCAAACAAGGGTTTTTTTTCAAGGGCGAAGTCTATTTTTTACCTTGAAATAAAAAGAAAAAAATGTTTGAGAACGTGTGCTTTCCTTCACGCCATCAGGCTTCTGAGCGCTCTAAATTAATGGCCACCTCAATCATTTTTAAAGATTATACATCTGAGAATGGGTATGTACAAAATACTGGTTAGATATATTACATACGCGAGCGTTTTTAGAACTTACCTCCTCAATGTCTATGGTCGGTGTATATTTTTTTGTCTATGGCCACCGCCAACGTCATCTGGGCATATTTTTATCAGATTTTCCTTTCTGGTATGAGCCTAACCACCCATAGTGTACAAAATTGTTCAGTTGGTCAATGTCCCCCCTGTTTCAGAGAAGGTTGGCAAAAGTTTCATGGTTTATGCTAATTTGAGATTTCAATTTGTAAGCACACATGCAGCCTTTGTAAACGCGAACTTACACGTGTTTGTTTGTGGGCATTTATGAATTTTAAATGTTTATTTATTTTGCAACTTAGATTAGGTACATATATACTCTATAACTATATACCAGTCCGTAGTAGATGGGTTAAAAAAATCATATACCTTTACCAAAGACCGTTTTATCAAAGCCGTCCATCCAGCCTTACAGTCTTGCTAGAGAATTAGCGCTTTCTACGGCAACGACCGAGCTCACAAAGATTTAATTCACACAAAAACAGTGCTCACCAAATAAATTATCCTAATATTACTATTATTATTATTTTAAATAGACACTTAGGTATACTATGGATGTGTATCCTTTAAAAATAGGTTTTTTAGACCTACAAGCACAACAATACATGTATTTTCTTATTTCTCAATTTTTCATCAGCTCTTTATGAATGAAGTATTAAATATAAAACTGGCTGCGAGCTCTTTATTTCATTTTCTTTGTTCGACGCCGACAGATGGGTGTAGAGATTAAAGTGAAATTAATCAGAATTTAGCAACGCCATTCTTCCAAGGCCCGTTATTTACTGCAACCCATAATATTATGTGTTGCTCTTATTATTAATTAAAGAACTAGACCAATATCAACATCATTCGTTAGATTTTACCCTAGCAACCCCGGCCAGATGATGTCACATTTTCTTTAAACGCAACTCGGTTCTAAAGAAGTAACGCCAAAAGGGGAAGTTTATCAGGAGTACCTGATGATAATGATGGCGATGATGAGTTGATGATTTCTTTATAGCGCCGTTTCGTGTTTTCACTCCAACGGAGATTGTGTAAATGATGCCAGAAATTTTCTTGTCTTCAGTGCATTCCGGAACTTTCCATGGTCCTCTAGCTCTCTCACATGATGTGGCAGGTGGTTCCAGGCCAGAGGACCAGCAACTGCAAATGCACGCTCTCCAAACATTGTGTTAGCCTGCTCTTATGGGAGGTACGCTTGTTCACACTCATGCCCTGCTCACCTCCTTTCTTACTTGCCTCGCGCTATGAGCTGGATGTAAACGGGGAATAAAGAAAAAAATACTTGTCCATGGCAAAAATGTTTTTTGCGGTATACGAAGCGATTACCGCCAAAAGTGAAAGTTTATCGGGAGTCCCTGCTCTTATGGAAGGTGCACATGTTCGCACACATGTCATGCTTACTTCCCTTCTCATTCGCTTCGCGCTAGGAGGTGTATAAAGAAATACCCATGACGTGATACTTGTCTATGGCAGCCAAATGTTTTTTGCGGTATCCGAATAAAGTGATTACCGCCAAAAGTGGAAGTTTATCAGGAGTCCCTGCTCTTATGGGAGGTACGCCTATTCACACGCATGCCCTGCTCACTTCCCTTCTCACTCGTCTCGCGCTAGGAGATGAATGTAAACGGTGTATAAAGAAATACCCATGACGTGATCCTCGTCTATGGCAGCAACGTGTTTTGCGGTATACGAAGTGATGAGTCCCTGCTCTTGTGGGAGGAACGCCTGTTCACGCGCATGCCCTGCTCACTTCCCATCTCACTCGCGTCGCACTAGGAGATGAATGTAAACGGTGTATAAAGAAATACCCGTGACGTGATACTTGTCTATGTAATCTACGTGTTTGGCGGTATGCGAAGCTAATTTGAGTAATAATAATATGGCGGTAACTGCTGTCATTTTCGTCAGTTTAAAAATTATAAACAATGGCGGCATTAGCATGCGATGAATTATTGATGAGGGCAACATTACTACAATGTGTCTAATGTCTGTTTATTCCACTTGCAATACTCGCTTGCGTTTCGTATTTACAAATTGTTACACCTGATACTCAACTAATACCACGCCTTTTTAAAGAATACTAGAATTAAGAAAAAAAAAAACAAAACATAACAACAACAAAAACAAATTGTATTAGGTTACGGGGCGAGTAAAATTCCATAATGTACGACCGGTTTCTGAAAGGTGACAAAGTGAATGCCTCATCAATTAATAATACTAGAATTCTTTGACTAATAGGTTGGTATGACTGTATGAGGCTGATCCCCTAATCTAATCTAATCTAATCTAAGTTGCAAAGATATGTTACAATGGAGATTCACATTACATGCATTCCCACAACCAAGACACGTACAAGCTCGCGCTTGCACGTGCCTCATGTGAGCCTACAACATAAAAACCAATCCCCCATGCTGTAATAACTTGGTTCACTTTCGCCAATGTCACTCCGGTTTCAGGGAAAGGCGGTATGATTAACAAAGTTTATTTTCAGGTAAGTTTTGGTTTATTTGCACGTACCTATTTCAAGTTAGCAACAGTATCTCTGCAATTTAGATTATAGGGTCTTACTCGGCTTTGACGGGTCTGAATTCTAGAGATTCGCGCTACGGACTCGTAAATGGGAGGTTGTGGGTTCGAATCCGAGAGGAGCACAAAAAATATGTCTTTTATATTTTCAAATGTACTCCTCGCTGGGTGAAAAGTCAATAGAACTTTACCAAAGGTCCATCTAGCCTTAAAGCAACACGGACTTAAAAATGTAATTTGTAATGGTATGCGGCTGACCACCCATGCTGTAAAAATGGTTCACTTTGCCAATGTCGCCCCTGTTTCAGGAAAGGACGGCAAGAGTTGCAGGGTGTATGTCCATTTGAGATTTGATTTTTATGTTGTAAGTTCACATGCGGCATGTGCAAGCGCGAACTTGTACGTGTCTGCTTGTGAGAATGCATATAATGTGAATCTCCAATGTAACATATCTTTGCAACTTAGATTAGACTTGGTTGAGAATTGGCGCTTTCTATTGCGAAGACCAAGCTCGCAAAAGGCTCTTGAAATGTGATTTATACAAAAACAGCACTAACTGTAACTAAATGAATCATCCTACTATTGTTTATTCATTTATCTTTTGCCTTTTCTTTAGCAACCCATTTTGAATTTAAAAACCGTGAGTTTGACAGAAAAGAAGCCGAAAAAAGTGATTTAGGTTATCCGAGTACATTTAATTGAGCCGCTCCGAGAATATTGGTTAATCGTGACACATATTTCTAAATTTCCTCAACAAAGGAAAACGTATTGCGACGAGTTGAAAAGCCGCCATCATGGCGTGTCATAGACAAGAGCAGTGATCGTCAACACGTGCTATAATCTATAATCTAAGTTACAAGAATGTATTGTTTTTTTGGAAATAGGAGGTTTGGGGCCGTCCATAAATTACGTCATCGATTTTTGCCGATTTTCGACCCCCTCCCCTTACAATCATCCTATAGTCATTATCTAATGACCCCTCCCCCCTCTTTCTGTAATAATGGATGAGCTTAATAATTAATATTGTTATATTTCCTTGACTTATAGGTTGGTATGAGGCTGACCACCCATACTGTAAAAATGGTTCACTTTGCCAATGTCACCCCTGTTTCAGGGAATGTCGGCAAGAGTTGCAGGGCTTATGTTCATTTGAGGTTTGGATTTTATTTGTAAGTACACAATCAGCATTTGTAAGCGCGAACTACACGTGTTTGTTTGTGGGCATACATCTGAGAGCTTTGAATGAATATATCCTTGCAACTTAGATTATAGATTATAGATTATAGATATATCTTACATAATATTATGTATATTTTGTAGAAATTGATATTTACAAGAACGACGTCACTTTTGGTACTCGTACGTCATTTGCCATCATCCGCAGACCAGACTCCCCCCCCCCCTTAATTCAAATGACGTAATATATGGACGGCCCCTTTGCAGAAATCGAATCGGAATATCCAGAGTCATAATAAAAGGAGAGCCTGTATGAACAAGGTTATGTCTCTGGAGGAAATGAAAGAAGTGTGTAAGGACAGAAAGAAATGGCGGTTGATCTGTGATGTTGGCGGCTAGGGTTTTTTTAAATAAGAATTTGTTTTCTATTTGTTTTTGATGTCCATACATATTATAATTTGTTGATTTAAAAAAAAAATATTGTTTTGTATGTTCCTTGACTTATAGGCTGGTATGTGGCTGACCACCCATACTGTAGAAAATGGTTCACTTTGCCAATGTCACCCCTGTTTCAGGGAAGGTCGGCAAGAGTGGCAGGGTGTATGTCCATGTGAGATTCGGGTTTTATATTGTAGGACCACATGCGACATGTTTAAAAGCGCGAACTTGTGCATTTATGTTTATGAAAGTGCATATTATAATGTGAATATTTAATGTTAAGTACATATATTTTGCAACTTAGATTAGATTAGATTAGAACTTCTTTTTATATGAAACCCAACTAATTGTGATAATTGATTTTCTTTGATGTTTATTATTATTTTTATGTGTTTAATATAATATAATAATCTATCATCACAGTTGCAAATGTATTTCAACATTTAAAATTCATAACCATTAAATGAATGCCCAAAAACAGACGCGTGCAAGTTTGCGCTTGCAAATGCTGCACGGACTGATGCGCGAATGGAAGGTTCTCCAAGAAAAACGAGGAATAGAGTAATACGAATACTATGTTTTGATTTTTGGTGTATAAAATATTGATTTATATTACTTTTCTCAACATTTCTTTATTTATTTTATTTATTTGTTTATTTACGGCATAAGCCTTTTACAAAATTAGTAACATAATAACATTATTAGAACTTTCATATTGTATTGTTTGTGTTTTTTTTAAAGAATAAGGGCCTGTTGCACCAAACTCCAATCAGACGAAAATCAAAATTAAGTGTGATTTCTCTCTTTCAAATCAAACAATTGATTGCAAATACGTAAGTCAGCTGATGTGAATCATATTTCCTGTTCCAATTCCATCACATTTTTACCAACTTTCGAGAAATATTTAACCGAGGTCCATACCAGAACTAAGCAATCAAATTTGATGTTTCAATCAAATATTGATTGGAGGTTGGTGCAACAGGCCCTAAATGTTTACTTACAATAAAAAAAACAAACCTTAGAAAAGAATATAAGCCCTGCAACTTTTGCCGACCTTTCCTGAAACAGGGGTGACATCGGTAGAGTGAACCATTCTTTACAGAATGGGTGGTCAGCCTCATACCAGCCTATAAGTCAAGGAATAATGGTTGGGATAGAATAATAAATGCAACTAAGCTACACATACAGTGTAACTTCTTTCCTGCGTTATCCCCGAAGGGGTCGCATGTGGCGATTCGGGACCTATTTATTTTTACGAGCCGGCCTCACACCAACCACTTCAGTTGAAGGGGGGATTTCCTAGCTCCCCGCGGGGCTGGTTCTCATTTCTTGTGTAGGCTGAGTAAGCCTTGAGATCGAACCCTTGCTCTCGGCATGGAATGCAAGCATTCTACCAATTGAGCTATCGATCTTTTTACGAACTTGATCGTCGTCGCTGCAAAGCACCAATTTTCAAGCAAGACTGAGTTGCTGTAAGGCTGGATGGACCTTTGGTGACCGGTCATTGGTAAAGGTTTATGAATTTTTCAACCCAGCGAAGAGCAAATTTGAAAATGTAAATGGTATTTTTTTGTGCTCCGCCGGGAATCGAGCCCACAACCTTCCCATTCAGAGCCCGAAGTGTTACCACTGAACTACGGACCGGTCAAATAGATTATAATATATATTATTATGTTTGAAAGCAATGTGCCTTACAAATTATTGTAAATTTTCTTGAACCAATGGTTTAGAGCCACTGGAGGACCATAGACTAAGCAAGATGCTCAAATAGTATTATACCTACCAAAATAAAAATAAAATAAAATTAGGCCCTTTGTTCAAACATCAGGTTTAATTCAATGAAAGTGTAAAATTAATTACCCAGTTTATTGTCGGCCCTTTATCATGACGTTTCTTGGTTTCGTAAGTCGAGCGACTTTATATCAACCTTATCTAATCTAAGTTGCAAATATATTTTTAATATTTAAAATTCATTATGAAATGCACGCCCACAAACAGACACGTGTAAGTTCTCACTAGCAAATGCTGCATATGTACAATTCAAAAACCATACCTCAAATGAACCCAACACCTGCAAATTTTGCCGTCCGTCCCTGAAACAGGAGTGACAGGGGTAACCTACCTTAGTTTTAATGCAAAATTTATTCATTCGCAACTTAGCTACACATTTAGCGCAACTTCTTGCCGCGCTATCCGTGAAGGGTTTCGTGAGCGTTCATTTTGTGTGAATCACACCTCAAGAGTCCTCTTCGAGCTAGATCGTCATTATAGAAAGCGACAATTCTTAAGCAAGACCCAGTTGCTGTAAGGCTGGATGGACCTTTTGTAAAGGTATATAATTTTTTCAACCCAGCGAAAAGCATGTTTGAACATATGAATGATATATTTTTTCAACCCACAACCTTCCAGTCACGAGTCCCAAGTGTTACCACTAGACTATTGACCGGTCAAATATGCCACTCATTTAGTTAACCTTTTAGGTATCGATATTTAAAATTAAATTAATGCAGCTACATGTGAGATGAGCTAAAAATCTCAATTTAAAAATATTTGAACTATGATGTTGCAATTAAAACAAGTCTGGCTACTGTTCAATACTGATTAATGCATTAATTATAAAGAATATATTACGTGATTCAATCGCTTAATGTGTGTACCATTTAAAAAATAATAAAAAAAACTAGCATGCTAAAAATAGCGTACTCAGCTAAATCAAATGTTTATTTAATTAATATTTTTATTTTTTAAGGATCAATTATTCCAATAAAACACTGCTTTATTTTTACTTTAATTTCACTTATTTAAAAAAAAACATTTACTATCGTTGTCGATATATTATCACCGTCAGGTAATAAAATTATTATTTAATTAATTACCTCAATGTCAGCTCTATCTTTAATCTAAGTTGTAAAGATATGTTACATTTAATAATCGTATTAAATGCATTTCCATAAGCAGACACGTATAAATTCGATCTTGTACATGCCGCATCTGGACTTACAACATAACAGACCAATCTCTAAGGAACATAAGCCTTGCAATTAAAGATTTTAAATAATGATTACGGTCGTTAGACATTTTTTGGAATGAAAAAAAAAACAGATGTTACTACCCGTGGAAAGAGAAGAATGATTTTCTCTACGTTTCGTCAGAGTCATATCCCACGTCTTCAGGAGGCGTGTGTCTTCTACAAAGAAGAATCACGAACTGATAAATTGTTGTTTTTTGCTCGAGGTCGAAGGTTGTAGGTACAATTATTGACCTTCGGTGATGCATTCATAGATGTCGTAATAGCTCTACTTGTACTTCTGTACAAGTATATCTTTGAAAATGACAAAATTAATTTTAATAAAAATCAGAATAAGCCGCCAACATTACAGATTAGGCGCCTAAATTTTCTTTCCTTTTCTGTACTTGTGGACTTTACAAATAAAGTTTACTAGATCGGATTCGAATTGAAGATGGACACTCATCTTAAAGAAGATGGCCGTCTATTTGATTTACTTATGATAATTAGGTACTCCAGCTGATGTATCTGCGCGCACTTGCCTGTATCGGATGCTGGCTCCGAGTGTTGCCCAACCGCAAGCAATGCGCCGACTTCTTTTGATTTTAATTTGCCGCCATTTACAGCTCAAGAAGCGACAGAATGGGGTACGCGCTGCCATTGACTCGAATCTTGTTAGCCGCTGAGGAGGTTCAACATGACAACGATAAAAATATGTTTTTATTTGTTGTAAGTAAAAAATAATAATATTTATCAAATCTAATTTAATCTAAGTTGCAAAATATATGTAACATTAAAGATTCACATTACATGCACTTTCACAAACAGACATGCACAAGTTCGCGCTTAAACATGCCGCATGTGGTCCTACAATATAAAACCCCGAATCTCACATGGGCATACACCCTGCAACTCTTGCCGACCTTACCTGAAACAAGGGTGACATTGGCAGAGTGAACCATTTTCTACAGCATGGGTGGTCAGCCGCATACCAACCTATAAGTCTATAATCTATAATCTATATATATAAGTCAAGGAACAAAAATAAAATATTAGGATGATTTATATGGTGAGCGCTGTCTTTGTATGAATCACACCTCAAGAGCCCTCTGTGAGCTTGGTCGTTGCTACA
The DNA here is from genome assembly GCA_951799405.1 of Agapetus fuscipes. NCBI lineage: Eukaryota > Metazoa > Arthropoda > Insecta > Trichoptera > Glossosomatidae > Agapetus > Agapetus fuscipes. The sequence continues at coordinate 735,852 of OX637335.1, forward strand.
GAAAGCGCCAATTCTCATGCAAGAACCAAATTGCTTTAAAGCTAGATGGACCTTTAGTAAAGCCATATGAATTTTTTAACCCAGCGAAAAGCTTATTTGAATATGTAAATGGTACCTATATTTGTTGTGCTCCACCGGTATTCGAACCCACAATATTCCATTTACGAGTCAGAAGTGTTAACCACTAGACTACGGACCGGTTATGTGACTTTAAACTGAAAATTACTACCCATACGATTGACATACGTGTGTCCTTTTCATTCAGTATAAAGTCGCTATACTAGCGATGAAAATACCGAACCATAGTATAGTGTATGGGGATGTATGAAAACTTTTTAAAAAAACGTTACACCATAGACAAGATGTTCAGAAATCATTCCGTGTGAAAAGTAACTGAGATTGGTCAATCGCTGCCTTAGTTCTTGTTTATCGTATACGCCATTGAGAAAATTTTACATGAGCAATGTTTGCATGTGTACTGGACCAATTTGTCTTATGAAAACAAGAAATTTATTTAAAAAATATTTAAAAGAACTCTCACATTATCGAGTTGTACGGTTTTTCTTAGCTCAGATTGTGTAGAATTTGATTCTTAAGACAACTGCACGAAAAAGTCATATTTAACAAGATTGGCGTATACGGTAAACAAGAACTGGGGGAGCGCAATGTTAACAACAGTTTCAAGCAATAATTATTGATTTAATTCAAATGCTCAATTCTGAACCGCCCTCTAGCAGATGATCCACATAACTTGAATCTCCATAGTTTGTCTCACTCACAGTCCGCACAGTCGACCTTAATCATCCAGCTTATGTGACCTGACTGCATACAACTTCATTTACATTTAAATTGCAATTAACGAACTCTAGAATCACAGCGATAATAATATATTTTTAAATGACACTATAGCTGCTCTGATTTATTCAAAAATACCTATATATTTTTTATAAGAAAAACATGAGGATTATTGCAATACCATAAAGGTAAAACTGAATAAGTGAAAGATTAAGCTAACATGGGTTTTTCAGGTAAATGCACCTATTTTCTATAAGACAAAACACTACAAAAAGACAAATTTAAATGTTTACAATGTGAAGTGCTAAAGATGACTCCAATCTAACTGAATATTAAACTAAACTAAGCTACACATATAGTGTAACTTCTTGCCGCGTTATCCCCGAAGGGGTCGCATGTGGCGAGTTGAACCTATTTATATTTATACCGGTCGATAGCTCAGTTGGTAGAGTGCTTGCATTCCATGCCGTGAGCTCGGGTTCGAATCCCACCGAGCGCGAGGGTGTCAGAAATATCCAGCTTAAATGTTTTTTCACTTTATATTTTATATTTATATTTTTCAGATAAATGAGATTGCGAATGAATGGAATTTACAGAGTGGAAACAAGAGAAGAGCATGCATGAAAAGAGTGATGAAATTAGAGGCGATGAAAGAAGTATGCAAGGACAGAGTCAAGTGGAGGCACTTGTGTGGAGGTACCGGCCACCCCTAGAGGAATGGCGGCAGGATACTAGACAAGACAATTGCCTACCCATTAGGCGCATATGCCTGAATGGGATGCACGCTCCTGAAAAAATAGGTTCATAGTGCCTAAACTGAGCTTGATAAATATATTTTAAATTTTAGCACAAGAAAGCTCATTCGACTCATCAGCAAATAAAAATATTTAGAATAAAACAGTGTTTTTTAAGTTTTTTTTCCGCTGAAACATTTCATAAATTAAAAAAAAAGTAGATCGCCTTTTTTTTCTACCATTTAACTAAAAAACAGATTGGCGTAGTATAAATTCATCTAAGTAGTTAGTCGACTTTTCTCGTCATTACGTATTTATATTTTCTATTGGGAACTAAAAAATGTAGGTATATCTTGACATCTTATGCACCAGTTATATTTTTTAAAGGTTGTGTTATTTGTGTTTATTATATAGTAAGCTAGCCATAACAGAAAAGTTCTATAAAGGAAGAAGACTTTAATCAACAAAAGTCATTATGCTCATCTGTGGAAAAATGATGAAAACATTTTCTTGTAATTTAGGTTTGAATGTGTGCTAATTTTTTGTTTTGTTTATTGTTCTAGGAGCTGTCAAATTTGATAAAGTTGGCAGGCCTGCACGGGGCGGAACTGCACGAAGCGCATGCCGAACTGAACCGAACGCGAATCACGGAAATAGCCGAAGTGTTACGGAAGGAGCTCGGCTCAGACGCCATCTTGCTGCTGTCGCTGCCCGCCAAGTCCGAACTGATCGCGAAGTATTATGATCTCAAGCAGATTGTTAAGATTATGTCGTTGTTTGCGGTGGAAACACACTTTCTGGGAGATTCAGAAAATGAGACTTTCCATCCGAGTCGTCTGAGCGGTGTGTGGGATATGCAGAACACGGTGAGTAAAGAAATTTAACCTTTCAAAACATTATAGGTAGATATGCATGTACAAAATCACAAACTTTCCTTCAAGATTAGACACATCTTTGTGATTTAAAAAATAAATTATATCCATGGTAATAAGGAAATTATTAAGCAATAAAGTTGTTTTTGTACATAATTATGAACATGTAAAAGCAAAACAAACCTTTTATTTGGTGTTCATGTTATTTTTCTAGGATAACTTTTTCTTACTATACATAGATGCCACTTTTCTCTTTCTTTATACCAAAATATCCCTCGATTATGTAAAATTCTGTCTAGTAAATTAAAACAAAATGGAGTCAGCTCATTTTTTAATTGAGATCTTTTCCTCGGTAAGCAAAGTAATGTCATTCTTATTTTGGACAGCCGTCTTAAGCAACCAATAACACAATATTTATTTTCCTTCGACCTAGCAACCTGGCCAGGCGAATCACAATATTGTGTATGTAAATTCACACGCAGAATAACACCGATAGACATAGATAGTTCCTTGACTTATAGGTTGGTATGCGGCTGACCACCCATGCTGTAAAAATGGTTCACTTTGCAAATGTCACCCCTGTTTCAGGGAAGGACGGCAAGAGTTGCTGGGTGTATGTCCATTTGAGATATGGTTTTTATGTTGTAGGTTCACATGAGGCATGTGCAAGCGCAAACTTGTACGTGTCTGGTTGTTGGAATGCATGTAATGTGAATCTCCAATGTAACATATCATTGCAACTTAGATTAGATTAGATTAGATTAGATTAGACACGTAATGTTTGCCCACCAAGAACAAGACAAATAAATTTCTGCAGAGCCCATTGACATGCCAGTTTGCCCTACCTTCCAGGATTCCGTGGTGGACCTAGCCATAGGCCTGGGAGTCCCCTCTGCAAAGCTGGTCATCCTGTCTCCGGCGGTGGCGTACAGCTTCCGGCTGAAGAACAGCACCCTCAGCACTCCGGGCAGCCCCACCCTGGGGAAGCCGGAGACCCTGCAGCAGGCGCAGCTGTGCCGGGAGATGGGGCAGGACAGGTGGACGCTGGAGAGGGACCAGGACCTGTCTGCTCCCTATGCCTTCAGGTGAGTCTAAGCACTGAAAAAGAATCAACCTTTTTATGTATATTGTTATATGAATTTACTGGCGTTCTCTTGTAATTAAACTGCAATTATTTATTTTAACAGAATTCATTTTACACGGTTAGGTTCACAATTTACAACAGTCGATAATCTCAGCGTATATTGGTTTCATGGCAAAATGCTCCGAGCGACTGATTCCTCTCCGCACCATCTCAGTCCCTTTATATTGGTACTAAAGAGATCTTTCTTGCATATTCGAGAACATTCAATCTTTCGCTTATACCAGACCGCCGTTCTATGTACCTACCTTACTACTACCATCATGGATCATACTGTACCCTTAGTACGAGTTGCAAAACTTGAGTAAAGTAAAGTTTACGGAAAGTATTAAATAGTGATTTTCCCCAAAATCTGCCATTTTTGTTTCTTACACTTTATGGTCTTAGCAAAAGAGTTACAGTAATGAAGAAAATCAAGTTTCCTTGACTTATAGGTTGGTATGAGGCTGACCACCCATACTGTAAAAAATGGTTCACTTTACCAATGTCACCCCTGTTTTATGGAAGGTCGGCAAGATTTGGAGGGCTTATGTTCATTTGAGATTGGGTTTTTTATATTGTAGGTCCACATGCGGCATGTGTGAGCGCGAAATTATGCAAGTCTGCTTGTGGGAATGCATTTAACATGAATCTCAAATGATACATATCCTTGCAACTTAGATTTAGATTTAAATTTTGATCAGAGGTTAAAATAAAAATTGCTTTGTTTTAATTCACATGAGTTTTATTTAACACAACCGGTTTCGGGAAAAGCAGTACCTCCCATCGTGTAAATAGAAACTAACACAGAATACAAAATAACGACGCAAGGATTTACTCAAATTTAGAGGTACTCACTCAAAATAATTGTAATACACATTTTCTTGGTAATCTCACCCACAGTTTACAATACTTTTATAGTAAAAAATTGGTTAGGTTTTCAATTTTTGCATTAAATATATTTAATTATTCTTGTTTTGAAAATAGTCCATCAAAAAGCTAGAGTATTCACCATTGGAAAAATAATAGCAATTAATTTCATGGAACAATACTAATCATACAGAAAACATACTTTAATCAAGCATACCAATTTGAAAAACAATAATAATTGTATATTGTTACTAAATATGTGCTGTCTTTTAGTCATTAGTCATTCAGATAAATATAAAAAAAATATTTTAAAATCTTTGATACACCAATTTATTTTATATGTGTACAATTACATAAAATAAATTAAATAATTGGATGTTTATACAAACCCTTAGTTAGATAATTTCAATGTTTTTTCAATGAATTTCAAAGGCTCTTGAGGTGTGATTCACACAAAAACAGCGCTCACCAAATAAATCATCATAATAATAAGCTTCTACTTATTTTTAGAGATTTCATAGACTTATTAGTAAACTAACACAGACAAACCAAACACAATTACTAATATCTTGTATATTCGTAACAATATATATATTTAGCAGATCCTGTAAGAAGATCACAGCGACTAGCCAACCGCTGATAATGCCCATTGGAGCAATGGGCGAAACTGCCCGGAATAAATCAACCAGACCACGGCTACATAGCCCGAATAAAGTGATTGTTGTGTCAACAAGAACCCGCCGTGAAAGCTTCAATGTACAATATATGTATACTTAAGCATGATGTTATTCCTTTCCAGGGAAGACAAATGGATAGCTTTTGAAGACGGCACCTCTCTGGACGTGAAGACCAAGTACTCCCGTATCCGCGGCCTGGCCGGCGTAGGTCTGGTGGCCGTGGACGATGACCAGGAGACGGAGTGCGGGCCCAGCCTGCTGATGAGCATCGCCAAGGGGCTCAACACTCAGGCTAGGGCTCCCAGGGGGGCTCTGCTCGGGTAACTGCCTCAAACACCTTGTTTACTTAGTGTCATGACAAATCCGTCAAAGATGACTCTTCCGCAAATAGATCAACTATATTCATCACATGAAAGTTAATCACAATGATGAAACATCACAAAGCAAAACATCATATGACAAAACATCACATAACTAAAACAGAACATACCATAAACGGCACATGAAAAAACATCAAATGAAAAAACACAGTCATGTATTGCCTATGTTGCTTTGTCAGTAATGTTTTGTCATGTGATGCACTGTCATTGAGATGTTCTGTCGTGTGTTGTTTTGTCATAGTATGTCGTTCTGTCATGTGAAGTTCTGGCATGTGTCGTTATGTCATGTGTCGTTCTGTCACCGTGCCATTCTATCCGGTCACCCATCCATTGACAAATCAGTCACACGACAGTCCGTCCACATGGCTTTTTGGCCAACGACATTTCGGTCACATAGGTACAACATAGCTCCAAAGACAGCTTGACAAACTGACAACGACAAAAGTAGTGTACAGTGGGAGTATCAAAGGTAAGCGTGGAAGGAGAAGACCAAGGAAAGAATGGATTAATGCAATAAGTGAGATGGCAGATGACTGGAGTCTGTGAGAAAAAGAGAGTGATGAATGTCAGATGTCAAGGAGAGCGCTTTCTGGATTATATGCTGTGTGATGTTGGGTTTCAGCTCGCTGGAGCACGAGATCCTGTCGGTGCCGCAGCAGAGCAGGCTGGTGGACGGCATCCAGCTGTCTCCCTACCGCATCTCCAGGGTGGTGGACGCTGACGGGATCATACACGCCATCAGAGAGGTAAACCAACATACATGTCATTAATAATAATTACTCTCCATAACTAAGATATAGCTTTTTCTGATTTTTTGTCAAAAAAATTTGCTGTGGTTTCTCTCATACTGCTCCAACTTTCATAATTAAATCCATAGATGGCGCTTTTCAACTGACAACCAGGATAGCAGACCTCGAAAGACATCTTTTCAGCATCGTAATGAAGACTTCACGGGAAAAAACAAGAAATGTCAGCAGAAATAAGAAAACAATCTACTAATGCTATCTAGTTGCATCTGTGTGTATCTAAAGCTTACAACATTTGTAAACCAACTACAGTCACTATCACAGTTTATGGCGATATTTCTGATTCTTTGTGACAGGCAATAACCATGAGAAATACAGACTTTCAAATTCATAATTTTGATTTACTCAAAATGTTCTTCAAGTGGCATTCTTTGTCCTACCCCTGTAGTCTTCAAATGAAGTTGCTATGATTATGCTTGTGTGCCTCAGGACACAAGGACGGAGTTTGCCTGCCAGCGCCAGGGCTACTTCGTGCACCCGCGCTCCTGCAACCGCTTCTACCGCTGCGTGAAATTTGACCAGCTGTCCGCGGACTTCACGGTGTTTGAGTTTGACTGCCCCGCCGGCCTGGCCTTTGACTCGCGCTACGAGGTGTGCGTGTGGCCCGGCAGCCTCAGCGAGGGACAGGCGTGCCCCGGCAGCTCCGAGATAGCCCCCGTGCCACAGACTAGATTTGTGTGCCCCGAAACACCAGGTTAGTATAAACTATATCTCATGGCAAGAATTTACACTATATGTGTAGCTTTACGCGATGAGGAGATTTTAAAGCACAACACATTTCCGGTTTGTCTATGGATTTATTGATTGTAGAAGCAGTCACTTTGTAATCATTCATTTTATAAAATAAAACAACTTTGTTTTCAACAGGTTTCGCAAACAATCCGTTTGCATCCTCAGGTGGCTAAATAATTACTTATTTTAATTAATTACTACTTGTAATTACTTCTTCCCCGAAGATGGAGGTTCTCCAAAAATGTTAGTGATGACTGAAAAAATAATAAGAAAGATAATTTTTTTTTTTTTTAAATAATAACACCTATTAATATTGGCTTTCCACAGCGTTTCACAAAAATATTTTGAAAATCCACTAACAGTCAGTTTGATTTGTGTCGATCAGTATGTCTATGAAATAAAGCAAACAATGTTTACACCGCAGGCTACTACGCGGACCCCGCCAACTGCCGCTGGTTCTTTGCCTGCCTGGACCACGGCAAGTCCCCGCTGTCAGCATACGAGTTCCGCTGCCCCTTCGGCCTGGGCTTCGACGCCTCCCGCCTACTGTGTGACTGGCCCTGGCTGGTGCCCGGCTGCGGGGACCTCGCCAAGTACGAGGCCACGGCCCACGGACACTCACTCACAGGTAAACAACCATAGAGTTATAATATTATGTAGATTTTAGGCAGTAACTTTGTGAAAGTCCATTTTAACAGATTTAAAAAGTAAAATTTCCTTGTTACAGTTCACAGTGAGTTTTATTTTATTTATTACTCAAGGCTGTGAGTGCGGGCGAACTCGGGGAACTAATAAAGTTAACGCGAGATCGCTCGGATTACCGCGATCAACGGGTTAGGCAGGGTTCGGACTAGCGCGGCTATACTGTAGTTGTGTTTGGTTTATCTGTGTTAGTTGAATTTAAGTCAATGAAATAAATCAACGGTCCTACTGTTGAAATGTAAAAACCAAAAGTGAGGAACTGAATTGTGTAAAATAAATGAACCGCATAGAACTTGCTACAAACACAATATCTTTGCAACTTTATTATAGAGGGGATGTTGAAATATCTGTAAAGGTTTGATGAATGATTTACTGCCATTGCAGGTGCCTCAGCATACATCGGAGCCTCGGCAGATTCCGTGAACATCGCGGCACACCAGAGCCTCATCTCCGGGGCCTCCACGGGCAACCTGGTGGGGATACAGGCCGGGTACGGGGGCAGGTACCAGGCTGCTGAGCACGGTAAATATTATTCACATTATCAAATCGCCACCTTCAAGGTAAAACTGAACAAGTGCTGATTCACTGATTTGAGAAATCGTGGATAAAACATTTTATTGAAAGTAACGTCTCATAGTAAGTGAACTAATTATAGGAAGTGCTCATGACAAACTTCTAAACTACAAGGTTTTCACACTTTTGTAATGTTTTGTCTCATAGAAAATAGGAACAAAGGTGCATTTATCTGTTCAGTTTTAAATAATGACCTGCTTAGATATACAACCTGAGGATAATAAGAGTCCCGCCCAACAGCCTTCTTACTTACTTACTTGACTGGTCCGCAGTCTATTGGTAGCGCTTCAGACTTGAATGGGAGGTCATGGGTTTGAATCCCGGCGGAGCACTAAAAATATACCATTTACATTTACAAAGGTTCATCCAGCCTTACAGCAACAGTCTTGCTTGAGAATTGGCTCTTTCTACAGTGACGACCAAGCTCGCAGAGGGCTCTTGAGGAGTTATTAACACAAAAACAGCCCTCACTAAGTTAATTATTGTGATTCATATTTTTATTTATTTCCAGTCTTAAACAGTAAATGCATTTTGCTTGAATTAGCTTTCTATAATGTTTCCGAGGCCCGCATAGGGATCTTGAGGTGTGATTCATATGTAACATGTGTACTAAAGTTGCAAATTGTACATTTTTCAGCTGGATACGCCGCAGCCTCAGCCCTGGACAGCCAAAACAACTACAACCAAGCCTCCTACGATGGCGCCTTCCATTCCGGCAACCACATCTCTGGAGAAACCAGCGACTATTCCTCAGGACCTTCCTCCATCTCTTACACATCAGGAAACGGAGCATATTCAACGTCAGACAACGACTACACTTCGGGATCCTTACTCCTGTCTACAGGATTATCCCCCAACCACGGACAATCATCAGGAGCTTACCAAGTTGGCTCTACGGCCGATTATGATTCAGCTCACATCTCTTCCACAGGTTCATATTCCGGAAACGGAGCTGCGTCCACTTCTTCATTCAATTCCGGTCTCGCAGCCAACTCAGGCGTCGAATCAAACCTCTACTCTCACTCCGGCATATCCTCAACTGCTTCTACATTAAATCCTGGAGTGTACCAAGTGGGATCTACCGCAGATTATGATTCAGCTGTGAAGATAGACTCCAGCGGGTACAAGAATCAAGGAATATCTTCTGCATACTCTTCAGGAGCATCTGGAAACTCGGGGGTCTACCAAGCTGGATTCGATAAGACCGGTGGATTGTCTTCAACGTACTTTGGATCTTCCAACGGTGGAAAGTATTCTTACGCCGGTGCGAGCATCAATCAAGGATTAACTGGCGATCTTTCTGGAGCTTACTATCATGACACTTCCGGAGATTACAAGCATGACTACTCGGGAGAATACAGCGAGAAAGCTTTACCGTATCAGCATATTGAAGGAGCACAATATCCTTATTCAGGCTCATACGATACGGGATCCTATTCTGGATCTTACGACAAAGGAGCTTACTCAGGATCTTACGACAAAGGATCTTACTTGGGATCTTCCGACAAAGGATCTTACTTGGGATCTTCTGACAAAGGATCTTACTTGGGATCTTCCGACAAAGGATCTTACTTGGGATCTTCCGACAAAGGATCTTACTCGGGATCTTCAGATAAAGGTTCATATTCCGGACTCTATTCAGGGTCGTACAATAACGATAATTCTGGCGCTTACAAGCACGACGATGCTGGAACATATGCGTACGCTCAAAATTCCGGAAGCGCCTATTCATCGCAAGATTCCAGTGGATATTCCAATTATCCAACCACAGGGGCAGCGCACACTCTAACAGCAGGAGCTATCAACGCAGGACTAGTCGGGAAGACAACACTGATTGACGCAGAGCTGTTCCACAATAACGCTTACGCAAGCGTTAACACACACGGAAACAGCGGCTCATTGAATTACAATCAGTATTCAACGCAGAGACCGAGCACTTACGAATACAATTCGGGCGCGAGTGGCTTTGGAGTGTCTTCAACGGTGTCGCCAATTTTGCACTCGGTTTCCCCGCAAACTGTGACGTACAAACCTGCGTTGGTTGTGGCGCAACCTAAAACAGAGATCACGCAAGTGTTTGGCTACCAAAAGCCAGCGCAGTCTTATGTACAACCTATTCTCACAGTTTCGTCGACGCCGAAAACAGTGGTGTATGAAAAACAAGTTGTGCAGCAACCGTTGATTGCCGTGGCGAATTATAATGGTCCGACTGTGCAAGAAAGCTATCAGAATCATGGATATCAGGGGTACCAAAATCAAGCGTATCAAAATCAAGGATACCAAAATGTTGTCAGTGTCACCCAAGCACCTATCAGTCAAAGCAACAGTTACTATCAGTCACAAAACTACGTGTCAGCCACACCAAAGGTTGCTATCACAACCTATCAACAACCAGCTGTTACAGTCTACAAGAATCCATTGTTATCTTACACAAATGTCACGCCAGCTCCAACATACGCCAGCGTGCCAACATACGTACAGCAACCAAGCTATGTGCAGCAATCTACGGTAGCCAGCTTTGCGAAGCCTTCGGTTTCTAGCTATGAATACGTGCAGCAACCAATTGTCCAGCAAAAATACGTCGCACAACCGATTGCCGTCCAACAAAACGCTTACGGACATTCAGCCGTTTCACAACAAACTTTCCACCAATCTTCCAACTCTCAGCAATATGTATCATCGACTGCTGCTCCTTTGGCTTACGAGCAATCCACTCCGAAACCGTACGTCTACAAAGCGCCGGAATATCTCCCTCCTAAAACCGCTTCCTATCAATCCACGCCTAAAGTGACGTACACACAAGAAAGCTATGTCTCTAGCACACCCAAACCCGTACAACATCAACAGAGTTACGTTGTATCGAGTCCAGCGCCAGCCATTAAATACGTAGAGCCTAAACTGACGTATGTTTCGTCGACGCCAGCTCCCATCAAGTACGAAGCACCCGTGAGCTACAAACAAAATGTTTTTGAACAATACAAAGTGCCTCAGCAGAGTTACGTGTATCAAGCACAGGAATATGTGCCACCTAAAGTTAGCTACGTATCCTCAACTCCAGCACCGGTTAAATACCAGCAGCAATCAATTGTCCATACTTACGAAGCGCCTAAGATAATTGCACCCATTGTTTCATCAACTGCAATTCCCTCTATACAATATACGGAACAAAAACAAGGGTACACATACCAAGCTCCAGAATACATCCCTCCTAAAGTCAGCTATGTATCCTCTACTCCAGCACCAGTAAGATATCAACAGCAATCAGTTGTTCACACTTACGAAGCTCCTAAATTTGTATCGTCAACTCCTGTTCCCATTGTACAATACACAGCTCCTCAAAAGGTATTTGAGTATGTCCCACCTAAAGTAAATTATGTATCCTCTACTCCAGCACCAGTTAGATATCAACAGCAATCCGTTGTTCACACTTACGAAGCTCCAAAAATAGTCGCGCCCATTGTTTCATCAACCGCAATTCCCTCTATACAATATACGGAACAAAAACAAGGATACACATACCAAGCTCCAGAATACATCCCTCCTAAAGTAAGCTATGTATCCTCTACTCCAGCACCAGTTAGATATCAACAACAATCATTTGTTCACACTTACGAAGCTCCTAAGATCGTCTCGTCAACTCCTGTTCCGATTGTGCAATACACGGCTCCTCAAAAGGTGTTTAGTTACCAACCACCGGAATACTTAGCTCCTAAGGTCAGTTACACCCAGCAGAATTACGTTTCTAGCACTCCCAGCCCCATAAAATATGAACAACAAAGTGTGGTGCATACTTACGAAGCTCCAAAGATTGTCTCGTCAACTTTTGCTCCGATCGTTCAATATACGGCTCCTCAAAAGGTGTTCAGCTACCAAGCACCAGAATATGCAGCTCCTAAAGTGACCTATGTATCAAGCACTCCCAAACCAGTGAAGTATGAACAGCAGAGTGTAGTGCATACGTATGAAGCTCCCAGAGTTGTGCAACCACTGCCCACATACCAAACTTATCAGCAAGGTTACTCACAATACGAGCAAACAAAGGAATATGTCCAACCGATTGTCCGAGTGCCTTCAGCACCTCCAGCCGTTAAATACGAACAAACTTACACAAGTTACGAATCACCGAAGATTGAAAGTTACAGGAATGAAGAGTATGTTGTGCCCAAAGGCGTTCCGATTCAGGTTTCAAGTCCGGCGCCGTTTGTGTACAAGAAACCTCAATACGTAGAGAAGTTCCAGATTTCTTCAAATGCACAATACGAACAGAACTCTTACTCGGCTAATATACATCAATATCAACCTGAGAACGTTGTCAAAGTGCAAAACTATCAGCAACCGGCTTACGTGCAATCAACGACGTATCTGCCACCTGTGAAGCAAACAACAGTCTACAAGGCTCCAGATTATTTGCCTCCTAAAGCAACACAACCGTCTATTCAAATCATTTCGTCGCCTGCCCCGACATATTCAACGTTAAACATCAATCCGATCCAAGAATTTGCATTCCAAAAGGTTGCAATCACGCCTAAGCCGACGATAGTATACAAAAAAGAACCAGTTTTACTGCAGCAAATATACCAATCAACTCCTAAACCTGTTGTATACAAGAAACCAACTATAACGGTTGATTATACCAAAGAAAACACGGTTAATCTTTTAGGTTTTGGTACCGTCGGACCTGATGCTGGGTTGATAGCTCCTACAGTATACCCATCAACTGAACGCATAGTCTACAGTACTCAAAAAGCACCGCAAAGAATCGTAAAAGTGAAAAAGATTATCCAATCGTCAACTTACGCGCCGGCGCCTCAAAGAATTGTTGAAGTGACTCCGCCTACTATTGTTGTACGAAGACCACGACCTAAAGTTGCCGTGGTCACAAAAGTGAATGATTTCAATCCGTTGATTGTGAGGAAACTGGGAGCCGTTTGTAGTTGCAGATCAAATGTACTGAGACTGAGAAAGCCGCAAGCTAAGCCTGACAACGAATATGATATTCAGTATGAAACGGATTACGACGTTCCAACGAATGGAGATTACGATGAAGAATGGACGTACAAAACACCGTCTTCTGCACCTGTGAAATCCGTCAATCCGACAATTGTAAACTTGCCAGTCAAATCAACGACTCCAATCGTAATCAACAAACCCACAATCAACATTTATTCGTCAACTTTGAGTCCTATCATCGTACCCGACGAAGATTTTACAAGCTACGATGACGAAGAAGAAGAAGTCCACATTAAACCAGCGCAAATCAGAAAGGTAAAACCCATCGTTGTGAACCAAGAGTATGAAAATTATCCCGTCGTAAAACCTGTAAGGAAACAGACTGAAGTCAGATTTGTCTCCAGCACGGAAGCGCCTATTAAGCGTCCGGTTAGATTGCGAACTAAAGGTAAGAGTACAGTTGCGCCAACGTTAGAAACTGTCTTGATACCGCAGCGACAGACTGTAATAATCGAAGGACCGAAACGCGTTATAAACAACGCTAGAGGCAGAGACAACGGTTTATCGGGCGTAGATTGTCAACGCGCCGGCTTGTTCAGGCATCCGACGCACTGTAATAAGTTCTACTCGTGTGTGTGGGATTGCAACAAGAATAAGTTCACCGTGCACTCGTTCAACTGTCCCGTGCAACTGAGTTTTGATCCCGCGATGGGCGCTTGCAACTGGCCCAGCCAGGGGCCAGCCTGTCAAGGAGATACACTCTTACCGTCTGGATTTTAAACACAAAAATCATTTAACATCATAAAAAAATATACAACAGACAATGTTCATTGGAGTTACCCCTCTACATTGAGTTTATTTTCCGAGAAATAGGCAAAAAATAATCAGGAATCGAAACCACAATGTACGTACCCCTGATTTTGAAGAGTACCTTGTCTTGTCTTGTATCCTGCCGCCATTCCTCTAGGGGTGGCCGGTACCTCCATACAAGTGCCTCCACTTGACTCTGTCCTTGCATACTTCTTTCATCTCATCTATCATCACGCTCTCCTCTTGTTTCCACTCTGTAGATTCCATTCATTCGCAATCTCACTTAAATCTGATCAATCCATTCTTTCCTAGGTCTTCCCCTTCCACGCTTAAACCTATTACATTCCCTTCAAACACTTTTTTCTCAGTCGGTCTTCATTCATCCTTTTAATATGTCCAAACCATTGCATCACACTTCTTTGAACTTTCACTTTCACGCTTTCTTTTACTCCGCATTCATTCAGAACCCTCTTTCTTTCATTGGCATCACAACTTTTTCGTCAATTAAAATTTGTGAGGACTCCATTATTGTTAAAACAACTAAAACATTGTCTGCATGGATATTTTTTTTTAACACTTGCAATTTTATTTTTATGAAATGATGTTCTCCCCGTTTTTGAATTGTTTTTTCTTTTTGAAAATACCCATCTAGCTTTTAAGTGATGTATTGTCTATATGGTAATCTTTATTTATTTTAAAGTCATGTTTTGAATTCTTTTTCAATTTGATTCGATGCCATATCTAATTAATTTATTATTAACTAATTTCTATGAGCTCCTTAAATTTAAATTGTGTATTTTTTTTTGTTACTTTCTTTTTGCATTCTTATTTATTGAAACATTTAGTTTGTATTCACTTTTTCATCTTATTTAGATTTTAAATACTTCACAAAAATTGCACCCTATTTATTTTCATTTTGTTTTTATCATAATTCACTGTTTTCATCATTGAGTTGAGAATAAACTAGTTTACGGGCATTGATGCATACTATGCGGCTCATCTGTCATCCACAGAGCTGTCAAACACCACAGAATAAATTTTTGAAAGTTTTTTGTGAAACACTTTTTTACAATTCAAAAAAAAAAAAAATACTTTTGATTTTTTTTACAGAATACTAACCATGTGATTCTTATGTTTTCTTGCTTTCTCCATCTTTTATTTCGACACTCAATAATTGCACATGCCTTTATATTTCATAATTTTATCATTTTTCTATCAAAATTCACTGAATTGCAATTGCGCAGGATTAGCGTGCAGTCAAGATATTTTGATAATATTGACAATGTGAAAAAAAAATGAGATTGTACCTTTTGCCTGTTAGCAGTGTGTCGAAACTCGGAGTATCATTGTTCTCTTTTTAACTAACAAAGATTTGTGTTGAGGTAGGTCGAAACAGATATAGTGTCTACTTGCGTCCAAATAGTTTTGATTCTACTGTATTATAACTCAATGGTTTTAATATTTTTTTCTTATTTCTTTCTCTCCTTAAACCTTCTTTATCCCACTTTTCTTTTTAATTTTCCATCATCCATTCTTTTTTCTTATTTAAAACGAGTTACATAATAGAACCAAACAGTCAATCGCAGATTTTTCCAAGAATAAGATAAAATTTATTTAATTTTAGGAAAAATCCTAGATTGCCATTTTTGTTTCTACGTATCTCGAATGTCTTTTTACCATGAATTCACAAACGCCATTTAAGAGATTATAAAAGTATATTTTTTATTTATAAAACAATGCTATTAGCTTCATACATTATTTTTTAAGTTTTTCTCTTATAAACAGAATTTCTGTCACAGGTTTTTAAATTGAATTTCTGTCACAGTTTTAAAATAGTAACTAAAAAATATTTGATCGGCAATACCTAAGTATAGTTACCATTTTCTTGTACCATTATTATGTATAATCAAAATGAATAAAAATAATGATTTTGTAAATATAAGTTGATGTTTTATTTTTTCTAAAAATAGCAACCAAAAAAACTTCAATATTAAAAATATAATATGTTTAAGATACTAACTAAAAATATAGTTATATTCAAGAAGTCTTATTTTTTTAAAATCATTATTTAAAAGCCAATTGGAAAAAATAAAAATAGGTACTACTACTACTATGCTACAAATATAGTGGAACTTATTACCGCTTTATCCCCAAAGGGCTCGCCAGTTTTTTCTTTTTATTCAGGAAATTATATTATCCAGGTTCCTTTGAATTTAATTACTTTTTTTTCTTTTTACTTATATAAATATGTATTTACTTATAGAAAAACATGTTTTTTTCCACTTTCAAGACAAGAATTAAAATAAAACTATAGATAAACATCATCAAAATTGGGTAACAATCATAAATAATATATTTTTAAATCTTCAGTTGCACGGGTGCTTTGGCCGCCTTGATCTCATCAGCATATCTCTCCAGCACCGGTTTCACTTCCTCCTCCAAGAACTCCGTGACCTGCTCAGGCGCGCGTCCAATGAAAGTCTTGGGATCCATGATGTGATCCATCTGCCCCAAAATCGGCGCAAAGTACGGATCCTTCTTGATCCTCTCCAGCAGATCATTGTCGCGTCCATGCTGTTTCACTTCGGCGCCGGCTTCGTGCGAATACACACGGATCTTCTCATGACAAACTTGCCGATCAGCTCCGGATTTAACCATGGCCATGATTATATTCTCCGTCGACATAAACGGCAGCTCTTGAGCGATATGCTTATCAATAACTTTTGGGTAAACGACCAAACCTTGACAAATGTTTAACAAAGTCAACAATGTAGCGTCGGCAGTCAAAAAGGATTCCGCTAGTGTTATTCTACGATTCGCCGAATCATCTAGCGTCCTTTCAAGCCATTGCGTAGCTAGCGTATTGGCAGCATTGGAGAACAGGGCTATCAGATGTCTGGATAGAGCGCAGCATCTCTCTGACCTCATCGGATTCCTCTTGTAAGCCATCGCGCTCGATCCGATTTGCGTGGATTCAAACGGCTCTTCGATTTCCTTGCGCGACGCGAGTAGACGAATATCTGTGCAAATTTTGTGTACAGATGCACCGAGGCTGGATAAAGCGGAGACGATCTGAAGGTCTATCTTCCTGGAGTAGGTTTGTCCCGTGACCAAGTAGCGGCTGGAAAAGCCGGCCAGTTCGGCGACGCGGATATCCAATTTTTTAACCTGAAATCAAAATTAATAATCAATATACGAAGACATATTTTAACATACGTATGCATCAGGTCTGTGCTCTTCAATATTGATGACCACTTTCTTAATGAAGAGAAAATTTGACATTCTTTCTTCTCTCTCAGGCTGGGTAGTGCTGGATTTCCACGGGTTAAGCTCCTGCTACTAACGCTAATAATAAAAATGCTACTAGGCTAAACATATAGTGCAACTTCTTGCCGCGTTATCCCCGAAGGTTTTCGCATGTGGATAGTGGAACATATTTATTTTTACAGGTAAGAGGGCCGGCCTTACGCCAACCACCCCAGTTGAAGTGGGGGTTTGCCTTGCCGGTATTTGATTTTGGGTTTTTGAAATAAGCACCGAAACAGGAAATCATTCATGACACCCTCGGTGGAATTCAAACCCGAGCTTTCGTCATGGAATGCAAGCATTCTACCAACTGAGCTAATGACAGGACTTTTTACGGCTTGGTCGTCACTACAAAGCTCCAATTCTCAAGCATGATCCGGTTGCTGTGAAGCTGGATGGACCAGATAGATAACTACTTCAGGAGACACCCTCTCTGCACGGCGACTGAGCATGAATTTTAACTGTGTAGTTATTATTATTGTAAATATGTCAAACGACCGTAATTCCAACCTAAACCTAACAAAGTCTCAGTTTATTTGCCGTTGCCCAGATTATGGAGGCACAATTACACCACTGTTGGCCCACCTTGTCGTGGTCTCCGTTGAAGAGTTGCAGGAAGGAGGCCTGCGTGCCGGTGGTCCCCTTGACGCCGCGGAAGCGCAAGTCCTCCAGGCTCCTCCTCAGCGCCAGCTCATCCAGCAGCAGCTCCTGCAGCCAGAGACAGGCGCGCTTGCCCACCGTGGTCAGCTGTGCGGGCTGCAGGTGCGTGAAGCCCAGCGTGGCTAGTGATCTGCAATGACAACAGGGAAGTACTGTTAGTTAGCAAAAACACGCCTAAGACCATGGATTTATAGGACTCTTATCTTATTTAATAGAACTCGATGCCTAAGACAGAAAAATACATAATGTGATTTGGCATGATGTCATGGTGATGTATATGCTCAAACCCTCGTCACACCCGTCCTGTATGTATGTGTCAGAAGGACCCACAGCACACGGACGCTCATACAATAATAATAATCTTCTTTTATATAAATAAAATCAAACAGATGTACGTTTGTATGTCTCGTATGGACTCCTAAACAGCTGAACTGATTTTGAAGTTTTTTTCAGCAAACATGTAAAATATTCTTGGAATGGTCCCCTTGAAGTTTGGTGTCGCTCAAATAAACAATAAACCTCTATTCTGAATTTTCCAGCAATGCGGTCGGTAAATTTTGAAACCACCCAATAGAATCTAATCTAAGTTGCAAAGATATGTAACATTGGGGATTCAAAATTACATGCATTCTCACAAGCAGATACGTACAAGTTCGCGCTTGCGCATGCCGCATGTGAACTTACAATAAAGAAACTAAGTCACAAATGGACATACACCCTGCAACTCTTGCCGACCTTCCCTGAAACAGGGGTGACATTGGCAAAGTGAACCATTTTCTACAGCATGGGTGGTCAGCCGCATACCAACCTATAAGTCAAGGAATATATACAACAAAGAAGAGACCATAATATTCATAATAGTAACATTAGGCTGATGTACATATTTGGTGAGCGCTGTTTTTGTGTGTCTGCATACAATATGAATCCCCAATGTAAGATATCTTTGCAACTTAGATTATATTAGATTAGACGTTTCGCTTTCTCGAGCAGAAAGCATTCTCAAAGCGATTTATCAAAGCGCCGCAGTGGTCTACGTTGCCTTCGCGGTCGTTTGTTAATGTTAACATAACTCGCCTGGAGGATGCTTTCTGCTCTAGAAAGCGAAACGTCGGCAGATAAAAGCCTTACTTGTACTGCTCAGCAAAGCTCGCCAGACTGTCTATGATGGCCGCGACCCTGGGCAGAAGGAGCTTGAGACCATCTCTCAGCGCCATCAGGTCAGCATTGTCAGTGACGTAGCAGGACGTGGCGCCAGCGTGGATGATGGCACCAGCACTGCTGCAGGAAGCCGCCAGGACATGGACGTGGGCCATGACGTCATGCCGCGTCAGCCGCTCCTCCTGCGCAGCCGCAGAGAAGTCGATGGAGTGCACCCTGGCTGCCAGCTCGGCTATCTGCTCGTCTGTGATGTCCATGCCCAGCTCCTGAAATCAGTAATCTAATCTATCATCTAAGTTGCAGAGTTGCATATTAACATTTCTAATCTAATCTAATCTAAGCTGCAATGATATATATCATTTAAGATTTATATTAAATGCATTCCCACAAGCAGACATGTATAATTTCGCATGCCGCATGTGGACCTACAATATAAAAACCCAATCTTAAATGAACATAAGCCCTGTAACTCTTGCCGTCCTTCCCTGAAACAGGGGTGACATTGGCAAAGTGAACCATTTTTACAGTATGGGTGGTCAGCCGCATACCAACCTATAAGTCAAGGAACATACATGACAAATTACATTTTTTAAATCAATAAATAATAATAAATACATGGACATAAAAAAAACTAAAACATTTAAGGCTCTCAAATGCATGCCCACTTACAAACTGTAGTTCGCGCTTACAAATGCTGAATGTGTACTTACAAATAAAATCCAAACCTCAAATGAACAAAAGCCCTACAACTTTTGCCGTCCTTTCCTGACACAGGGGTGACATTGGCAAAGTGAACCATTTTTTACAGTATGGGTGGTCAGCCTCATACTAACCTATAAGTCATGGAATAATAATATAACAAGGAATAAACGTCAAAAAAAAGTCACCGTAGAGCTATGGGAGTTAGCGTATTAAAAAGAGCGGAAAATTTTAAGTAGGATGGCATTCATAGCTCATTTTCGAGCAAAACGTCGCTTATGCCCTATTTCCTTTTAACCGCCGATATAAACCTCATAACTCATCTACAATCTCACTTTTGCCAATTCCACCCCGATTTCAGGGAATGTCGGCAAAAGCTGCAGGATTTACGTTCATTTAAGGTTTGGATTTTTATTTGTAAGCGCGAACTTACACTTGTCTTTTTGTGAACAAGCAGAATTAATTTTACATGTTAATATTCATGTTAATTCCTTGACTTATAGGTTGGTATGAGGCTGACCACCCATACTGTACAAAATGCTTCACTTTGCCAATGACACCCCTGTGTCAGGGAAGGTCGGCAGAAGTTGTAGGGTTTATGTCCATTTGAGATTTGGATTTTATTTGGAAGTAGGTACACATTCAGCATTTATAAGCGCTAACTTACACGTGTCTGTTTGTGGGAAAGCATTTAATATGAATTTTGAATGATAATAACGTAGATTACAGACACACTTTGAAGCTGAGGACGGAAACCAGCGAGGAGCGCTTCAGGAAGGAGCTGAAGACCACCATCTTCACAAGAAGAGAGTGAGCGGTGGGCGCCCTTGGGGTGGCTGGAGCCACTAAACGGCGCCCAAAAGAAGAAAGAAAAAGAAGTCATCCAAATATATATACAATACCTACTAGAATAGCATGTAGAGTGAACCTCCATGCATGCAGCTTAGATTAGAGATGACTAAGAGACCGGGGAAGGGCTTCGCCTTATCTTGCGGCTCCACCAGATATCGGCACACTCGCTAGATAACACGACCACTACACGCACAACGCAGACACACTACCAAAAAAAAAACTAAGCTACACATATAGTGTAACTTCTTGCTTGCGTTATCCCCGAAGGGGTCGCATGTGGCGATTTGAGACCTATTTCTTTTTTCGGGTAAGGGGGCCAGCCTCACACCAACCACTCTCATTTGAAGTGGAGGTTTCCCAGCTCCCGGGGGGTGCTGGTTCTCATTTCTTGTGAAGGCTGAAATAAACCTTGAGATCTAACCCTTGCTCTCGGCATGGAATGCAAGCATTCTACCAATTGAGCTATCGAGCTTTTCACGAGCTTGGTCGTCGTCGCTACAAAGCGCCAATTCTCAAGCAAGACCCAGTTGCTGTAAGGTTGGATGGACCTTTCAGTGACCGGTCTTTGGTAAAGGTTTAAGAATTTTTCAACCCAGCGAAGAGCAAATTTGGAAATATAAATGGTATATTTTTTGTGCTCCGCCGGGATTCGAACCCACAACCTTCCATTCACGAGTCCGAAGTGTTGCCACTGAACTACGGACCGGACCAAATTAATATTTAAATTAAAAAACACCGTTTTTACACAGCTTTCAGGGGACTATCGCCCCGTAATTTCCCTCTCCCTCTAAGAACCCAAAGTCGGGAAACACTGATCTATTTGATACAGGGGTGTCTTTTACAATCTTGTTCCAGTTTTATCTGCCAAAAAATAGTTTAAGCCATTTTGATTTCCAGGAATTAGTTTATAACAGTCAACGCCCATACATTGCTTACATAGGTGACGAAACATACGAGCATTTTTATCGTTATCAGCAGATAACACTTCCACTATCATATTAGATTATACACCTTTTCACCTCAGTCCATCCGCGCCTCCATTGGGAAACTGACAAAGAGTACAGTGAGAGTCCGGTGTGAAACAAAAGTGAATACAAGTGAATAGAGAGAAGAAACTAAACAAAATGGTGTCTGTACAAACGATCGGGACGATAGTCATCAAAGTGGTGAAACTGGTAAGGATTTTGGACAAGTTGTTCAATTAAATATTATTTTTTTTCGATGTAAAAATCAATAGATAACAGTTATGATATTGTAATGAATGTGTAATTGTGTGCCTGTGTGAGTGTGTCTGTGAAGTATCTAGATGTAGGCAACTTGTTTTTGTTAGATACTGTGTGTGTTCGGTCGAATATTCTAAATAAAATATTCTGGTGAAATCTCGCATGTTCCAGTTCCCGATGTTTCAACAATGCTTTTAATTTTTTTGGAATGAAAAAAAAACGGATGTTACTGACCGTGCGTAAAGAGGAGAACGATTTTCTCTACGTTTCATCAGAGTCACATCCGACGTCTTCAGGAGGCGTGTGTCTTCTACAAGGAAGAAACAGAAACACGAACTGTTGAATTATTGTTGTTTGTTCGAGGTCGAAACGTAGAGAAAATCGTTCTTCTCTTACACACGGTCAGTAACATCTGTTTTTTTTATTCATTCCAAAAAATTTCTAACGACCGTAATCATAATTTAACATCTTTAATCTTTTTAAATGCTATAAAATGGGCTAAAGCTGTCTGTAGCGTTAGACTTGTATCTAAGCCGTCGAGCTAAACAGTTCAAAAGCCACTCTGTGTACGTGAACCGCATATTAAAATAAATTACCGCAATTGTTATTAACTTGAACCCGGCATATTAAGCTAACATGGGTTTCTCAAATAAATGCACCATTCCCCTGTTTCCTATGAAAGAAAACACTACTAAAGTGTGAAAATCCTGTAGTTTAGAAGTTTGTCATGAGCACTTCCTTATAATTAGTTCACTTACTATGAGAAGTTACTCGCAATAAAATGTTTTATCCACTATTTCTCAAATAAGTGAATCAGAACTTATTGTATGAAAAAGGTTATGACTCTGGATGAAATGAAAGAAGTATGTAAGGACGGAAAAAAATGGCAGCTGATCTGTAATGTAGGCGGCTAAAGCCAAGAATCAATTTTCATTTTTATAGATGTTTTGTAGATTTTTTAGTGTTTGTTTGTTTGTATAACTGGATGTAATTAATTGCTTGTATTGCTTGACTTATAGGTTGGTATGAGGCTGACCACCATACTGTAAAAAATGTTTCAGGGAAGGTCACCCCTGTTTCAGGGAAGGTCGGCAAGAGTTGCAGGTTATGTTCATTTGAGATTGGGTTTTTATATTGTAGGTCCACATGCGGCATGTGTGAGCGCGAAATTATGCGTGCCTGCTTGCGGGAATGCATTCAATATGAATCTCAAATGATGCATATCTTTGCAACTTAGATTTAGATTTAGATGTTAGAACCTATTCAGTTTTACTTGCGATATTCGATACTGGATCGATATTTGAGTTTTAAATGATTTTTTTTTGTGCTCCTTCGGGAATCGAATCCACGACCTTCTGATAACAAGTCCGTTAACTACTAGACTACCGAGCCAGCCCCACGAAAAGCTTGGGATACAAGTGAAACTGGAAAAAGAAGAGGTGGACGACTCATACGTATATACCAGGCGCGTGCATAGGGTATAGGCAAATACATTTCAGAATAAATATATTCTCCTATTCCATTAAAATAACTCATTTGAAATTGACTGAAGTGCTAACGGTGGCTCCGATCGAACTAAAATTGTGAATTTAAAATCTCAATATCAAGCTTAAACGCGTTTTCTACCATGTATTGCCTACCTATTAGGCGCGTGAGCCTGTATGGAACGTACACCCCTGGTATTTATTTTATATTTTCGTTGAAATAGTTTCTAGTTCACAGATATTTGTGAGTACCTAAATGAGTATGAAGTAAGTATAGAGTGTGCGTGATAAACAACAGGTGTGGTAGTGGAAGTACTCTACTACATATTAGGACATACTAGGATAAGTAAACACTGGGAATTGCGCCACATGAAGTAGGCGCACTTGCTCGCCAAACGTAAATTAAGTAAGGCACTCAGTACGCACGCAACTAAGCTACACATATAGAGTATATAGATACTTCTTCTTCTTCTTCAGCCTGTATTGATCGTCCACTCCTGGACGTAGGCCTCCTCTCGCATTTTCCATTCGTTTCTATCCTGAGCGGTCCGCATCCAGGCAAGTCCTGCACTTCTCTGAACATCGTCACGCCAACGCAACTGTGGGCGCCCACCTTTACGCTTTGCCGTCCTTGGGCACCAGCACAGCAGTCGTTTTGTCCACTTTTCAACTGGATCCCGAGCGACATGTCCCGCCCATCGCCACTTGAGGGTTGCGGCCATCTTGATGACATCGGAAACCTTTGTCCTGGCTCTTATGTCCTCATTTCTGAGTCTGTCCCGCAAACTGACACCCAACGTGGCTCTCTCCATTGCTCTCTGTGTGACTCTTAGCTTGTGGGCACTTTTTTGTGACATTGTGACTGTCTCAATACCATAAGTGAACACTGGCAGGACACACAGTCATTGAATACTTTCCTTTTTAAGTTGATGGGTATTTTCGGATTTTTCAAAATGTGACCAAGATTTTTGAATGCTGCCCAGCTTAGTCCGACTTTTCTATTTAGGTCTGCTATATAGATACATTTATTAAAATTTTAAACGCATATTGAATGCCCTCAAGTAGACGCGTAATGCGCTAACACATGCTGAATGTGTAGGAACATACAAAATTAAAACCTAAATTTCAAACGAAGATACAATCTGCAAACTATTGGCAGCCTTCCATGAAATAGGCGTTTCATTGGCAAAGCGCAACGCAACTAAGCTACACATGTAGTGTAACTTAGAAGCAGGCACATGTGGCCGATTCGAGACCTATTTATTTTTGCGGGAAAGTGGGCTGGCCTCACGCCAACCACTTTAGTTGAAGGCTGAGAAGTAAGCCCGTCGGTGTTTTTATTTTTGGGTTTGAAATGAACACCGAAACGGGAAATCATTTCTGACACCCTCAGTGGGATTCAAACCTGAGCTTACGGCATGGAATGCAAGCACTCTACCAAATGAGGTATCGCCCGGACATTCAAGTGTGAGCCATTTAGGTTATCCATCATTAAAAAAATGCAACCAAGCTACACATATAGTGTAACTCCTTGCCTGCGTTATCCCCGAAGGGGTCACATGTGGCGATTCGGGACCTATTTATTTTTAAGGGTAAGGGAGCCGGCCTCACACCAACCACTTTAATTGAAGTGAGGGTTTCCCAGCTCCCAAAGGGGCTGGTTCTCATTTCTTGTGAAGGCTGAGTACACTTTGCCTTTTGGGTTTGAAATAAACACCGAAACGAGAAATCATGTCTGACACCTTCAGTGGGGATCGAGCCCTTGCTCTCAGTATAGAATGCAAGCATTCTACCAACTGAGCTATCGACCGGACTTTTTACGAGCTCGGTCGTCGCTAAAAAGCGCCAATTCTCAAGCAAGAACCAATTGCTGTAACTGTCAGGCTAGATGGACCTTTTGTGACCGTCTTTCGTAAGAGTATATAAATTTTCCAACACAGCGAAAAGCATATTTGAAAATATAAATGGTATTTTTTTGTGCTCCGTCGAGATTCGAACCTAAAACCTTCCATTTACGAGTTACCGAAGCGTTACCACTAGACTACAGACCGGTTTATTATTAAATTAGTCAAGGATAATAGTTTTATGTCTGTGGAACTAGGCCTCTGTTAATCTAAGGAAAAGTGCGAGTAAGTTGGTTATCAGAATACCTGTTAAGTTTACAATCCAGACTATTCTAACTACTTCCTAGTTCACAATTTCTAATTATTTACATTCAAACGGAATTATTTCCGATAAGGTTTGTTTATAAATATAAAACAATACATTGTTAAGTCGACGCTTGTTCACATGGAGACAGTATTTAAGTAGTTGTATGGAAGTGAAGCCTGGACGGTGAATGAAAGTGAAATTAGTAAAGTCCATACTGTTAAAATGGACAATCTAAGAAGTATGATTGGGAAAAGACGGAGTGACAGGGCGAGGAATGATTTTGTAAGAGAAGAATGTGGTGCAAGAGAAAGTGAAGATTAAAAGAAGTTTGTTAAGATGGTTTGGACGTATGGAGAGAATGAGTGTTTTCTTGTCATACATCTCAAGTGTTTTATTTCCACCGTACACTATAACTTTTCCCTTCTACATTTGTTCCTTGCTCCTTGACTGATAGGTTGGTATGAGACTGACCTCCGTGCTGTAAAAATTAGTTCACTCTTGCCAATGCCACTCGGATTTCAGGGAAGGCGGCAGGAGTTGCAAGGTTTATATTCATGAGTTTTTTATTATTTGTATGCACACATGTATAATGTGTAGGCGCGAACCTACATGTGCCATGCATTTAATATGCGCCTTAAATGTAAATATATCTTTGCAGCTCAGATTATAGATACCTACATATTTCCTCTATGGACACGCAACTATTGAACTAAGCTACACGTATAGTGTAACTTCTTGCCTGCGTTATCCCCGAAGGGGTCGCATGTGGCGCTTCGGGACCTATTTATTTTTACAGATAAGGGGGCCGGCCTCACACCAACCACTTTCAGTTGAAGTGGGGGTTTCCCAGCTTCCGGGGGGGCTGGTTCTCATTTCTTGTGAAAGCTGAGTAAACCTTTGAGATCGAACCCTTGCTTTCGGCATGGAATGCAAGCATTCTACCAATTGAGCTATCGACCATTTTACGAGCTTGATCGTCGTCGCTACAAAGCGCCAATTCTCAAGCAAGACCCAAATGCTGTAAGGCTGGATGGACCTTTGGTGACCGGTCATTGGTAAAGGTTTATGAATTTTTCAACCCGGCGAAGAGCAAGTTTGAAAATATAACTGGTATTTTTTTGTGCTCCGGCGGGAATCGAGCCCACAACCTTCCCATTCAGAGTCCGCAGTGTTACCACTGAACTACGGACCGGTCACACACTCCCACTTAACTACTATCTAGTTTACTTGTAACGTGTGAAGTGTGGTTCACATTTACACAATTAAATATGGCAGAGCTGTTACTCATAGTCATATGATATGGGAGCAAGTTGCACCTCGGCTAAGCACATTGTTCTCCAAAGCAAGTCAATATCTTAGTGCTACCTACTCGTGCACCGCATGCAGGCAAAATTAGTGCTTGTTTGTCGTATGTCCATCAGAGATAATTTCACATGAGCAATAAATGATACGAACGTTGAAATTGTGTAAGAATTTAGATACTTAAGAAGTATGTTTGAAAAGAATAGGAAGATGACAAGGGAACTTGAGAATAGGGTGTGTAAGGGAAAGCAAGTGGTCGGAGCAATAGGAAGAATAGCAAAGAACAAGCGATTGACGATGGATCTGAGAATGGCGGTCCACAATGGCATATTGTTGCCGACTTTAATGTATGGAAGTGAAGCATGGACAGTCAGTGACAGTAAAATGAGTAAAGTATGTACGGTGGAAATGAAACATTTGAGAAGCATGACAGGAAAAACTCTGAAGGATAGAGTTAGGAATGAATGGGTAAAGAAATAATGTAAGTTGAAAGAGGATGTGAAAGTTAAGGTACAAAAGAATGCGATGAGATGGTTTGGGCATGTGGGAAGAATGAATGCTGTGGGCGAAAGGAGAAACGGAATGAGTCAAAAAAATCGGTATACAAAGTGATTCTTTAGATATATTATATCTTAACACAATTTCATAGAAAGGTCATCCTTGAACCAAATATCAGATAAGCCAAACAAGCACTGGGGGAACAAATGTGCGCCAAAACAAACAGCCAGGCTTTTACTTTTAGAACCGAATTAGAAATGTGAGTAGAAGACATGACCCAAATGAAACCAATCTTCAATACTATTGTCTGTAATCTAAGTTTGCAGAGATATTTGAGTAAATATTCATATTACATGCATTCCCATAAGCAGACACGTGCAAGTTCGCATGCGGCATGTGGACTTTAGAAATTTAAAGTAATGGATTGCCAATGTCACCCCTGTTTCAGGGAAGGACGGCAAGAGTTGCAAGGCTTATGTTCATTTGAGATTGGGTTTTTATATTGTAGGTCCACATGCGGCATGTGTTAGCGCGAAATTATACATATCTGCTTGTGGGAATGCATTTAGTATAAATCTTAAATGATATATATCTTTGCAGCTTAGATTAGATTAGATTAGATTAGATTAGATTAGATTAGATTAGATTAGATTAGAGTAAATGTGCACAGAAAATTGTAACGGCAGCGCAATGGCGAATATTTGAAGACCTACAACTTACGAGGACGAAATATGGCATAGACAATAATGTGTCGTCACTCGGCCGGGTTGCTAGGGAAAAGGCATATAAATATTAAAAGACTAACGTTTATTCATCGAGAAAAACATCAAAATTCTAAAATATTCCGACCTTATTTTAGCATTAGCCTGAAAACCCGATTGGATCATGTTTAAAAAAAAAATACAAAATGTATGTAAGGACCGAAAAAAATGGCAGTTGATCTGTAATGTAGGCGGCTAAGGCCAAGAGTCTAATCTAATCTAAGCTGCAAAGATATATATCATTTAAGATTTATATTAAATGCATTCCCACAAGCAGACATGTATAATTTCGCGCTAACACATGCCGCATGTGGACCTACAAAATAAAAACCCAATCTCGAATGAACATAAGCCCTGCAACTCTTGCCGACCTTCCCTGACACAACCTATAAGTCAAGGAAGACAATATTAAATGTAATATATCTTTGCAACATAGATTATAGACTGCTTGAGTTTTTCTTTCGTACTTTTCAAATGTTTCATTTCCATCATAACAATTACCTTAGGCACTCATTTCACTGTCACCCACAGTCCATGCTTCATATCGGTACATTGACAAGTTTTGAATACTTAAAAAACAAACATAAAACGACATAATTGGAGATTCTGGCACAAAATTGACTGCCGTAACGACATACCTTCAATTAATCCAATTTGTTCCAATTTACATAATTTTGTTTTTGTCAGATGTTATGCAAAATTTAAGCAGGCCTATTCACAACACACTTAATCCACAGGTGATGCAAGGATCATCGTTTTTTTGTGTGGAAAGATCACGTTCGGTGGCGTTTGAGCCATGGTTTTGCCGTGTGTGAATAACACCGAAACTGTTTAATTTTCTACCAAAATAGGTAAGCGACCTGTCTATCTGGGCGAATGACCTGTTAAAATGGGAAAATGACCTCTTAAATGGGAAAATTACCTTTTTATAAGACAACACAAAAGCATCGCTTACTATTTGACGACGAAGATAATTTGTTGAAACCCTAGCGTAAAAAAAACAGTCTCATATTCCTTGACTTATAGTTTGGTTTGGTATAGTTTGGTATGTTTGGTATCCATACTGTAAAAATTGGCTTACTTTGCCAATGTCACCCCTGTCTCAGGGAAGGTCGGCCAAGCTGCTGGGCTTATGTTCACTTGAAGTTTAAATTTTCATTTGTAAATTGCAAGTACTCATGCAGCATTTCTAAGCGAGAACGTACAGGTGTCTGTTTGTGGGCATGCATTTAATATGAATTTTAAATGTTCATAATATATCTTGCAACCTACATAGAGTATAGATAATAGAAGTGAAAAGTCCAGTCGATAGCTCCTTTGCTAGAGTGCTTGCATTCCATGCCGTGAGCTCGGGTTCGAATCCTAACGAGGCCAGAGTATCAGAAATGATTTCCTGTTTCGATGTTTATTTCAAACCCCAAAATAAAATACCGGCAAGGTTTACTCAGCCTTCACAAGAAATGAGTACCAGCCCCACCGGGAGCTGGGAAACCCCCACTTCAACTGAAGTGGTTGGCGTAAGGCCAGCCCCTTACCTGTAAAAATATATCGGTTCCACTCGCTACATGCAATACCTTTCGGGGATAACATGCCAAGAAGTTAGAATATATATGTAGCTTAGTTGCGTTGTTTTTAAAATCGCAGCAGGGACTCTGGCCACCCCTAGCGGAGAACAGCAACAGTCACATGCATGTCGGAGGTTATTGCACCTTGATTATCCTTAATTCCATCAGCCGGCAGATGCTGGTTACTGGTCACTCCCACAGCGTCGTCTCCCAGAGCGTCAGGGGTCAAGTGACAGGTCGGAGCTGTTAATTGCCTCACAGATGGAGTAGGTGCGACTCCTCCAAAATATGCCACAAATGTTCAACTAACATGCTTAGGCTCATGACCCTCGGCAAAAAGTTTCACTATATTGTTACGTTTCTCCTGAGGGTCCTTAATTAAAACACAAGTTCAACACAAGTTAGCCATACAGTTTATTTACACAGACTTTCTTACAATAGATTTATTTTAACAGACTTATTTTAACACACTTATTTATTTCGTACAGATTACAGTTATTTTACACCATATTGGTCGCCCTAGTAACTAGATATTCCTCTGTGTGAGTGCTTTGAAAGACTACTCCTCCAGCCGATTGTCACCCTTCTTATAGCGGAACCTAGGGGCCATTCCAGCAGGCCCTAGAAAGCTCCACCACCACACTTGTATAGACGATTCTGGACATATTTATTTCTTGAAGAGTCCATTTTCTACCTACATACACACCTTACAACTACAATCGTCTGGGCCAGAACATTTTCTCAAAACACACGTACACCAATAAGCATCTACCAGTGTATTTCGTTACATTATGTATAGCTTAGGAGCGTTTAGCGTTGCATATCGCCACCGTAAGTGCTGACTCACTGATTTGAGAAATCGTGGATTAAACATTTTATTGGGAGTAACTTCTCATAGTAAGTGAACTAATTATAAGGAAGTTCTAAACTACAGAATTTCACACTTTTGTAGTGTTTTCTGTAGGTGCATTCTGATATTTGACCCGTCCGTAGTCTAGTGGTTAACACTTCTGACTCGTAAATGGAAAGTTGTGGGCACAAAACAATAAATCGCACGTTTAATAATAAAGAGCAATAACTCAAAAAACCAAAATGTTGGGAAATCACGTTTGAAGTTCAGACAACCAGTACAACTTGTATGGGATGAAAAAGGCGGCCGATGTTTTATCTCGGTCATATTCGTCCAAATTGAACGGCTGTCGCATTTTACCTATCCTTCTCGCATTGTTCTTGCGTTTTATTACAAAATCTCGATTTTCCCAATTTTAGAGTTATTTCTCTTTATTATTAAGCGAGCGATATGTACCATTTATATTTTCAAATACCCTCTTCGCTGGGTGAAAAATTCATATTCCTTTACCAATGACCGGTCACTGGGTCTTGATTGAGAATTGGCGCTTTCTATAGTAAAGACAAAGCTCGCAGAGGGCTGTTGAGGTGTGATTCACATAAAAACAGCGCTCACCAAATAAATCATCCTAATATTATTATTATTAAATATTTGTGAGGCAAATTAAAAAGGCAATGGAAGTTCATTTCCAGTCACCAAACAGTTTCCTTCGTCACCATCAAGTTGCAGCGTTTGTTAGCACCCTGAAATATAATCTGTTTGTTAACTTCATTGATAAAACAAGTACCCACTTATTTGAAGTTTTAGTCATTCCTTCATTCATTAGTCATGCAATTCTTTACTTAGTAGTAATTTCTGAGAATTCCATTCTCTGCATAACGACTTTATTAGGGCTCAAGATTTGATTCATTCATAGAATCTATTTTTATGTAGGTACCTACCTATCGGGAATGCAAATAATTTGAAATTATCCCAATGCACTGATTTCAATCAAACAAAAGAAAGTTTGAAATTCGAATTTGGAATTATCCTCCATCTTACATGAATTTGACGTTTCGTTTTGATGGCGCATTTTTGAACACGATTTAAATTTATTTTCATCGATACATCGATATAAGAAAATCTGTATCGATGTTTATTTCACACAGATTTGTTTCAGGACTGTTACTGTATCCTGTCAAGCGTATCCATCCCACTAGCGGTGGCCGGTTTCATCAGCAGATGCGTTTCCACTTTTTCTGTCCTAGCTCTTTTTTCTCTTTCATCTCTTCAACATTCACCACTTTCTTCACACATACTCTTCTTTTATTCTCACTCTGCAAGTTCCATTCTTATACAATCTCACCTATTGGTCTATCCATTCCTTCCTCGGTCTTCCCCTGCCACGCTTTCCTCAGATATTTCCTTTTTCCTTTCTTCGTTCAGGTATTTAATATAATTATATACTTAGATACCGTAAAGGTAAAAATGAATTAGTGGCATATGAAGCTAACATGGGTCTATCAGATAAATGCACCTTTATTCCTATTTTGTACGAGAGAAAGTACTACAAAAGTGTGAAAATCCTGTAGTTTAGAAGTTATTCATGAGCACTTTCTTATAATGAGTTCACTTACTATGAGAAGTTACACACAATAAAATGTTTAATCCACGATTTCTCAAATCAGTGAATCAGCGCTTGTTCAGTTTTACCTTTAAGGTGGCGATATATTCACTAAATAAATAAGTAGTTATTAGCTAATATTGTTTTCCATAATTTTTGCGTCGAAATGAGGCGCAGGACGTTGCAATAATAACTTAAATTTTAATGACTGATTGTATGACAGATGCGATTGACCCTAAACGCCATTTTCACTAATTTTAAGGACCTCTACAAAATGTCGCGTAAGCCAAAGGTCATGGGATCAATTCCTTTCATGAGTTATTGACAAATTATGCAATTTATATAAGCAGAGAATGCAATTTAGAAATTTAAAGTAATGGAGTAAATGTGCAGAGAAAAATTTAATGCCAGTACAAAGAACGATTGGATCGGCGAATATTAGAAGACCTACCAACTTACGAGGACGAAATATGGCATAGACAATAATGTGTCGTCACTCGGCCGGGTTGCTAGGGAAAAGGCTACTTTATATTATAAATATCAAAAGACTGACGTTTATTCATCGAGAAAAACATCAAAATTCTAAAATATTCCGACCTTATTTTAGCGTTAGCATGAAAACCCGATGGGATCATGTTTCGAAAAAAATACAAAAGCTAGGTTAAGATTCTGGATGAAATGAAAGAAGTATGTAAGGACCAAAAAATATGGCGGCTGATCTGTAATGTAGGCGGCTAAGGCCAAGAATCAATTTTCATTTTTATAGATGTTTTGTAGATTTTTTAGTGTTTGTCTGTTTGTATAACTGGATGTTATAACTAATTGCTTGTATTTCTTGACTTATAGGTTGGTATGAGGCTGACCACCCATACTGTAAAAAAATGGTTCACTTTTTCAATGCCGCCCCTGTTTCAGGGAAGGTCGGCAAGAGTTGCAGGGCTTATGTTCATTTGAGATTGGGTTTTTATATTGTAGGTCCACATGCGGCATGTGTGAGCAATTATTATATTATTATACATTATATTAAGATACAGCTTTGTTAACGAGACGGATCGAATTTTTCGACGGATCAAAGGTCCTGGGTTCGATTCCCGGCGGAGCACGAGAAGCATTTAAATTGTTCACAACTGAAAAGTTTAATACTGCTGGGTCGAAAAATTCATCCGATAAACAAATATCCGTCTAGTCTTACAGCAACTAGATCTTGCTTGAGAAGCGTGGCTTTCTATAACAACGACCAAGCTTGCAGAGGGTCTTAAGGTGTGATTCACTCAAAAACAGCGCTCACCAAAAAAATCAACGCAACCATATTTTATGCTAACAAATTTTTTCCACGACGTTCCAGATCCTTAATCTGATCATCCTGATCCTGTACCGCACGGGCTACTCCGGCCAGTTCCTCGGCGTAGGCGGCACGTGGAACCTCAACGAGGAGAAGAACCCTGACGCAGAGATCGTGGCCTCGGGAGTGTTCGTGGGATACTTCATCTACACGGCCGTGCAGCTCATCACCTACTGCTTCGGCACCACGGAGCACAAGAAGTAAGGAGTAGAGAGAATTTGCTTATTCCTCTTTTCGTGTCTCCTATAAAAGATTTTGACTTTGAATGCTGCGGTTCAAAACAGGGACATGGTGCTTCTGACAAACTATTGTTGCAGGTTTTTCAGCCACGATGTCCTTCGGCGTCTCTGAGTTCTTCTCCCCTCAATCCTACCATTTATGATGCGACAAAGTAGACGGTATTTCTCATTTATCAAAATGTGATCGAAGTACCATCTCTGCAAAGTGGTTGGTAGAAGTTTTTTTTGTGGTGCGCATACGTCGAAGGACTTCTTCAGTGGTGACCCGACCACGCCAAGAGATCCGAAGCATCTTTCGGTAGATACACATCAAGAACGTTTCGATTCGTCTATCCATTGCCTGTGTGTGCGTCCATCCCTCCATACCATATACTCAGGGGCGATCATTAGTTTTGGAGAATAGTTAGGCAACTTTTTTTTCAACTTTCAAAAAACAGTTTTAGTCACAGGCCAACACCAGACCAGAAGGCTGAAACGGCTAAGAACAGCAGAGGGTGCATGACAGACATCATTTCTCTCTTTAACTTTCCCAAATACATCGACTCTATTTATTTTACTATCATTTATCAACAGATTGTAGTTCGGCAAGAACTTTTCATCTTTATGAAATGTACGGCCCTGCCATATAGAGCGATTGGGAAGACATAGCTAGATTTGAGACGCCAAACTCTCAGATCTGCAGGGTGTGGGGTGGTTGACTTAGTCCAGCCGTCACGTCAGACACGCACTAATTTTGGGGACCGTGCTTTCCGGTTTGCGGGCCCAATGGAGTGGAACAGACTACCACCTAATGTGAGGAAGGCAGAAACTGTTGGTGTCTTTAAAGGAGCACTAAAGACGCATCTTTACAAAAAATCTTATCCGTGATTTGAGAGGGCCCTTGAGGTGTGACACACACAAAAACGGCGCTCTTCAATTATGTGTACCTTATAAATAAATTATCCTTGTATATATATAATATAGCACCTCCCCATGGGCTTCCAGAGATCAATGTTCAAATATGAGCGCGGATCCGCGTTCCGTTTCTCTGGTTTTAGGCAACGCTTCCTTCATTGTGTGGACTACTTCTCCTTCTGTGTGATCAGTGTTGTTTTGTTGCATTTGCAGACAGCTGACGGATGTTCTCATGAACTTCGTGGGCATCTTCTTGTGGATCGCAGTTGGCGGCACTGCCCTGCACTACTGGCACGGCTACCAGGGGGAGCAACACTACAAGCACGTCTACACAGAGAGACAGGTAACATCACTAGCCAGCGTCATGTCGTTAGGATGAGAAGAGTTAGAAAAATCTGCAACAATGAACACTAAGAGCCCGTTCCCACTTGTCGGGTGTCGGATCCGTATATTCATCGGAGGTTCCAGTTGCAGGGCATTTCGGATAAAATCGGTTTCCGACAAGTGTGAATAGCTCCATACATAATGTTCTGCCACTGGAACCTCCGATCAATATACGGATCCGACACCCGACAAGTGGGAACGAGCTCTAACACCAGGGCTGGAAGTCTCATCACCACGGTAATTTTTACCTATCGAATATCGGTTACATTTGTATGAAGACCTGTCAATCCAAGATGGCCGCAAGTGAACAGCTGATTAGTCTTCAAACAGATATTACCGATATTCGATAGTTAAGAATTACCGTGGTGATGAGACTTCCAGCCCAGGAGGTCTCTTCGATTAAGCGATTCATATCCATAAAAAAGGTGTAGTGTGATTTTTTATCTATAGAGTTCTTTCGCAAGCGCTAGTAAGCTCCGATTTAGATTGATATCCAAAGTGTAATGAATTTAGAACTTCACAGGTCTATCTTGAGTGATTTTGAATGTTGTTTTGCAGGTGGGCCTAGCTGTGGGGTCTCTGTGCATCGTCAGCGGAGCCTTGTACCTCCTGGACACGGTCCTCTCCCTCATCCACTACTCCAAGGACATGTAGGACCTCAAGGTCACCACACACACACGCATCAACACGACATCCAATCAAATACATACCTCAACACACACAGCGACAGCATAGACAGGCATTTCATTTTAGGTCTTGATTAAACAATGACAGTAGGTACAATAATCAATAATATAAGTAGATTTCACATATCTATAATCAGTTAGATTTCGGTCCGGTTTGAGTATGGTGTCTTCCGTCAGATGCGGTTAAGACCCTGGTGAGTGCGTTTGTGATGTCTCGGATTGATTTTATTGACCAACGCTTTATAGTGGTCAGCCAAAGAAGCATTTCAACCGCTTTCAATCTGTGTTAAATTCGGCAGCAAGACTCATATTCGGGATACATCCAAATTCGCTCACATCACTCCGCTGTTAAAAACACTACATTGGCTTCGTTTCCCGGAGAGGGTGGTCTACCGTGTTTGTGTGATGGTATATAAAGCCATCAATGGCGTGGCTCCACCTTATCTGACTGACATGATTTCGCCTGTTGAGATGGGTGTGAGGAGGCAGACACTCAGATCCGCGGGCGATGGTGCAATCAATTTGGTTCAGTCGCACCGTCAGATCCGTACATATTTTGGAGACCGTGCTTTCTGTGTTGCGGGTCCGGTGGAGTGGAACAGACTGCCACCCGGAGTGAAGAACTCCAAATCTGTGGATGTATTTCGCGGAGCTCTCAAGACGCACCTTTTCAAGAAGTCTTATCCATGATCTGAGAGGGCCCTTGAGGTGTGACACACACAAAAACGGCGCTCTCTTATCATATGTAATTTAAAATAAATAAGCCTGCGAATTGCATGCAAAGCATTCATACCTCCGACCCCCGTTAGAAAAAACATAGACAAACCGGACAGAAATAGTGCAATGTGAAAAATGCGTGATTCTGCAAACAAGAAATTCGTTATAAAATAAATATATATTTAGCGAAATTGTTGTGAGCGATGTCGTTGAGAAAATATTTGTAGCTCCATTCTGTACCTAACTATAATTTAATTATATTTTGTAACACTGTGAAAATTCATATTTTGATCTTGACTAAATATTTTTATAGAACCATAACAATTTTATTAAAACACAATTTAATTTTCTTTAAATTTATTAATGTAGTACACAATCCTTTTCACACGTATTAATATACATATTAATAAATTAAGTGAAAATTTAAAAGAGAACAGTGCTCCAATAGAATTGTTTTAGTTTAATTAAATGCAGTACAAATAATTTAAAAATCTTATTTTATTTAATAAACAACAAAAAGTAAGTAAGTAATAATGCTGCAAAATTTTCACTACATTTTTTGTTTTTTTTTTTACCTAACCACCTTTTCATAGACATTTACGCAGTGCAAACAGACAATTTCGATTAAAATAAAACTTTGACTAAGTACACATCAAAGACAATTCACACAGGTAGGTACCAACATACCTATCCACCTAGATGTAATATTTTTAAGGTTTTTATTTTTTTAATACAACTAAGAATGAAAATGGATAAAATGTACAAATGTAAAAAAAAAAAAACATGTACAATCGTAGACAAACTGTAAAAAAATCAAATACAAATTACAATAAAAATGAAAATGGCGGATTTTTTTATTTCACAAATCTTCTGATTTAAAATATTATTTTGATTTTTGTTGTTAAGGATGTATATTATCTGGATCTGTAACATGACCCCAGCAAGTACACTTTGGATTGTCCTGACCCATTATGAAACGTAATAGGTAAGGGTTTTTTTTTGACTAGCATCTTTTGAGAATAAGAATAAAAATGGACTCAGCACTTCGAAAATATATTTAAGTTTCACGTCTATGCGATTAGGATCCTTTGTAACCAAAAACAAAATATTTGGTTGCCTTTTCCTTAGAAACTGGCCTTATAACGTCACATTTTTTTGTGTTTATAGTATAATTTTTTGCCGCGTTTTCCCCAAAGGAGTCGCATGTGGCGAGTGGAACCTATTTATTTTCTACAGGTAAGGGGGGCGGCCTAACGTTCACCCCTTCAGTTGAAGCGGGTGTTTCCCAGCTCCCGAGTGGGCTGGTACTAATTTCTTGTGTCTTATGTTTTGGGTGTGAAATAAACACCGAAACAGGAAATCGTATTCCTTGACTTATAGGTTGGTATGAGGCTGACCACCCATACTATAAAAAATGGTTCACTTTGCCAATGTCACCCCTGTTTCAGGGAAGGTCGGCAAAAGTTGTGGGGCTTATGTTCATTTGAGGTTTGGATTTTATTTGTAAGTACACATTCAGCATTTGTAAGCGCGAACTACACTTGTTGGTTTGTGGGCATACATCTGAGAGCTTTAAATGAATATATCCTTGCAACTTAGATTATAGATTATAGATATTATAGATATTTGACACCCTCGGTGGAATTCGAACCCTAGCTCTCGGCATGGAATGCAAGCACTCTACCGACTGAGCTATCGACGGGGGGAAAAAAGACGAAATAATGAACATCAGAAAGATATTATGTTAGGTAATTTGCCAAGAATTTTTGTCGTAGGAAGTAGAATGCATTCATAAGAAAACGTAAAAAAAAAACAACGTTGAAAATAGCTAAACACGATAGGGAGAACAAATACCACATTTTATTTAGTTTTTAGCCATTTGCTTTATCGCAAAAACAAATTATCTCAAAATGTATTGTTACCTTTATAGACATTTTTGAAATGCCTTCTGCTCCATTTGGCAAGCGGACGCCATGGTTAAAAGAAACGATTTTATGAATTTCAGTTTGTTACTTTGACTTGTATAAAATCATAGTTTAACTTAGTAAATAGTAGGTAAGACTTATGAATAAAATCATTCCAAATGAAATTATTTATTTTTATTTAAATTGTATTTTATCATTCCCTGGGATCGGTAAGACTTTTTATCTAAATTCTCCAATAAATTTTGAGTTCATACCATTTGGATGTAAGCCTTAGCTAGATGCAGGCACGCCCCCAAAAAGAAAATTTAAAATTATTTGGAAAGAAAAATCCTAATTCTTCTATGCACTGAACACAATATAAGATTTGATAGAATACAATTCTTTTTGATGGCATTGATTGCTTGATTTATGTATATGTGTGCGCAGTGGATATATTATGTCGGGAATTTTATCTGGCATTTCTATGCGACGGTAAACAATTACATTGCAAAGATACATGTTTTAAGCACAGCTATTACAGTTCATACAATGTGACGAAGAGAATTAACGGCAAAATAATTATATATGATATTGTGTGCAGTACAGAATGTGCGTTAGCGATATTATCTGACATAGCTTTATGGTACTTTCAATCGGTTGAGTTAGAATAAAACATGCATTGTACACAAGAACGCTCATACTAGTACGCACAATATTATGAGAAGATATTTTGTATCGTATACAGTATTGTGTTTAGAAATAAAATATCGACGGGAATTTTATCCGACATCACAACAGCAGTTCTAGTTGACAAACAAAATTCAAAACAAAATGTCTTGCAGTTTAGTTGACTTTTTGAAACGCGGGAAGGTAAACGTCATTTGAAACAGAAAATCTTTTACTAAATACGCGAGTTTACTAATATATTTTCAAATCACATTTGTGGCTATAAAATAATAAGTTGAAATTGTTGAATAGTGAATTAATATTGTGTCAAAACACAGAGGACAAGGCGAGTATAAGTTTATTTGATTTAATTGTATAAAACTAGATATTAGTGTCGGAATTCTAGGCGTAGGTAAATGGTGTGTGCTAGAATAATTATCAAAGGTATGGCGAGATACCTTTACGTGCAGGCTACGCGTGTTTAGTTTGTGTAATTATTTATGAAGAAGGAATATTTACGTTTTGTTATTTTCGAATAATAACAGACACGTGATGGCGGAGCCATTTTTATTTTTTTGTTCGAAACGGTTCCACTTTTTGTGGAGACACAAAAGAAATTCGGGTCAAACATTTTTTCAATTACTATTATTGACTCTTTTAAATTATTCAATAAATATGAATGTCAATAATTATCTTTAATTTAATTATGAAGAAGAAGATAAACCTGTCATATAACAAGATCGTTTTAGAAATAAAAGAGTCTTTTAAAGTTTCTAAGGGTGTGAAATAAACCTAGCCCCACATGAACATGCACATTGCAACTCGCGCCTACTTTCCGTGAAACCGAAGTGGCATTGACAAAAGTGAACCAAGTTTTTACAGCATTGGGGATCAGCCTCTTACAAACCTATAAGTCAAGAAATTCCCTTCTACAATAATCTAAGTTGCAAAGATATATAACCATTTAAAATTCATATTAAATGCATGCAAACCAACAGACTTGTGCAAGTTCTCGCTTACAGATGCTGCATGTGTATTTACAAAATAAACCAAATCTCATTTTATCATGAACATTGCAACTCCTGTCGTCTTTCCGTGAAACTAGGGTGGCATTGGCAAGAGTGAACCGGCTTTTTACAGCATTGGAGGTCAGCCTCATATTAATTAACTAGTCAAGAAATGTTTAATGTTATACTTAATTAACACAATTTATAATTTTTATTTTATTTATGTCTGTGAAATACTTGGAGACGATTATAAACGAGTTTTTAATCATCTTAATTTCTTCTATGTACCATTTATTTTAGTACTTACCTGTATGAATTCAAAAATATATACAAGTGGGATCAATAGCTCAGTTGGTAGAGTGCTTGCATTCCATGCCGAGATCTCGGGTTCGAATCCCACCGAGGGTGTCAGAAATGATCCCCGTTTGCGGTGTATATTTCAAACACAGCAATAAATACCGGCAAGGTTTACTCAGCCTTCACAACAAATGAGTACCATTGCCCTCGGGAGCTGGAAAGCTCCAACTTCAACTGAAATGGTTGGCGTAAGGCAGGCCCTCTTAACTGTAAAAATAAATAGGTTCCACTCGCCACATGCGATTCCTTCGGGGTAAACGCGGCCAGAATCAGCTTAGTAGCGCTTATTTTTTAAATACACGCATGCATTTCTGAATCAGAATTTTATAGTGAAAAAGAGGGAAGGGAAGACCGAGAAAAGTATGGAGTGATCAGATTGAGGAGATTGTGGAAGAATGGGGTATACAAAGAGAGCGTAAAAGAAGAAATTGCATGAAAAAGGTGATGGATATGAATGAATTGAAAGAGGTATGTAAGGATACGAAAAAATAGAGGCAGCTCTGCAGAGGCTCTGGCCACCCCTAGCGGAATGGCGACAGAGTTACAGTTACAGTTACAGTATGCATCTTTGCAACTTGTGAGAAGGTATAATTTAAAAAGAAACACAAATTGAGGATTTATTTCACCCTGAGTATACCTACTTTCGACTTGGTTACGTCATTTTCAACAGGATTGTATTGCAACTTAGATAACAGATTTATTATTTAAATACTTGCTGAAACGACCGCATAGAAAAACACCTATTCTTTAAAAAACATCACTTGGTTCAATTAACCAACCTTCAAATGACACAGAAAGAGTGAAATAAAAACACACTGGGTAAAAATAATCATATCGACGCCGTACAGGACGAAGTGACCAATCGACTCCGCATAAATTCCATAGACAAATAAATGTGATGTCACACGGCCGGTTCTTTAAAGTATATTTAAGCTTATATTTGAGTCGTATCGAACCAAAGCCGGCGATATAAAACGGAATTAGTAACATTATTATGAAGCTAACATGTTGTTGAGTATTTTCCTTGACTTATAGGTTGGTATGCGGCTGACCACCCATGCTGCAGAAAATGGTTCACTTTGCGAATGTCACCCCTGTTTCAGGGAAGGTTGGCAGGAGTTGCAGGGTGTATGTTCATTTGAGATTCGGGTTTTTATATTGTAGGTCCACATGCGGCATTAAAAATTAAATTAAAAATTAAATTGGGCTGATTTTATTTGGTGAGCGCTGTTTTTGTGTGTATCACACCTCAAGAGCCCTCTGCAAGCTTGATCGTCGCTGTAGAAAGCGCCAATTCTCAAGCAAGACCCAGTTGTTGTAAGGTTGGATGGACCTTTCAGTGACCGGTCTTTGGTAAAGGTTTATGAATTTTTCAACCCAGCGAAGAGCAAATTTGAAAATATAAATGGTATATTTTTTGTGCTCCGCCGGGATTCGAACCCACGACCTTCCAGTTACGAGTCCGAAGTGTTACCACCTGGACTACGGACCGGTGTTACGTATCTGCTTGTGAAAATGCATGTAGTGCGAATATTAATTAATGTTTCATATATTTGCAACTTAGATTAGATAATTTGGGTTTCTCAGATAAATGCACCTCTTTTCCTATTTTCCTATTTTCCAAGAGAGGAAACACTAAGAAAATGTGAAAACCTTTTAGTTTAGAAGTTTGTCATGAGCACTTCCTTATAATGAGTTCACTTACTATGAGACGTTACACACAATAAAATGTTTCATCCGCAATTTCTCAAATCAGTGAATCAGCACTCTGAATCTAAAAAAAGCCTAGGTTGCCGCTTTCTGGTTTTATCCTTTTCATTTTGTTATTGGTTGCTAAGGACTAATTTAAGGACACTAGTCACATAGACGTGTGTCGTTTGCTCGCCGAAGAGAAAAACCAATGTCAAATTTTGGGAGGAAAGCTATTTCAACACTGAGGTCTATATAATCTATAATCAAAGTTGCAAGGATATATTCATTCAAAGCTCTCAGATGTATGCCCACAAACAAACACGTGTAGTTCGCGCTTACAAATGCTGATTGTGTACTTACAAATAAAATCCAAACCTCAATGAACATAAGCCCCGCAACTCTTGCCGACATTCCCTGAAACAGGGGTGACATTGGCAAAGTGAACCATTTTTTACAGTATGGGTGGTCAGCCTCATACCAACCTATAAGTCAAGGAATACGAGCAATAAATTACATCCAGTTATACAAACAAACAAACACTAAAAAATCTACAAAACATCTATAGAAATGAAAATTGATTCTTGGCTTTAGCCGCCTACATTACAGATCAGCTGCCATTACAGGCAGCTGATACATTTAAGTATAAAAAAAAAAAAAAAACAACAACAAAACCTTAAAAAGAAATCTATACAAAAAAAAGTCTAAAATTTCTTATGCAAAAAATGTAGCAAACTAATAAACCAACATTACAAATCAGCATTGCAGATTAGCCGCCACTTCTTCCTGTCCTTGCATAGGTACTTCTTTCAGCACGTGAATTGGAAAAGACAAAATTGTATAGGCCGTGGCTAGGGAAAATACAAATATTTTGTTATT
This sequence comes from Agapetus fuscipes, assembly GCA_951799405.1. Classification (NCBI taxonomy): domain Eukaryota; kingdom Metazoa; phylum Arthropoda; class Insecta; order Trichoptera; family Glossosomatidae; genus Agapetus; species Agapetus fuscipes. The sequence continues at coordinate 778,749 of OX637335.1, forward strand.
GGTTGCTCAGGAGGATATTTCCATACAAGACTGAGAAAAAAGTTCCAAATTCAAAAATGTTCGGAGTCCAATTTTTACCTTTATATACAACAAAAACACAACTAAGCTACGCATATATATATGTAGTTTACTTTTTTAACACATTGAAAGGGGTCACATTGTAATAACGTGCATAACCTATTAATTTTCTCAGATAAGGGGGCCGTCTTTACGCCCAATTATTTTCCCAGCTTTTTGTACAGGAAACCTTGCCGGTACTATAACTTGGGTCAAAGGAAAACTCCGAACAGCAGTCTCATGTGTAGACACCCTCTAAATCTAAATCTAATCTGAATCTAAGTTGCCAAGATTTGTATCATTTGAGATTCATATTAAATGCATTCCCACAAGCAGACAAGTTTAAGTTCGCGGTAACACATGCCGCATGTGGACTAACAATATAAAAACCCAATCTCAAATGAACATAAGCCCTACAACTCTTACCGAACTTCCCTGAAACAGGGGTGAGATTGGCAATGTGAACCATTTTTACAGTATGGGTGGTCAGCTTCATACCAACCTATAAGTCAAGGAAATGACTTATAGGTTGGTATGAGGTGGAATGTAATTCTTGCTTCTGAGTTTTGACGTTGAACGCAAGCGTTCTACCTGCTGGCGGTAATTTTGGAAACCAATGAGAATAGGTAGATTTTTATGCACTTGATCACTTTTGCTTGTGGATGAAAACAGTAGATATTATAATTGTGCAATGGCAACCTTAGTGATGTGCATGACTGGTCGCGATAGGTATTTCGTAAAGGCGGCGGTAGGTGTTGACTGTTTAGGTAAATACCTAACGCTTTATTACCGAGCTGGCTGGAAAACAAAACGCCATTGTGGCAACACTCATTTTGAAAATGGAACACGAAAGAAATGCCAGTTCAAATTGTGGCGGCATTCGAAGACAACCCGAGAAAACGTGTCCAGAAAAAACGTTAAATATTTAAGAAGTGAATTTGATTGTTATTAAATTATTTATTGTACATACGAGTATTATTAAATATCCTTTAAAAAAATGCATACGTAATCATATAGTGAGTGACTTTAACTTAAAAACAAAGTGAAAATAAACGCGCTTTCCATTAGGTAGCCAATCGAGCCGAAATTTTTAATTTCGTATATTTTTAATTTCCTTGACTAATTGGTTCGTATATGGCTGACCCCCCATACTGTAAAAAATGGTTCACTTGTCCTGCTTCAGGGAAGGTCGGAAAAAATTGCAGGGCTTATGCTCATTTGCGGTTTGCTTTTTGAATTACAAGTACGCTAGCAGCATTTGTAAGCGCGAACTTACACGCGCACTTAATAAGAATTTTAAATGTTAAAATCACGTTAAAATAGGTACATCTTTGCCAATGTCACCCCTGCTTCAGGGAAGGTCGGCAAGAGTTGCAGGGCTTATGTTCATTTGAGATTGGGTTTTTTATATTGTAGGTCCAGCGCGAAATTATGCATGTCTGCTTGGGGGAATGCATTTAATATGAATCTCAAATGATACATATCTTTGCAGCTTAGATTTAGATTAGATTTAGATCTCTTTGCATATTAGATTGTTTTATAGAGTAACACAAAGCTTTCGCTGAAGCATTCCATAAAACAATGTCAATCATTTTTATTTTGAAGAAGATTAAAAAATATACATGTTTTATTTTTTAAATATGCTTTTACTGTATTATGATTCGAGAGAAAAAGCGAATAAACAAGGTTGCAGGTAAATGTCGATAAGAAAAACTGGAAAATACACATGGGTGCTAAACACCGAACTCGTTTTTGTGAAAACGTCGCCATTTTTTAATTGCTCCGATAAACAATAAACCAGCGCGTCAATAATAAAGTTTAACGCTTTTACTCCAACATAGCGTTTTACCGAAATCTTTGTAAACATAAACGCTCCATAGAGGTATTGTTTTGGTATTCATACATTTGTTTGTTAAACGCTATAATTGGTTTGATACTTGGGAGTTCCCTACCTGTATGGTCTACGTCTAATCGAGAGTGCAAGATTGATAGCAAGAAACTGGCTGCTTTGTTTTACGAACTTGCCATTTACGTAGATATCAATTTGGTTCGTAAACCGAAGAGTTCGTAAAACGAAAAAAAATTACATGTTTTTTTTCATTTTTTTTTTCTGAAGACTATGCCTTTACGGAATGAAAATAAGTTTTTCAATATTAATTCAAAATAAGACCATGAAGTGTAAGCAACAAAAACGGTTTAGGGTATAAAACACTGTTGGTTCTATAACATGTGTCGTTCTGTCATGTGTAGTTATGTCATGTATCGTTGTGTCATGTGTAGTTATGTCATGTATCGTTGTGTCATGTGTCGTTATGTCATGTGTCGTTCTGTCATTTGTAGTTATGGCATGTGTCGTTATGTCATGTATCGTTCTGTCATGTATAATTCTGTCATGTGTCGATACTTGTTATGGCATGTGTAGTTATGTCATTGTGTTGTTGTTTGTCGTCATGTCATCTGTCGTTATGTCATGTGTCGTAATGTCATGTGACGTTATGTCATGTGTCGTTCTGTCATTTGTAGTTATGTCATGTGTCGTCACTTGTTATGGCATGTGTCGTTGTGTGTCGTCACGTCATCTGTCGTTATGTCATGTGTCATTTTGCCACTATAATCTAATCTAATCTAAGCTGCAAAGATATATATCATTTAAGATTAATATTACATGCATTCCCCACAAGCAGACATGTATAATTTCGCGCTAACACATGCCGCATGTGGACCTACAATATAAAAACCCAATCTCAAATGAACATAAGCCCTGCAACTCTTGCCGTCCTTCCCTGAAACAGGGGTGACATTGGCAAAGTGAACCATATTTTACAGTACCTATGGGTGGTCAGCCGCATACCAACCTATAAGTCAAGGAACAAGGAACATAACGTTCTAACAATCCATTTATACGTAAAAATAAATGTTCGTAGACGCGAGGCTTCCATTCCAATGCAACGGCTCCGATAGGGATAGTATGGCGCACGGTTATTCCACGCCGGCCTGCAGTTGTGATCTTGGTACTTGGTGGTAGACGATAAGAGCAGGTCGGACTAGCTGTTTTAGTTGTGTGACACACATACACGTCGCTACTCACGCGCATGCGCCGGATGAAATAGAAATTCCCGCGTAAAAACTTGCTTTCGATATCAACGCAGCGCTCTGACTGAGACAGTACTAGTGCAAGTTGTTTATTAGGACAGCTGGGGTAGAAGTCTCGACGGGCGTCGGAAGATCTTAGAGCCCGTTCCCACTTGTCGGGTGTCGGATCCGTATATTCATCGGAGGTTCCAGTTGCAGAACATTTCGGACAAAATCAGTTTCCGACAAGTGTGAATAGCTCCATACATAATGTTCTGCCACTGGAACCTCCGATGAATATACGGATCCGACACCCGACAAGTGGGAACGGGCGCTTACCGCTGGTACCTATTTATTCATTTATTTATATAACCAATATATACAGGACTGACAGTGAAACACCAAAACGTCACAATACATAGGGGCCGTCCATAAATTACGTCATCGATTTTGGCCGATTTTCGACCCCCCCCCCTACAATCATCCTATAGTCATTATCTAATGACGCCCCTTCCCCCTCTTGCTGTAATGACGGATGAGCTTAATAATTAATAATGTTATATTACTTACATAATATTGTGTATATTTTGTAGAAATTGGTATTTACAAGAACGACGTCACTTTTGGTACTCGTACATCATTTGCCATCATCCGCAGACCAGACTCCCCCCCCCTTAATGCGAATGACGTAATATATGGACAGCCCCATATAACATTGCAGACATAATAGAACCTATTTGAAGATAGGACGGAGTTCGTCGCTGGAATGGTCGAGGGGCACTCGAATTTGGCCAACGTGCTATCAATAACTTCGACCCTGGTTCAACAGATGTATTTGCATGCACACAAGCTTCTGCTTTCGCATGAAGACAACTGGCCAGGCAAAATAGGTTGGCGAAATGCATTCCTTTTCGCAAATGTATTTAAAAAAACATAACAGTGCCTGAACAGCTGATCGTTGTTCCATATAAAATGTATCAGCTGTTGATATGCCACCATGCTTTATTCCGCCCTATTTTCTAATCTTATCTAAGTTGCAAAGATATGTAACATTGGGGGATTCAATTCTCACTAGCAGACACGTACAAGTTCGCGCTTGCACATGCCGCATGTAAAACTACAACATAAAAACCCAAATCTCAAATGAACATGCACCCTGCAACTCATACCGACCTTCATTCAAGGAGACAAAGCATTCAAGGCAGCCGCTCCAATGACTTGGAACGCTATTCCCGCCTCACTGAGGGAACTGGATATGGAGAGACCATTTAAAAGAGGTCTCAAGACTCACCTCTTCGTCCAATCATACGGACAAGCGCCTTTGTAGTGACACACTGTCAAAAGCCGCTATACAAATTTGGTCTTATCTATCTATCTCCCTGAAACAGGGGTGACATTGGCAAAGTAAAACATTTTTTTTACATGCTCTCGGCATGGAATTTAAGGGCCTGTTGCACCAACCTCCAATCAATATTTGATTGAAACATCAAATTTGATTGCTTAGTTCTGGTAAGGACCTCGGTTAAATATTTCTCGAAAGTTAGTAAAAATGTGATGGAATTTGAACAGGAAATATGATTCACATCAGCTGACTTACGTATAGGCAATCAATTGTTTGATTTGAAAGGGAGAAATCACACTTAATTTTGATTTTCGTCTGATTGGAGTTTGGTGCAACAGGCCCTTAGCATTCTACCAACTGAACTATAGAACGGACTTTTTACGAGCTTGGTCGTCGCTACAAAGCGCCAATTTACAAGCAAGACGACCATATGAATGGGATATCCAGAGTCATAATAAAAGGAGAGCTTGTATGAAAAAGGTTATGGCTCTGGATGAAATGAAAGAAGTATGCAAGGATCGAAAGAAATGGCGGTTGATCTGTAATGCTGGCGGTTAAAGCTGAGGCTTTTAAATTTAAAAAAATATGTTTTGTAGTTTTTTAATTTTTTACTGTTTAATTGTTTAGAGTTTATTTGTTTTATATACATATTTGATTGTATTAATTGCTTGTAGGTACTCCTTGACTGATAGGTTGGTATCCGGCTGACCACCCATACTGTAAAAAATGGTTCACTTTGCCAATGTCACCCCTGCTTCAGGGAAGGTCGGCAAGAGTTGCAGGGCTTATGTTCATTTGAGATTGGGTTTTTTATATTGTAGGTCCACATGCGGCATGTGTAAGCGCGAAATTATGCATGTCTGCTTGTGGGAATGCATTTAATATGAATCTCAAATGATACATATCTTTGCAGCTTAGATTTAGATTTAGATTTAGACGACCCAGTTGTTCAACATGCCTGCCTTGCATGTTTACTATCCCAGTCTGAAAGGCCTTCACTATTTTAGTGACGTTGTGATGGTATGCCCGCGTCACTAGAGATGGTAAGTAAGCATATTTGACACGTTTACCAACCTGCCCGGCCCAACATGGCGGCGGAGAGAAATTCATTCAGACCATCCCGGCTAGAACAGGTGGAAAACAGGGCTACCAACAGTGACAGACAACAAAATAAAAATATTCTGTCATGTTTTATTTAATAAAAAGTGCGGTGATTTATTTAGCAATTATTTCACATTCTGTTCGGATTCTGAGTCACTTTACACTTGCACAATGCACTTGCACTTGTAGCGCCTCACGACAGAAGCAACAACACAAGCAACACCTCTGCGGCACCCTTCCAGGACGACATAGACCCCCAAGACTTTCAAGAATTGGGGAGCCTCCCACACAGGATTCCTTAAAAAAAACGGTCCTTTGACTCATATTATTGTTAGGAACTAACAGTGCTATTCTTAGGCATTTTAGTCGTCCGTTAAGCCCACGCTTTGACAAACTAATGATGCCTGGGCTGGAAGTCTCATCACCACGGTCATTCTTACCTACCGAATTTTGGTAATATTTGTATGAAGACTAATCGGCTGTTCACTTGCGGCCATCTTGGATTGACAGGTCTTTATACTGAAGCATCATTAGTTTGTCAAAGCGTGGGCTCAACGGACGACTAAAATATCTAAGAATAGCACCGTATGAGTTTGTGTGTACTCGTATCTAGGTACGCGCGCCAAAGCACGATGGTGTGTGTCGAACAATCTGAAAGTCTTTTGAAAAATCCGTTATAGAAGTATGTGGAATAATCTAGAACATGCAAGAATCGTCTCTTTCATACCTATATATACGAGCCGCAATGGTGCGGAGAGCTGGAGACGCTTAAACATTGTGACGCGAAGTCGATAGAGCTATAGAAGTACTGTGTAACCGTTTATTGTGCAAAATAAATTGCAAATTAATTAAAAAGAAGCCAAATAAAATAATAACATTTTATTATATTACGAAGCACAAAATTTCATCTCGATTGGATGACAGAAAATGCGTTGTATAGTAACTTTTAAGATTCGTGAAGACCCAAGCTCAACCAGTGGCGACTTTTAGATAGGGGTATCGCCGTCGAAATTTGTACCTTTTGTCTTGTGCGTGTGTCCCCTAATGATTTTCAGCTTTTTCATAAAAACTGGTGATCTCTACTGAATTCTAAAATTATCAGAGTAAAGTAAATAAAAAGCGTATCGAAATACAAAAAAAAACTGCAAAAAGCATTAAGTGGCGATGTAATTAAAAAATAAAACAAAAACGCCTTTTTTCCATTCCCATACAAAATTTACATGTCCGCAACCCGTTTTTGACCCTTTGATGGCATGATACGATCAAAATAGTCAAACGTTTTTAAAGTTGAGTATTTTTGCATATACCTTAGTAACGTATCTTTCATTTTCTGTACTAGCCACAATAATATTTATTTATTTAAACACGAAATATTGATTGCTAAGGGTTGTCTCCATTTTTGGCTCCGAAATTTTTCTTTTAGTATGTTACCAATTCCATTGGAACCATAGAGTTATAAAGGTATAGAGATGAAGTCCAGGCCAAAATAATGTCCCCTTTTTTTTGGACTGAAGCGCTGAACCTCGATCCGCGTGCAATTTGTAATGCTCGGTTTTGGTCTCATTATTTCTCCAGCGCTCGGATCGTGAACATCTCGTTAAAAGTGGTTTTCTGTGTGAAAGGGCGCAAATATAGGTCCGAAAAAGTAAAATAAATGGATGAAATCACATTTCACATGTAAATTTATGTTTTTTAAACGCTAATTAACGTTTTATTTATATTTTGTACGAATTATTGACAGGCGCGTGCTAGAAGAGTGCGTCTACTTTAAAGATAGTGTTCTAACGTGTGAAAGAAAGGGACAACAGCGCCCAGGGCTGTACTCGAAATAATCGAGCCTCTTGAAAAATATTTTACACTGACTACTAAAAAACAAAGTGGCACAAAAATGATAATTTTAGGAATTCTTCGACTAATAAATGGAATATATGTACAAAAAAAATGAGGCTTAATACGGTATACTCTTGCAAAAGTCGCTATGATATTTGACAGTTCAAATTATAACAACTCAAATTATACGAAACTTAGCGAGTTTTGAAATAGTACAATAAAATACAGAATAACATTTTTTTAAATCCAATGCAACGACAGCCATTGCAAAAAAAACTTTTTTTTAAACTAAGAGTGGTTTGCAAGTGGATTCCTCGATTATTTCATCTAAATTAATGTGGTTACAATTTTAAACGAGTCGTATTATTTTTAAAATTAAAATAATAAAATCTTTAATTGATGAGGCATTCACTTTGTAACCTTTCTATATTCTACAATCTAAGTTGCAAATATATATTTACATTAAAAACTCATATCAAATGCATAACCACAAACCAAAAAGTGCAGTTCACGCTAGGGCATGGATACCGGTATACCGAAATACCGGTATACCGACTGTTATTTTCGGTATTTTGAAACCGGTATTTGAGGATAAAATACCGGTATTTCGGTTTTTCGTAAAAAATATCAATTATTATTGCAAAGGTGTTTAAAAACTATGCAGAACGCTCGATTTATATGGTTCACAGTGTTGTTCATACTTCAGATGAGTTTTCATATGAGACGAATCACGATTATTAGAAAAAATCATCACAATATCAACTACGCAAAATTCTGCATGCTTAATAGTATCTAGTTGGTATTTAATGATATCGCTTTCAGTTGTTCGTCTAATGTTTTACTTCTACAATTAACTGCTACCGGCACGCGCGCACGCTCGAACACAACACAAGACGATATGTAAGTACGTAAGCGCTATATCATACATCTTTCTCTCTCTCTCATACATTGGATTAGTATTAAACCTCTCGCACGGTTCTTTTTGGGCATCCGGGCACTATGGTCTACGCTCCACCCCTCCCTCAATCTATGACCACAAATCAAAACAGATCCCAGGTTGGCCAGATCGGAGAGGAAGAAGAAGATAATATTCAAACATTGATTCGTATTGAAATGACATTGTATGAAAATGGAGGTAATAGAGGCAGATTTTTGGACGTAGCTTACAAGTACCTCTTAAGCATTCCACCGACGAGCGTTGAGTCAGAAAGGGCATTTTCAGCTGTAAGTTACATTATGTAACAAAATAAGATCATCTCTCAACGACGCAAGTTTGGACGCGTTATGTTTTCTTCGCACGATTTTCCAACAAACGCGATCTGACTGAAAAATAAACTTAAGTTAATTGCGCCTGCGCCTATATTTTGGTTTATTTAAGAAAATAAAACAATTTGATTTTGTTTTAACTTATGTACGCTATATAAGAAATTCTCGTTGCACGATTTCATATAATTAGAGAGTAAGACTGATTTTAATACCAATGTGATTGTGATGTTTGTGCCTTTAAAACAACTTAAATAATTCTTGGATCCAATAACGTATTTTATTTAATATTACCTTAACTATAATAACTCAATAAATGATTTTTACTGAGTTGATCAATAGTTCGAGTGTTTTTGACAAATAGCTTAGAAAACTGCTTTAATGACTTACTTATCGTTTTTGGCATCATTTATCCAGTAATTAGCAGTATTTAATAAAATACCGAAAATATACCGAAATTACGGTATACCGGTATTGGAAATTTCAATATCGGTATCAATACCGGTATGAAAATTATTCCGGTATTCCATGCCCTAGTTCGCGCTTACAATTAATGCTGAATGCTTATAAATAAAATCCTAGCCTTAAATGAAACAGGGGTGACATTGGCAAAGTGAACCATTTTTTACAGTATGGGTGGTCAGCCTCATACCCTATAAGTCACGGAAATTTGTTTTTTTAGTATTAAAATTAAATCATGTTTTCGAAATTGGTTGTACATTAATAAATTTGACTCGTCCTGTAACCATATACAACTTATATTTTGATTTTTCATAATTAAATATTAAAATATTTTTTGTTTTATTATGTATTCTTACCCTGAATCGGCTCTGGTAACCATTTTTTGCAAGAGCTATGTTTTACCGTTATTCTCGTAAAAGGTCTGTACATACTGTAATGTTCCCCCCCTGGCGAAAAAGAGGTCGGATGAACAAACGAACGAAGAGTCGAAGAGAGAAAGAGAAAGGCACGAAAGAGAATGCACGAAAGGAGGGATTTTTCCTCCTAGGTTAGGAGTGGAGCGATCGAAGGCGCAGGGAGGATACCCTGGAATCACCAGGATTCAAGTGCAACAAACCTTCTTTGAAGGAATAGCACTAGGCTGCTTCGATTCTTTTCCACCCTTCAGTTTCAGCTGCTGGAAGAGCAATCTACCCCTACCGAGGTAGTAATTATCTTTGGCCAATTATTATGTGATCGTCTAGCTAAGGTTAGGACTCCTCGTCGTGTGGAAGATTATGAAACAGAACGTTGTGTAAATTTTTTGTTTTACCGTTTCAAAATCTACTTTAGTGGCAAACCCAAGTACTTTTTGGGAGGTGTACCCCTCATACATTTCTACCTTTTTATAAGATTATAACGAGTATTGATTTTGCGTTTACGCGATCAAAGATGAGGTAGTATGAACTACAATTATTTTTAAGGCGACGAGATTTAAGCGCTATTAATTACGGAACGGTCTTAATGTGTGCGAGTTTAATTAATTGGAATATAAGGTAGTCGAAATTATTTTCAGATAAAAACATAAATGACATAAAAATTGCGAAATGAAAGGCAGTTAAGTTTTAGTTTGTTAGTGAAAGTAATTACATGCAAGGCGATCTCTTCTTTGTTGTAATTCTTACCTTTGCGCGTCCACCTGTAATTAATAGGTTCATGGCTTTTACAGCATCTTTCTGTGACCACCGGTCATCTGAAAGGCACTGCAAAATGGACCTTTATTAGTTATTTCAAGGAAAGGATTCGGATACACGCGGCGTGAATCTAAGATTTCGACACCCTCGTCGATTAAGTGACTCTAATTAATCATGGCAAATGGCCCCAACGGCCTTTTGGGTACCTCCTCCAATTCCCCTTGTACCCTACCCAACTTCTCCGTATGGTAATCTTTTGCTGCAAAAAACCACGGGACAGGAAGGTTAGTCTGGATTGTGTGTGTTCAGCTACAAGTTACTGCAATAATGTTGGCTCCAAGCAAACTCCAAGTATATATGATCAGAGATCATGGAACACTAATCCAGCTGAGTGAGCCCAGATCATTTCAGGAACTCTCGTTGCGACCAGAGGTCGGGAACATATTCAGTTGTATTTGGCCAGAGGCCGGCTGCCGATTTTCAGGAACTTTGTTGTGATCAGGAACATATAATGACCAAGGTCACTCAGCGGTTTTCAAATTCAACTGCATTAAGTACATCTGCGTTATTCTTTGTGTGTCTCGATATGAGATTGCAGGCATTTCGGCTTCAGCACATACTGCAGAGTTGTTTGTTTATAATTTATTTATGAAATTTGCATTTTATTAGCTTGGCCAACCCCTAGTGTGATGGATGTGTAATGGTGTGTTTGGAATACATTTTCACCTTCAGATGGATTACTTTCAGGCCTTACTTATAGGTAATTCATGCAACATGCAAATCCTTCATAATCATTCTTTCATTCTCACCACCTCAAGGAGAGCAGCATTCCGTAATGTGTAAGAGTGATTAGGTAATTCTGCATTGAATGTTATAGGTTTTCAGGAATTTTCCTGAAACTAGGGTCTTCCCGTGACTGTGGAACGTTCAACACCAAACCCACATTTATAAACTAAAACAATAGGTCCCATCATCTTGCAAACCTATGCGATACACTACCCACCGGACAAACTCGTTCAACCGTTTTCCACAACAAGGGAAATCTCAGGAAGGACCATTCGGTAAGGAAACGACATTGGGAACGGCTGACTTCAGGAATCAGTATATCTCGAATGCAAGCGAACCTAACATCTCTTAATTCAATATAACATTGCAGAATTCCGGCAAGAGAGAGAATCTAATTTAATGCAAAATGTCAATAGTGGTGTGTGTTGCGTTAGTACATAAATGACAGCGACAGTAAATAATTACTTTGTCGAAGATAAGAAGAAAACCTCCCTCCGCTTAGTTAAGTAGGTGAATCTCTGAAATAAACCTATAATTAGCAATTATGCATCGATAAGAAAATAAGCAGGAAAATCTTTCCCCCGCACAGGTAAGTCAATGAATCCCTGAAAGTAAATATTTATAACCAAGTTCACATCATAAGAAACTCTGAAAGAAAACACCAACATAAAAATGAAATAAAGGTATATGTTCAATGAAATTTAGTTTTAGTTTAGTAGATTTTTAGTTAATCTGTTAGTATAATCAAAGAAAACTCAGCCCAGGAAAACAGCTCAGGAACAACTCTGTATTATACGTAAATAGTTATTTTAATTTTAAATAATGAAAGGCCGGATCCCAATAAGAAATATAACCACTGCACTTTTCACTCCACAATAATAATGCCGAATTAAATCAAAAGAATTTCCGCGCTTAATATTTATAAAAGTTATTATTTAAATTTCAAGTTCAATAGATGCGTATTCAAAGTTTTGTTGATTAATGTTCCTTTATTTATGAAATATTTTTATTATTTAGAAAATCGAAATGAATATATTATTAAGCTTTGAAACAAAAGACACCCGTCGACCGCAAGTTGAAATCGAACTCCCGAGTTTATTCTAATTAGGAAATGAAATTAATTATTTTTAGTGTTTAGAGAATCAAAACACATCCGTATCGATCGCCAGTCAAAATCCCAGTCCCCCATCCCTTGCAACGTCAGGGGTGCATCTCTTCCCTCTCCTCCCCTTGAGATCTCCCTTCCTCCACCCCAAGATCTGCCGCAAGTCATAGCGATATAATTATTGGTTGAAAAAGAGAGAACTCTACAATTTCCCCCAAAAATTTAGAAAAATGGCAATCTTGTTATTTTGAGAAATTTTTCTCAAGGTTCTCGTCCACTGTTCAACCAACAGGTTCAAGTCGACATATATATTCTCTTCCTCTCCCCAAACCCATTTTTTTTTTCAAATTATACGCGCTCAATCCCGATAAGGTGTCGCATAACGCATGTGTGTAACACATGTGTCCTTTCGTTTCCACCCCCAATCACGGGCCCACTTGAAGTCATGCTTCATCCCTCAACCCAAAGAATTAAAAAAACACTTGGACTATTTAGTGAATATGCCTTACACAGGGATCCAAGATTTTCAATTAAACCATGTTCGTGCGTAAATCATTGAAAACGCATTCGAAACCAAAATTTTAGTTCTGCCATACAACAACGCAGGCAAGTAACTAAAATTAAACAATAACCAATTGTCCCAAATTTAATGTACCTGACACTCAACTATCTTTACAATGCAAGTTGCAAAGATGTACCAATACCGAAGATTCGAAATTAATGCACGCCCACAATCAGACGCACGTTAGCCCAGGCCATCACACTTCGTGTGTACATCAACAAATCAAACCCCAAATGTTAAAAGAAACTTTTACCGCCACTCCCCGAAACATAAGTGACATCAGCAAAGTAAAACAACCTCGACCGTACGGGTGGTCAGCCTCATACCGGTCCACAAGTCAAGGAACAATGTCAAGTATATACCTTAACTAGGATTCACCCTAGTTTTAGTTTTGTATAACCATTCAAGGTAGCGTTTTATTTAATATTAAATTTAAATTTACGTCAAACAAACGCTATTCAACCGTTATGAGGCAATATATTCCCCCAAAACTTTAGCACAACTGTTACTTTTAACAGGTAAAATAGTTAACCCAAATAGCAAATTATCGAAATGGAAAACACCATTCCAGGAAAATAAATGCTCATTTGAAACTTAATTGAGATAACTTTTAATATATAAAATATTAAGTGTCTTAAAAAATTACAAAAATTTAAACCCGGTTCCCTCGTAAGGTCGGGATGATATTATGCAACGCAAGTGATCGTTCAACAATCAACCGTCACGGCATAAAATCTTATGGCCGACACGACATGGACGCATAAAATCAAAAAAAATAAAAAAATAACACATTAATATTAAGGGCCGCTCCAAATTTCCTGGGAATGAACAGATCAAGGGTCCTGTGTACAAAAAATCCCACCCTTGTTTTAAGCGTTATTTCTTTCACGACCATAAAATTTTATTTCTTGAAAAATAAATTGAAAGATTAACGTTCCTCAGAGTTATTGGTTCCGAAAAAAAGACCACTTCACGCACTCAAAATCCATAATTTAAATCCCTTTTAATTTTTTTTTGTCGTTTGAGTGAACTAAATTTTTATCACGTCCCACGATAGTTAAAATAACAAACCAAAATTTACGACTTTTTAGATTATTTCCACCCCAATCTCTTCACACATGTGCCGACCCGAATGGCTCAGTTCCCTTCCATTTTTTTGTTTACATAAAATCTTAGCAACAGTGACATCACTTCGTGTCCAAAGAAAGGCAATTATACCATGCAAATAATCAGATTTTAGATGAAGCAATAAAATTTGCTTTGTTGACACTGAAATTGTCAATTCCAGAGATACAATACTTAGTTTTGCAACCCATCTGAAGAGCCGCTTCCACCCCAAAATTACATACCCTTATATTTATTAACTTATGTGGTGAGCGCTGTTTTAGTTTCCACACCTCAAGAGCTTAGTGAGTCTAAAATATAAGGCAAAGTGAATCTACCCCACAATACACATAATATGATATCTCACAAAGGTTTAATATTGCGCAAAGTGCAATAACCTGTTTCACATAATAACAATTTATCATCTCATCACAAGATGTAGAAAATTCAAATGTTCAAAATAAAAATAAATCGGAAAGAGGAAAACTTCATTTCAAGTCCTTATATAGGGTGAAATATAAAATAGCATTAGGAAGCAAGAGGCACGTAAAACATGTGTAAGGTAACAAAGACGACGCCCGTGATATTACTTCAACGTTTATTTTTATTTTATTTGAAAGTGTATTAAGCGGACTAAACTTTGCTTTATTATTATCCGGCGGTACGTTTACTTCTAGTTTACGTAAGTTACTTGAGTTAAAAATTTCTTTATTCTTTAACAAAAAATTACTGATTGTAAAATTTACACAAATTATTAAACGCAATAAATGTATGAGAGATACTTGTATGACCTCCCATCCTGGTTCACTTGGCAACATTTGTAATGTTCCCCCCCTGGCGAAAAAGAGGTCGGATGAACAAACGAACGAAGAGTCGAAGAGAGAAAGAGAAAGGCACGAAAGAGAATGCACGAAAGGAGGGATTTTTCCTCCTAGGTTAGGAGTGGAGCGATCGAAGGCGCAGGGAGGATACCCTGGAATCACCAGGATTCAAGTGCAACAAACCTTCTTTGAAGGAATAGCACTAGGCTGCTTCGATTCTTTTCCACCCTTCAGTTTCAGCTGCTGGAAGAGCAATCTACCCCTACCGAGGTAGTAATTATCTTTGGCCAATTATTATGTGATCGTCTAGCTAAGGTTAGGACTCCTCGTCGTGTGGAAGATTATGAAACAGAACGTTGTGTAAATTTTTTGTTTTACCGTTTCAAAATCTACTTTAGTGGCAAACCCAAGTACTTTTTGGGAGGTGTACCCCTCATACATTTCTACCTTTTTATAAGATTATAACGAGTATTGATTTTGCGTTTACGCGATCAAAGATGAGGTAGTATGAACTACAATTATTTTTAAGGCGACGAGATTTAAGCGCTATTAATTACGGAACGGTCTTAATGTGTGCGAGTTTAATTAATTGGAATATAAGGTAGTCGAAATTATTTTCAGATAAAAACATAAATGACATAAAAATTGCGAAATGAAAGGCAGTTAAGTTTTAGTTTGTTAGTGAAAGTAATTACATGCAAGGCGATCTCTTCTTTGTTGTAATTCTTACCTTTGCGCGTCCACCTGTAATTAATAGGTTCATGGCTTTTACAGCATCTTTCTGTGACCACCGGTCATCTGAAAGGCACTGCAAAATGGACCTTTATTAGTTATTTCAAGGAAAGGATTCGGATACACGCGGCGTGAATCTAAGATTTCGACACCCTCGTCGATTAAGTGACTCTAATTAATCATGGCAAATGGCCCCAACGGCCTTTTGGGTACCTCCTCCAATTCCCCTTGTACCCTACCCAACTTCTCCGTATGGTAATCTTTTGCTGCAAAAAACCACGGGACAGGAAGGTTAGTCTGGATTGTGTGTGTTCAGCTACAAGTTACTGCAATAATGTTGGCTCCAAGCAAACTCCAAGTATATATGATCAGAGATCATGGAACACTAATCCAGCTGAGTGAGCCCAGATCATTTCAGGAACTCTCGTTGCGACCAGAGGTCGGGAACATATTCAGTTGTATTTGGCCAGAGGCCGGCTGCCGATTTTCAGGAACTTTGTTGTGATCAGGAACATATAATGACCAAGGTCACTCAGCGGTTTTCAAATTCAACTGCATTAAGTACATCTGCGTTATTCTTTGTGTGTCTCGATATGAGATTGCAGGCATTTCGGCTTCAGCACATACTGCAGAGTTGTTTGTTTATAATTTATTTATGAAATTTGCATTTTATTAGCTTGGCCAACCCCTAGTGTGATGGATGTGTAATGGTGTGTTTGGAATACATTTTCACCTTCAGATGGATTACTTTCAGGCCTTACTTATAGGTAATTCATGCAACATGCAAATCCTTCATAATCATTCTTTCATTCTCACCACCTCAAGGAGAGCAGCATTCCGTAATGTGTAAGAGTGATTAGGTAATTCTGCATTGAATGTTATAGGTTTTCAGGAATTTTCCTGAAACTAGGGTCTTCCCGTGACTGTGGAACGTTCAACACCAAACCCACATTTATAAACTAAAACAATAGGTCCCATCATCTTGCAAACCTATGCGATACACTACCCACCGGACAAACTCGTTCAACCGTTTTCCACAACAAGGGAAATCTCAGGAAGGACCATTCGGTAAGGAAACGACATTGGGAACGGCTGACTTCAGGAATCAGTATATCTCGAATGCAAGCGAACCTAACATCTCTTAATTCAATATAACATTGCAGAATTCCGGCAAGAGAGAGAATCTAATTTAATGCAAAATGTCAATAGTGGTGTGTGTTGCGTTAGTACATAAATGACAGCGACAGTAAATAATTACTTTGTCGAAGATAAGAAGAAAACCTCCCTCCGCTTAGTTAAGTAGGTGAATCTCTGAAATAAACCTATAATTAGCAATTATGCATCGATAAGAAAATAAGCAGGAAAATCTTTCCCCCGCACAGGTAAGTCAATGAATCCCTGAAAGTAAATATTTATAACCAAGTTCACATCATAAGAAACTCTGAAAGAAAACACCAACATAAAAATGAAATAAAGGTATATGTTCAATGAAATTTAGTTTTAGTTTAGTAGATTTTTAGTTAATCTGTTAGTATAATCAAAGAAAACTCAGCCCAGGAAAACAGCTCAGGAACAACTCTGTATTATACGTAAATAGTTATTTTAATTTTAAATAATGAAAGGCCGGATCCCAATAAGAAATATAACCACTGCACTTTTCACTCCACAATAATAATGCCGAATTAAATCAAAAGAATTTCCGCGCTTAATATTTATAAAAGTTATTATTTAAATTTCAAGTTCAATAGATGCGTATTCAAAGTTTTGTTGATTAATGTTCCTTTATTTATGAAATATTTTTATTATTTAGAAAATCGAAATGAATATATTATTAAGCTTTGAAACAAAAGACACCCGTCGACCGCAAGTTGAAATCGAACTCCCGAGTTTATTCTAATTAGGAAATGAAATTAATTATTTTTAGTGTTTAGAGAATCAAAACACATCCGTATCGATCGCCAGTCAAAATCCCAGTCCCCCATCCCTTGCAACGTCAGGGGTGCATCTCTTCCCTCTCCTCCCCTTGAGATCTCCCTTCCTCCACCCCAAGATCTGCCGCAAGTCATAGCGATATAATTATTGGTTGAAAAAGAGAGAACTCTACAATACATGTATGGTTTTTAAGTGATTTAATATTATTGTTCACACCCATAACAAGAAAAAATCATGTTATGTATGGTGCTTTACATTATCACAAAAATAATATTTCGTAGCATCCATTGGTTTCATCCTGTGGGCAGAGCGAGACAAAAGTATATTTACCTCGCTCGTAATGTTTAAACGAGCTATTAGATGAACAATAAAGCTTTAAACACAAGAGTGCACGGCTGAAGATGCAAAAAAAAAGAATTTTGTGCACTACAAGTTTATACCTATTTGTGATAAATCTTGTATTTTCGTTAATTTACTCTCGTTGAGTTGGGTCCATATTTGTATGTTCCTTTTGTAGGAGACACGCGGTCTATTTATTTGTAAGTCAATGATTGGAACTGACAAAAATCTTGCAATCTTAAGTATTTGTTCACGTATGGTAACTCTTTGATGTAGTGTGGACAACACAAAAAAACTCATTCGATACCTTCATTTTCTTCTGAGAACGTTTACATCAGACTCGGTAATTTGTCGTGAGTGTTTTGAGTGGAAGTTAGCTTGGCATTATTAAGGTATGTATTCGAATATGTTGTCAGTTGTATATTTTTTACGTAGATCCATTAATTCTTCTAATGATTGTATGTTTTTATCATTGCTGACAGTATTATTTTTCAAATGGCACAAGTTTAAGGTAATGTCGGGCGGTTTTTTATTTACAATCTTTACCGTTTGTTACCAGTATTAAGGTGTATTCACGTAGGTTTAAAAAAATACACCTAATCTAATCTAATCTAATCTAAGCTGCAAAGATATATATCATTTAAGATTTATATTAAAAGCATTCCCACAAGCAGATATGTATAATTTCGCGCTAACACATGCCGCATGTGGACCTACAATATAAAAACCCAATCTCAAATGAACATAAGCCTTGCAACTCTTGCCGTCCTTCCCTGAAACAGGGGTGACATTGGCAAAGTGAACCAATTTTTTACAGTATGGGTGGTCAGCCGCATAACAACCTATAAGTCAAGGAACATACATGACAAATTACATTTTTAAAATCAATAAACAACAATATACCTATACATTGACATAAAAAACTAAATCACAAAACCAATTTTACTTTAACAAACCCCAGCCGCCAACATCACAGATCAACCGCCATTTCTTTCTATCCTTACATACTTCTTTCATTTCCTCCAGAGTCATAACCTTCTTCATACAAGCTCTTCTTTTATTATGACTCTGGATATTCCATTCATTCGCAATTTCGGATATTTGGTCCATCCATACCTTTCTCGGTCTTCCTCTACCACGACATCCATCTATTCTACCAACATATACTTTCTTCGTCAGTCTTTCCTCATTCATTCTCTCCATATGCCCAAACCATCTTAACAAACTTCTTTTAATCTTCACTTTCACATTTTCTCTTGCACCACATTCTTCTCTTACAAAATCATTCCTCACCCTGTCACTCCGTTTTTTCCCAATCATACTTCTTAGAAAGTCCATTTCAACAGTATGGACTTTACTAATTTCACTTTCATTCACCGTCCAGGCCTCGCTTCCATACATCAAGGTGGGTAAAAGTATGCCACTGCGTACCGCCAATCGAGCATTTACCTACTTACCGTTAATTTATGGTTGACTAACAAATAACATTTACGTACCTAATTGAAACATAAAACTATCTAATCAACCTTACTACATGCTATTAATATTTTAAATGCACCGTTTGATGTTTGTTATTCAAAATAGCAAAAAGGTTTATTCCGTGATCTGTGGGCTAAACGATTAAATGAAATTTGGACCACAGAGGTACCTAATTTTTATATCGGTGCTGGATACTGTGAAAAATGTACGCAAAAAAAAAATTGCCTATCTATCTAAATCTATGATAATCTATAATCTAAGTTACAAAAATATATTGCATTTAAGACTTTAAGTTCGTACTTAAACATGCTGCATGTGAACCTACAATATAAAACCCAATCTCAAATGAACATAAACCCTGCAACTCTTGCCGACCTTACCTGACACAATGGTAACATTGGTAAAGTGAACCATTTTTTACAGTATGAGTGGTCAGCTTCATACTAACCTATAAGTCAAGGAAACTTATTGAAATACAATAAACGAACGATTTTAGGTAGTTATTAAATGTGCGTATTCATATTTTTATTAAACATTCATAGACAAACAACATTCATATTTATAGACATTCAAAATGGTGCTCTTATATTTTTACTGAACAGTGTTTACGAACTGCTATAAAATCTGGTATTCGTCGTCGAAAAAAGAAATGAGATATCGAAATGTAAAAAAACCTAATTTTTCGAACCTGTCCGTCATTTTGAATAGACCTTAATTTAACTCACGATGTTTTCGTTTTCTTGAATCTTGCCGGTCGACAGTTATGGTACAAATTTAAACGGCGTTACCCATAGAGGATCAACGCAATCGCTTCATCTGTGTAACGCTTAGTCAAAATATTCAAGCAGAAAAGTGACAAAAAAGATAGAAATAAATAACCATGCCAAAAAGGACATACAACGATAGAAGAAAAAGACATCTGGACCTGGAGAAAAGATCGTCTCTAAGGAGGCTGAACCAGCAAGTTGAAGAAAGAAGAGGAAAAAGGACAGTTGTAACATACGTAGGTATTTTCTTTCTTCATTTTTTGCAATACGTGTTCTTTTTTTGCTTATTTGTGCTGTCTCTTTTGATTTTTTTTTTATTGTGTGTCAATAAACAACTAAAAATCTAAATAAAATATTGTTTTAATTTCGTATCGCCGCCTTCAAAAGGTTAAACTGAATAAGCTGCTGATTCACTGATTTGAGAAATCGTGGATAAAACATTTAATTGAGAATAACTTGTCGTAGTAAGTGAACTAAGTGCTAATGAAAAAAATGTAAACTACAATTTTTTCACACTTTTTTTTTCGTGTTTTCTCGCGTAGAAAGTAGGAAAAAAGGTGCATTGATCTGAGAAACCCATGTTCACTTATTCAGTTTTACCTTTAGGCTTTAAGGTATCGATATAATCTAAGTAATATTGTATTCGCATACTTATGATTATAATCCTATTACATCTTCCTTCAACGCTTATCATTTTTGTGTTTAAAATACGTTTCTACCTATTTATTTGTTCTGTTTCTAAACAAGGCAAGGGTAGATATAATAAGGTAAGAAATCTCGTGGTAGAACGTTAACGGAGTGATGTTTACCGGGATCTGTTGCCGTGATCTGTGGGATCTGGAGCTTCCGGACGTTTCGCCCATTTCTACAATAAGCTTCTTCAGCGTGAAGTATAATGATCAAGATCATCTTTCTCATCAGTAGAAATCAGCACATCGTAGAAATGGCCTAAACATCCGGAAGCTCCAGCTAACACAGACCACGGCAACGGATCCCGGAAAACATCACTTCAGCATCAAAGGATGATTTATTTTGTGAGCGCTGTTTTTGTGTGAATCAAACCTCAATAGCCGTCACCGAGCTTGGTCGTCGCTATAGAAAGCGCCCATTGTGAAACAAGACCCATTTGATTTAAGGCTGGATGAAGTGAAATGTTGAATCGTATACTCTGGTAAAATCAGGTGGTATGTAACGATTCTCTATGTTTCGAGAATCATCTTAATAAACTGTATAAATTAGGACCAAGATCCCTTGTAAGATCAGAAATGAATCAGCAGTCGTACTATTAACACGTGAAAGCTCTGTCGGAACCGAAAGGGAATAGATAAATTGTGTACAATAATTAAACAACATTTTTATTAAATAGAACCCGCAATAAAAACATAACAATATTGAGGTTATGTTTTTGGAACACAGCTCAGTACATTGCACTAATGATTTGCATGGCAGGTTGGCATTTTTTCACTAAATGCCATTCTAAATGCTGACAATAGTGAATCGCTTCCTTTCGATTAGTGACACAGAAGTAATCGGGGGCATTTTTATTTGTTTTTCGGTACGTATTACGAAATAAAAAAAACTAATTATGCATACCTACAGCTAATGAGGTAGCAAAAATAACCTTAATACCTACAGAATTAATAGACCGGTCCGTAGTTCAGTGGTAATACTTCGGACTCTGAATGGAAGGTTGTGGGTTCGAATCCCGGCGGAGCACAAAAAATATACCATTTATATTTTCAAATTTGCTCTTCGCTGGGTTGAAAAATTCATAAACCTTTACCAATGACCGGTCACCAAAGGTTCATCCAACCTTACAGCAACTGGGTCTTGCTTGAGAATTGGCGCTTTGTAGCGACGACGACCAAGCTCGTTAAAAAGGTCGATAGCTCAATTGGTAGAATGCTTGCATTCCATGCCGAGAGCAAGGGTTCGATCTCAAGGTGTACTCAGCCTTCACAAGAAATGAGAACCAGCCCCCGGGAGCTGGGAAACCCTCACTTCAACTGCAAGCCCTTACCCGTAAAAATAAATAGGTCCCGAATCGCCACATGCGACCCCTTCGGGGATAACGCAGGCAAAAAGTTACACTATATGTGTAGCTTAGTTGCGTTTTCCGAATTAACCTTATATTGATAAATTGAGTTTTTCGGTCGATACTCAATTGGTAGAGTGCTTGCATTCCATGCCGAGAGCTTAGGAGCAAATTCCAACTAGAGGGTCAGAAATGATTTCCCGTTACGGTGTTTATCTCAAACCCAAAATAAAATACTGGCAAAGTTTACTCAGCCTTCACAAGAAATGAGTTCATGAAGCTGAAACGACGCTCTCGTCTCTTCCATACATTTTGATACAAACTCTCGTTTACTGTGTTGTATTTAGTGCCTGTTTTTATTTCCTAAATCTAACTGGCAGTGTTAGTTTAGTAACTAGTTTTTATATTGTAAAAAAGTTTGGTACAAGAACTTTTTACGTAATAAAGGTTTGATACATCGGTATTTTTTAAAATATCAAAAAATAACTTTTTGAGAAATAAATTCCTGAAAAAAAGAACATTGGTCTCTAGCGGGGACATCAAAATTTCGCCTCAAAAAACTGTAGCACGGCGAGATGACGTCATTATGATTGGCCGAAAAGAATACGGGTCCTTTTTGATGGAACTCGACTGTGAAAATTATATGGCTACCTCACACTACCAAGAAAAACTATGAAAACGTTTTTGCATTGGTACCTACAATACTAACATTTAAAAAAAACTGAATTTCTTGAGAACTATGATGAACTATTCTAGGAATTCTATAAAAAAGTTTAATAACTCTGAATTTACATTAGCGATATTTTAAATATGACTAATAAATAGAATATGTATGAATGTATGTAGGTTTTCTTGGCATTTCGCTCCCCCAGTTCTTGTTTATCGTATACGTTGAAAAATATGACTTTTTCATGCAGTTGTCTTAAGAATCAAATTCTACACATTCTGAGCTAAGAAAAACCGGAAAACTCGATTATGTGAGAGTTCTTTTAAATATTTTTTTAATCAATTTCCTGTTTTCATAAGACACATTGGTGCAGTACACATGCAAACATTGCTCATGTAAAATTTTCTCAATGGCGTATACGATAAACAAGAACTAAGGCAGCGATTTATGTCCCTTAGTGCTTGTTTGTCTTATGCCCATCAAAGGTAACTTCGCAAGAGCAATGTTTGTATGTGTACTGGATCAATGTGTTTTTTTTTTTAATATTTACCAACTCTCTCACTGTCGTGTTTTACGTTTTTTTCTTAGCTCAGATTGTGTAGAATGTGATTCTTAAGACAATTCCATTGAAGTCATCTTTGAATGAAATGGTAAAATGAGCCAAACAAGTACTGGAACGATGATATGTGTAAGCTTTCACGAACGACGGCAAAAGTTACAGGGCGTATGTTCATTTGAGATCGGGGGTTTATGTTTTAAGTCCACATGTGGCATGTGTATGCGCGAACTTTTACATGTCTGCTTTTTTGAGAATGCATACAATATAAGCCTTAAATATCAATGTATCTTTGCAATTTATAATCTATAATCTAAGTTGCAAAGATATATTAACATTTAAAGCTCATATCAAATGCATGCCCACCAACAGACAAGTGTAGTTTGCGCTAACAAATGCTGAATGTGTACCTACTAACAAATTAAAATCTAAACTTCAAATGAACATCAGCCCTGAAAATTTTGCCAACCTTCCCTGAAACAAGGGTGATATTGGCAAAGTGAATCATTTTTTAAGTATGAGTGGTCAGCCTCATACCAACCTATAAGTCAAGGAAACTTAGATAATAGATAAATAGAAATAATAGCACTCGGTCACTTCTTCATATCAGGTCGGGGAAAAAGTTTCTTCGCATTTTATATCTAATTGCCTATCGCAGACGGGCCTATCCTGACTATCGCAGGATTGACCATGCGAGACAGAATACGAAATTCCGAAATTCGGAGGATCTGTGATGTCGAGGATGTCGTGCGATGGGGTAGAAACAGAAGACGTTACTGGAGAGATCACGTCGAAAGAATGGATCCGGTGAGAATTGTGAAAGTGGCGGCAGACGAGATACCATCAACCAGCAGACCCCCTGGACGACCACCAAAGAGGTGGAAGGACAGCTGGACATCCGCGTCCCAGGAGTGAAACCCGAGAATAAACAGGACCTAGTCCTAAATCAAGATGAAGAAGAAGAAGAAGCATTTTATATGAAAAATTCAGGTCATTGAATTACAGTAGGTACATATGTGCCATTTTGTTCGTAGACTATCTGTCATCTTGTAGGTAGAGACATGATCCCGTTGCTGTAGACATTTTGGGACTTCTGATCAAAAAAACGAAACTCTCCCTGACCTATTAATTATTATTAATGGAAAAAACCACTCAATTACCTACTTATGGCTCTTCAATACATATTCCATACAGGTACCCGAACAATATAGAGTCATAATAAACATAATTGTATTACCCGTACAACAAATGTGAGTAAATAAATAAAACACGATGCACGCGGTCGTATGGAACGCGGTGTGAGTCAACCTTTATCGAGGAAAATGATGCTTCAACAAATTACTACTGAGAGCAGTGACTTAACAAAGTATGGACGAGATAGACAATCTTACAATATTCATTTGCGCGTACAGATGCAGTATTTATAAGCGAGAACTTACGCGTGTCTGTTTGCGGACATGCATTTAATAATATGAACTTAAAATGTTAATAGCGACGATTAAAAGGTAATAGGGCATAAAGGGCCGTCCATAAATTACGTCATCGATTTTGGCCGATTTTCGCCCCCCCCCCCCCCCCCTTACAATCATCCTATAGTCATTATCTAATAACCCCCCCCCCCCTCTAGCTGTAATAATGGATGAGCTTAATAATTAATAATGTTTTATTACTTACATAATATTTTGTAAAAAATGGTATTTACAAGAACGACGTCACTTTTGGTACTCGTACATCATTTGCTATCATCCGCAGACCAGACTCCCCCCCCCCCTTAATGCGAATGACGTAATATATGGACAGCCCCTAAGCGACAAAAATTAAATCGTTTAAAGTTTGAGATTGCAGAAAAATGGCATATTTTTATATATTTTTTATCATATCGTTAAAATCAAAACAACTCTAAAATTAAAAAAAAATAAAGGCATTTATTGGCATTCCTATTAATGTGGTTGTACATATTTTTATTTCACAAACGCCTTTTGGACAAAAAAGGCCAAAATCTTGTCGGTTACACCAAAACCATACTTCGAAAAAGCTGTTGATCGCTTGGACATAAACAACAACAAAAAATCATCGTAGAGCTATGGGAATTAGATCATTAGAAAGAGCGGAAAATTTTAAGTAGGATAGCATCCATAACTCATTTTTGACCAAAATGTCGCTTTACATACTTCCTTTTAACCGTCAATATGTCTTTACAACTAAGATTATAGATACAAACTCCACACATGGTCGTCCTGCATCCCCTTCTTCCCTCGTACCCTCACACGATGACACTCTCAACGATTAATTCAATATTGAATTATTTCGCCACCTGAGG
Source organism: Agapetus fuscipes (assembly GCA_951799405.1). Classification (NCBI taxonomy): domain Eukaryota; kingdom Metazoa; phylum Arthropoda; class Insecta; order Trichoptera; family Glossosomatidae; genus Agapetus; species Agapetus fuscipes. The sequence goes on from OX637335.1 coordinate 804,253, forward strand.
ATGCTAACAGATTGTTTGCAAAACCGGTTGTGGAACGTAATATACTCGCCGTAATCAAAAACAAAGTTGTTTTATTTATCAAAAGTACTAATTGTAATCTACGTATTATTTAATTCAATAAATCTATAATCTTAGTTGCAAAGCTATCTTAACATTCAAAGGGAACACTGGGGGAACTGGATTTGGAGAGATTGTTCAAAAGACGTCTCAAGACTCACCTCTTCGTCCAATCATATGAACAAGCGCCTTTGCAGTGACACACTGTCATAAAAGGCGCTATATAAATTTTGTACTTCATACTTCATTCAAAACGCAAACGCAACTAAGCTACACATATAGTGTAACTTCTTGCCTGCGTTATCCCCGAAGGGGTCGCATGTGGCGCTTCGGGACCTTTTTATTTTTACAGGTCGATTTTTACAGGCCGGCCTCACACCAACCACTTTCAGTTGAAGTGGGGGTTTCCCAGCTCCCGGGGGGGCTGGTTCTCATTTTTATTGTGAAGGCTGAGAAAACCTTTGAGGTCGAACCCTTGCTCTCGGCATGGAATGCAAGCATTCTACCAATTGAGCTATCAATCTTTTTACGAGCTTGATCGTCGTCGCTACAAAGCGCCAATTCTCAAGCAAGACCCAGTTGCTGTAAGGCTGGATGGACCTTTGGTGACCGGTCATTGGTAAAGGTTTTATGAATTTTTCAACCCAGCGAAGAGCAAATTTGAAAATATAAATGGTATATTTTTTGTGCTCCGCCGGGAATCGAATCCACAACCTTCCCATTCAGAGTCCGCAGTGTTACCACTAAGCTACAGACCGGTCTGCTCATATCAAATGCATTCTCACAAACAAACACGTGAAAGTTCGAGCTTACAAATGCTGAATGTGCACATGGAACAGGGGTGACACATTGGCAAGGTGAACCATTTTTTACAGTACGGGTGGTCGGCCTCATACAACCTATAAGGGCTATAAGTCAAGGAATAGTTAATTCATTATTATTAATGCCGCAATTATCCAGGAAATATCACCAGCAACAACGTAATATAATATTATTTGTCATTTATAGTTGACCAAGTACTTGGTTGCGTTTTCATTGACAAAATATTTTGAACAATTTTATACTTTTGACCGCAAAAAAATACTACAAGTATAAAAGTAAGAAATAACACATTAATTTGTCATTTGTGAGTGAAAGTGAATGAAGTATGGAGCACATGTGAGTTTTACATTTGTAAATTAAATTAAATCAAATTAAAAAGAAACGCGAATTATCCCAATAGATAATTTAAAATTTTCACTTTCACGGTAGGTTTTATGTAACAAATTGTTTTTGTTTTCTTTCGGTTTAGACCACGCTCATTTGCAGTTTTTTTTATCTGCCGACGTTTCGCTTTCTCGAGCAGAAAGCATTCTCAAGGCGAGTTATCAAAGCGCCGCGGAGGTCTACGTTGTCTTCGCAGTCATTCTTAAACGCTAATAAGCTACACACATAGTGTGACTTCTTGCTGCGTTTTCCCCGAAGGAATCGCACGTGGCGAGTGTTTATTTTTATATTGTCGGCCTCACGCCAACCACTTCAATTGAAGTGGGGGTTTCCCAGCTCCCGAGAAGGCTGGTACTCATTTTTTGTTAAGGCTGATAATTTGCCATTTTAATATTTGTTTTGTGCGTAGGTTTAAGTTATTATTAAAAAAAAAACTGTTTTTACAACTATATAAAGCGCCCTTGAGGTGATTGATCACAGTGTGGCGCTAGAGAAAAATTGTCCAATTTATTATTTTATTATAAACCTTGCCGGTATTTTATTTTGGGGTTTGAAATAAACACCGAAACAGGAAATCATTTCTGATATCCTCGGTGGGGTTCTCACGAACCCGAGCTCAAGGCATGGAATGCAAGCACTCTACCAACTGAGCTATCGACCAGAACTAAACAAGGTTTTCAAAAAGTCATTCGCACCTTGTCAACTCAAAGCTGAAATGTTTATTTTTGGTTTAACTTTTCAACTGCGGTGCATTGAAACATAAACTAATATAATAACAAACGAGGCTTAAAATCTCGACTGAGCCGCGAATTTCCGATATCCCACACGTCAAACACCGCGCCCATTGTTCTGCAAGTTCTTGGTGACACATCGTTCCCCCGGTGCTTATTTCTCTTATGTCCATCAGAGGTAATTTCACATGAGCAACGTCTGCATGTGGAAACATTTCTGTACCTTAGACTTTAGAGCATAAACAACGGAAGTCCACTTTTTTGCGTTTTTGAGTTATTGATGCAGAAATTATCATAATTAGCTGTTCCATAATTGGAGTCCTCGGACTCATAGTTACTGAGATATCAAGTGTAATAAATATGGGATGCACATAAAAGTGCGAGCATAAACCACGGAAGTTCCACATACGTTGTTCATGCTCTAAGCGGGAACACATTATTTCACATAAATAAATATTGAATAAAAGAAGAATTGATAAAAGAATTTGAATTGAAGAATTGATAAAAGAACAGAAACAGTTTTTACAGATCAAAAATATCTCGTCTAGTTTAGAAGTTATGATGGTTTAAAGTGCACATTTTCACTAAAACTCGTCTCCTGCACATTTTACTAAATGTGACTACCGTTGTTTATCTAAGGTACAGATTTAAAAACTGGAAATTGATTTAAAAAATATTTAAAACAACCCCACCCTCACATTATCGTGATCAACGTTTGTTTCTTATCTCAAATCGTGTCGAATGTGATTCTTAAGACAATTTCATTGGAAGGTCGGAAAAAGAAATGGCGGTCGATCTGTAATGTTGGCGGCTAGGGTTTATTAAATTGGAATTTGTTTCCTGTGTTAGTTTTGATGTCCATACATATTATTATTTATTGATTTAAAAATGTAATTTGCTGTGTATGTTCCTTGACTTAAAGGTTTGTATGCGGCTGACCACTCATTCTGTAAAAATGGTTCACTTTGCCAATGTCGCCCCTGTTTCAGGGAAGGACGGCAAGAGTTGCAGGGCGTATGTCCATTTGAGATTTGTTTTTTTTAGTTGTAGGTTCACATGCGGCAAGTGCAAGCACGAACTTATACGTGACTGCTTCTGCAAATGCATGTAGTGTGAATCTCCAATGAAACATATCTTTGCAACTTAGATTAGATTAGACCCAATAACATCTGTTGAACCAGGGTCAAAGTTATGGTCAAATGACCCAGGCGGGGATCGAACCAACGTTGTCCCATTCCAAACACGCTAGAAAGATCATCCCACTTGGCCCCCTCGGCCATAACACCGACGTGTCTTATGAAAGCTAAAAAATAATTTTAAAAATATTCAAAACAACTCTCACATTATCGTGTTTTACGTTTGTTTCTCGCCTCAGATTGTGTAGAATTTGATTCTTAAGAGAATTCCATTGAAAGGTCATCTTTGAATCAAATGGTAGATAAGCCAAACAAGCACTGAGACGACGACATTGCTGGGAATGAACAACACAGCACCGCTTTAGAAACAAAAGCTTGACGGGTGAACTTTATTATAGCAAAAAGCTCATGTTTCAGGTGTTAAACACGCGTGGCGAATTGGTTTTAATTTGTAAAGGGGTTTTATTTTCATAAGTTAAACATTTTAAAGTATATGGTGTAAAAAAATAATTTAAAAAGGGTTACATGGAAGCTTTTACACTTTTGTTACTAACTAGCTGATTATTCTGCTAAGTTCCTTACGACCTTAAGGCGACGAGCTGGCAATTCGTGTCCAAAACAAGTTGGGAGCGCTTACGAAAAAAACTCCATAGATAAAAAATCACAGTACATCTTATTTTTGGATACGAATCGCCAGCTCGTCGCCTTAGGTCGTAAGGAATTTATCAGAATAGCGCTTCTGAGCCCATCACTTCGCTGTTGCTTCTGGATTTGTGTGGAAACTATTTTTATTTATATGTAAGGAGGCCGACCTTACGCTACTCAATTTGAAGTGGAATTACCTGCTCCCGACGAGCCTGATTCTGGCGGTATTTGAATTTTTGAAAAAATAAACGAAACGGGAAACCATTTTTTGACACCCTTGGTAGGAATCGAAATCTGGCCTTCTATCATTGAACGCAAGCGCTCACACCCTTGAAGCGTATTCCTGTTTCTTTCATACAAGTGTCCATGAATATGTTGAATAGAAAGGGACTCATGTCGTACCCCTGCCTGACTCCTAACTAATCAAGTCGTTGGTTATCCAGGTAAAAAACATCAAAGACGCCGTCAAGAGCATCCAGTAGGTGTCAGGAGCGAGGCTGGCAAGAAGTTACACTAATGTGTAGCTAAGCTGCATAGTTGCTTTGGTAGGAATCGAAACCTGGCCTTCTAGCATTGAACGCAAGCGCTGACACCCTTGACCCGTATTCCTGCTTCTTTCATACAGTTGTACCTACATTAATATGTTGAATAGCAAGGGACCCATATTGCATCCCTGCCTGACCCCTAATTAATGAAGTTTTTGGTTGTTCAGGTGGCAGACATCAAGGACCCCGTCCAGAACATCCAGTGGGTGTCGGGAGGCGGCATGAGCGCGGAGACGGCGGACGGTGCGGAGGCTGGTGGAGACAAGAACGGAGGAGCAGCAGCGGCCAATGGCGGGGCAGCTAACAGAGCCAGGCAGGCCTCGCGGGCCGTGAAGGACAACTGGCCTCTGGCGCTCAAGGTCGTGCAGCTGGTGAGTCCGCCCTGAGATTATCACGCCATACTGATGGCATTATCCACTATATATGACGAGGAACATGCGTGATGGGACTCCTTAATAATAATAATATAAGAATTATTTATTTGGTGGGCGCTGTTTTTGTGTGAATCACACCTTAAGAGCCCCTGCGAGCTGAGGTTTCGATATAGAAAGCGCCAATACTCAAGCAAGACCCAGTTGTTGCAAGGTTGCAGTGACCGGTCTTTGGTAAAAGTAAGTACATGAATTTTTCAACTCAGCAAAGAGCATATTTAAAAATATAAATGGTATTTTTTTGCGCTCCGCCGGAATTCGAACCCAAGACCTTCCACTTACAAGTCCTAGACGCTAACCAATAAACTACAGACCGGTCAATCTTCAACATCACGCCCTTGAGGACGCCATCAGCACATCCTTTGTGATTGGCACGAAGTAGTAAGAAGCGCACCTCGATGACCTTGCACCGAGCAAGTAACTTCGGGTTTTTGCTGTTTTCTCGAATGGGCTAACAGGTCGATCTAGAATCACTGCTGGGTCGGGTCACGACCATCAGGAAGGTCTTCTGCCTCAAAAAAAATATAGCATTTGCATGAGCGTTTTAGGATACGCTTCCCTAAATGGAAGTGTATAAACGGAACGGATATCACGCTGGGTTTTCACAATCAAGACGCTCAGAATTACAACATTCATTTTAAATCTTCGAGCCACTAAAATATTTTTCTATGTCTATTACTGCTTGTCTGAGCTACACCTGCTTTTCTTTATAATTAAACATGCAATTTAGGTTTTTTCCAAAAATAATACTTTTTTTATGTTTCCAAACATTATTATAAATTTAAACGATTCACATGAGAACGTTAAAAAAATCAGGTCACACTGTGGTTTTCCATATTACAAAATATTAAAAGTATATCTCAGATAAGTAAGAAGATATTAATAATCGAGACCACAATTCACCTAAAAAAGTTTTTGGAATCCCAGGGGTGGAAGTCTTGACGGCCGTTGCGTCGGTAGATTATACCGTATGTATTTGAAGTAGGACGGAATTATACACCATCTAGGATAATCTATAATCTAAGTTGCAAGGATATATTCATTCAAAGCTCTCAAATGTATGCCCACAAACACGTGTAGTTCGCGCTTACAAATGATGATTGTGTACTTACAAATAAAATCCAAACCTCAAATGAACATAAGCCCTGCAACTCTTGCCGACATTCCCTGAAACAGGGGTGACATTGGCAAAGTGAACCATAAAGTTTATAATTAAGGTTACACCTTAAAGGTAGAACTGAATTAGTAGCATATGAAGCTAACATGGGTTTCTAAGATAAATGCACCTATTTTAATAATATTAAAAGAAAAAAAATGATAATTGATCAAATCAGCACTCATTCAGTTTTACCTTTAAGGAGGCGATTAACAGAAAAGTGAAGCACATTTTTACAGCATGGGAGGCCAGCCTCCTATCAACGTATAGGTATCGGTCAAGAAAGTTATAATCTAATCTAATCTAATCTAAGCTGCAAGGATATATAATCATTTAAGATTTATATTAAATGCATTCCCACAAGCAGACATGTATAATTTCGCGCTAACACATGCCGCATGTGGACCTACATTATAAAAACCCAATCTCAAATGAACATAAGCCCTGCAACTCTTTCCGTCATTCCCTGAAACAGGGGCGACATTGGCAAAGTGAACCATTTTTTACAGTATGGGTGGCCAGCCGCATACCAACCTATAAGTCAAGGAACATGCATCACAAATTACATTTTTTAAATCAATAAATAATAATATAAACATGGACATCAAAAAAAACTAAAACATAAAACCAATTTCACTTTAACAAACCCTAGCCGCCAACATTACAGATCAACCGCCATTTCTTTCTATCCTTACATACTTATTTCATTTCCTCCATAATGCTGTGTGTATTTTCAGGTGCTGTCGGTGTTCTGCGTGGGCCTGATAGTGGACCCCCTGAACTATGGCCGTCTCCCCCAGTACAGCATGCACCATGCCGCCATGATTTTCACAGCGTTCGCAGGTGAGTCCTGGGGATCGAAGTCTCGACGGCCGTCGGTAAATCTTACCGTAATTATTTGAAGATATTGTTGTGTTTTTAGGGTTCAAAAGTCTTTTAATTAACAAAATTGGTCTTCTTTCATGGATATTTATTTTACACTTAGATTTATTTAACAATTTATATTTATTTTTAACAATTCACATTTATGGTTTAGCACTTTACATTTACTTTACAGTTGGTCTTCACAATATCTTTCTTGTTCAAAAGCAGAGCGACGTATATGGACTAACTCTTCCGAGCCGCTTCTAATCTCTGATCTAATCTAAGTTGCAAAGATATGTTACATTGGATATTCATATTACATGCATTCTCACAACCAGACACGTACAAGTTCGCGCTTGCACATGCCTCATGTGAACCTACAACATAAAAACAAATCTCAAATGGACATACACCCTGCAACTCTTGCCGTCCTTCCCTGTAACAGGGGTGACATTGGCAAAGTGAACCATTTTTACAGCATGGGTGGTCAGCCGCATACCAACCTATAAGCCGCTTGCAGCCCTTTATACTCCTAAAGACAGTAGTTGCTAGAAGCCAATTTTGCTAGAACCTTCCAGAACCTAAAGCTTCCAGTAGGTACATAATTGAATGTCTCTTTCCTAGGTACCTATAATAATTACTCCAACTCTCATCGGCTATTAATACACCTACCTACCTACCTAACATTTATAGTATTTGTTATTTACATAACAATATGATAGAACATGGGTCGGCAACCTGCGGCCCGCGGGGCGTCTTGGTGCGGCCCGCAAGATATTCGCCGCAACGCACCACGTGCCGGGCGATATCATACACATACACAATGGAGTGAAAAAAAACAATAAATGTCATAAAAATGGACAAAAATAATTTTATTTTTAAAACTAAAATATTTATATACAAATACCTATTTTAGGTAATGGCATGTGATCCAAGCGTAGGGGCGGGTGGTAGAATAAATAGTGAATGTCATTTGTAGTTCGTACGTATATTTATTAATGCTCACGCTGCATGACTCACAAGAGGGCCACAGGGGGCGCGGCAGGGGGAGGGGGGGGGGGGGTAGTCAGCATTTGCTGAAATGCTGCCCGTTAGATCCGCCACTGCTCAAGTGCGGCCCGCACTAAATCCCACGTAAAATATTTGGCCCTTATACAACAAAAGGTTGCCGACCCCTGTGATAGAATAAAACATGGCGGCACCAGAACAGCTGATCGTTGTTCCATATAAAATGTATCAGCTGTTGATACGCCGTCCTGTCTTCGAATAGATACTGCTAGATCCACCGATGGCCGTCGAGACTTCCACCGTTGGGTTGAGATTTCATTGACTGTTACTTTTGCGATTATCGCGTGGAAGAAGGATGGATGTATGGAAAGTATGCATGTGTGAGGGAGATATACAGCAAAGAGGTCATCGACAGTGAGGGTTGGCAGCAGTGCTGTAACAAGTTGACGAAACAATCGCAAAAATAAAAATCATTCCTTGACTTATATGCTGGTATGAGGCTGACCACCCATACTGCAAAAAAAGGTTCATCAAGAGTTGCATGCCTTATGTTCATTAGAGATTAACTTTTTATGTTGTAAATCCACATGCGGCATGTGTAAGCGCGAACTTACACGTGTCTGCGTGTGGACATGCATTTAATGCGAATCTTAAATGTTAATACATCTTTGCAACTTAGATTATAGATAGATTTGTAAAAAAAGAATAGAGCTATGTAGGTAGTACTGAATCATCGGTTGACCTGAAATTATTCAAGTGAGACAAATAGATCGATGAATCGTTTCATTATTAAGTACATATAATCAGATACAAACTGACTCATTCATTAAATGTTTAGATACAAAAAGCACATAGCAATCAACATTAAAAACGGTAAGTAAACCTACTTATATAATTAGATATGTACTGTTTTACTATACATATCTGTAACGGCAATATCTGATATCAAAACGATGGATCTAAATGAGTACAACCCTAGCGATAAACATTTTTTTTAAATTGTTTTCTCCAGCATTAAATACCTAAGTTAGGTAGGTGTAAAAAATCATAACCAACAGCCTTTTAATGTTTTCTGCTCTATGCTACACTTTTCGTTCCAAATTCAAAAATAATGTTGGCAGCACTTTCCAAACAAAGAAACATGGCGGGATTTTTAATTTTTACTTTCTTGCTGTCCGGAAGGGCCAACAAGAAAGTATTGTTTTGGGGTGTTTTTTTTTTTACGCAAGAGATTTAAAATGACGTTTCGTATTGAAATAACATTGAAAATGTATTGATTAACAACAAAACACAATTGTTACGCGTATTTAGCGCGCAATATTGTTGTTTAGTATGCGTTCTCTAATGATTTCCAATGCATTCTGCATGTTTATGACGAGATCTAGTCATGAATCAACAGTGGAATAGTAATAATTATCACACAAGATAGCCAGCACAGTGAATAGTGCTTATTTGCGTATAAATCATGGGTCAAGGGCGTGTAGGGATAATATTATTAGTATACACATATTAACTAGGCATTTTTTTTACCAAGATATCATCACAACTGAATATAAATAATAAAAGGAGAGCTTGTGTGGAGAAGGTTATGACTCTGGAGGAAATGAAATAAGTATGTAAGGGCAGAAAGAAATGGCGGTTGATCAGTAATGTTGGCGGCTAGGGTTTTTTAAATTGGAATTTGTTTTCTGTTTTAGTTTTGATGCCCATTCATATTATTATTCATTGATTTTAAAAATGTAATTTGTCCTGAATGTTCCTTGACTTATAGGTTGGTATGCGGCTGACCACCCACGCTGTAAAAATGGTTCACTTTGCCAATGTCACCCCTGTTTCAGGGAAGGTCGGCAAAAGTTGCAGTGTTGATGTTCATTTGAGGTTTGGATTTTAATTTGTAAGTACACATTCAGCATTTGTAAGCGCGAACCTACACTTGTTTGTTTGTGGGCATGCATTTGATATGAGCTTTGAATGTTAATATATTGTATCAACTTAGATCCCATCTGTTGAACCAAGGTCTAAGTTATTCTCAATATGACATAACGCCAACGCCTTATTCCCTTGACCATCCCAGCAACTTTTCAAACGCAAATCTAAATACCGGCAAGGTTTACTGAGCCTTCACAAGAAATGAGTAACAGCCCCTTCGGGAGATGAGACACTCCCACTTTGAAAGAAGTGCTTGGTATAAGGCCGATCCCTTTGGGGAGAACGCGGCAAAAAGATACGCTACATGTGTGGCTTAATTCTATAATCTATAATCTAAGTTGCAAGGATATATTCATTTAAAGCTCTCAGATGTATGCCCACAAACCAACAAGTGTAGTTCGCGCTTACAAATGCTGAATGTGTACTTACAAATAAAATCCAAACCTCAAATGAACATAAGCCCCACAACTTTTGCCGACCTTCCCTGAAACAGGGGTGACATTGGCAAAGTGAACCATTTTTTACAGTATGGGTGGTCAGCCTCATACCAACCTATAAGTCAAGGGATTGCTTTTTTTTTATACATCTTTGCCACTTAGATTATAGATGGGTCCATGCCTCACTTCCATACATGACAATTGATAACCAAATGTGATTGTTCCAGGCTACATCATCATCAACTCGGTGCTGATCCTGGGCCAGCTGGTGGGGGAGACTGTTGGCTTCAAGACTTCCATGGCCTTCTCCATCGTGGGGACAGTGGTGTACGCGGTCGCCGGAGCCATCATAGTCTATGGTCAGCGTGACATCAATGTGACTAAATAAATAACACCTACAAGATGTGTCTCATCCAAAAATCATGGTTTTCATCCATTGAGATATAATGTAGAGTGCTTGCATTCCATGCAGAGAGCCCGGGTTCGAATCCCACCCAGGGTGTCAGAAATGATTTCCTGTTTCAGTGTTTGTGTCACTACATAGGCGACCACTGCGCTTTGCCGCTACTGCTGTCAACCAGGTCAAAGAACCCGTAAGAGCAAATACCTCTAATTCTGCGGACAGGAGCTTTGGGGTAGTTGCCTGGAATAAGCTGCCTGTCGACCTTCGCTCTGATCAGCCCACCATCGCCTTCAGAAGAGGACTTAAGAAAATGCTGTTTTCGAAGAACCACGGCGCCCTTGAGATGGTCTGTGATCATTAAACGGCACACTAACAATCATGGTTTTCATCCATTGACTAAATAGGATATATGTGAACTAGAAACCATTTCAATGAAAATAGACACTATATCCGTTTCAATTTACTTAACTGCAGATGGTCCTTAGTTAGAAAGAGAACAAAGATCTTCACAGTGTCATTTTGATGCAAACAAAAAAAAACTTTGATAACTATGAAATGTTTGCAGAATGTTGGCAGCATTGAAATTCACGCCTGCGCAAACATTGTCTGCATGCATTATAAATATTTTGATCCGTAAATTTGTTAATTTTTTAACATAAAAGGCATTATGGAATGTGCCGCATATGTAAGAGTTCGCTGCCTTAGTTCTTGTTTGCCGTATAGACCATTAAGCTAATTTTACACGAGCAATGTTTGCATGTGTGCTGGACCAATTTGTCTTTTGAAAACAGGAAATTGATTTAAAAAATATTTAAAACACTCACATTATCGAGTTTTACGTTTTTCTTAGCTCAGATTGTGTAGAATTTGATTCTTAAGACAACTGCATTAAAAAGTTATATTTGACAGAATTGGTCTATACAGCAAACAAGAACTGGGGGAGCGAGTTGCTTAGCTATTTCACAAATGTAAGACAACGTGAATAGGTCGTCCTCCGGTCGGGTAGCTAGGAAAAAGGCATACAAATATTTTTCTATTGGTTGCTAAGGACGGCAGTTCCATACAAGACTGACGTTTGCTCACCGAGAAAAAGATCCAAATCCAAAAACATTCCAACCTCATTCAACATATTTTTTATTCCTTATTTCAGACTGGAACAAATACATGCACAGCCACGTCTACCACCCGAGCAAGCACTACATGGACATGATGATATCCTCTGCCGTGTTCTCCATCGTCAACGCCGTGGTCTTCCTGCTGGACGCCATCTTTACGTTCCGGGAGGAGCCGTAAACGTGTCGAGCCAACTCAACCACAAAAGAACCAGTCAAAGCCAACTACATTTCAACAGTCAAAGTACAATACAATATTCAGCGATAGGTTAACAACACCCTAGCCGTAGCCGCCAACATTACAGATCAAACTGCCATTTCTTTCTGTCCTTACATTTCAATAATCAAAGTACAATACCATATTCAACGATAGGTTAACTACAGCAAGGAGAATGATGAGATGGTTTGGATGTCTTGAAAGAATGGATGACTGAATGATTAACGAAGAAAGTGTACAGAGGAAAGGCAAACACATTTCAAAATAAATATTTTCTCCCATGCCTTGAAAATAACTCACTTGAAATGGACTAAAGTGCTAACGATGTCTTCAATCGAACTTGAATTTTCAATTTTAAATCTGAATATCAAGCTTAAATGCTGTTTTCTACATATTACGCGCATGTGCCTCTATGGGATGGTTAGAGACCAAATAGGTGAGATTGCGAAAGAATGGAACCTGCAGAGTGAGAATAAGAGAAGAGTATGTGTGAGGAAAGTGATGAATGTTGAAGAGATGAAAAAGGTATGCAAGGACAGGAATAAAAGTGGAGACGCATCTGCGGAGCTACCAGCCACCCCTAGTGGAACGGCGGCAGGATACAGTACAGTAGAGTAAAGGGGGGTTAGGAGAGGAAAGAAGTTTCTTGTCATTGAATTATGATGTGTCCCCATTCACGTGACATGCAAGTTCGCGCTTACACATGCTAAGGACATGTGTATACACAAAATAAACTTCACATGAACATACACTTAGCAACTCCTGCCGCTTTTTCCTGAAGCATAAAATATAATAAAAATACAAATATTTTTGAGTTGCTTTGTAAATTTACAGAGAAAATTGAGAACTATAATAGTATGGAGGGGCAAACCATAGTCAAAGCCAAGATGAAAAAAAATCATCAAAAATTAAGTACAAATAATTAAAAATACATTATACACACACTATGGCAACTATTTATGTAATTAAAAATCATTATTGTCATCATTTTCAATCTTCACAATCCCATTTTTTTTTCATCTTAAAAAATATTTTTTAAATGACTCCATTGTTTGTATCATTTAATCTTTACTGTCTATTTATTTTTTATTTACATACTTTACTTAGGAGTATTATGATTTCATTTTTATTTTTAAAAAAATCACTGCTTTCCCTAACAAAAAATATATATATTAATTCGAGTACGGTCAATATCTCAGTTGGCAGAGTGCTTGCATTCCATACCGAGAGCTCGGGTTTTGAATCCCACCAAGGGTGTCAACTCAGCCTTCACACGAAATGAGGACCGGCTCCCACGGGAGATGGGAAACCTCCATTTCAACTGAAGTGGTTGGCGTGAGGTTGGCCCCCTTATCCGTAAAAATAAACAGGTCCCGAATTGCCATGTGCGACCCCTTCGGAGACAACGCAGGCAAGAAGTCACACTATATGTGAAGCTAATTTGCGAATTTAAAATAAAATGGTGAAAAGTGCCATCTAGGCATTGCGGCAGGAAACCGAAATGAAAATCAAGCAATCTGTCTGCGGTGTTTGAAACTTTGGTACAAATTAACATCTAAATAAATAAAACGGTGCTCCTAGAAGTACCAACTTATACCGTAAAAATATCTACTATAAAAATGCATGTTAAATATTTAATAATTAATTTAGAAGGTACTTAGGTAGGTAGGTGTGAATATTATGGAATAAGAAATTATATTTTTTACTACTTTTATAAGCCATCTAGACTTTAATGTAATATTTTAAAATTTATCCACATATCCCATTGCAATGCCAAAACTAAATCATTCATACATCATCATTTCATACAATGAGGTCGGAGCATTGAAAAGGGCGCGAAAATAAACCTCATCGTTCGGTCGGATTGCTTCCAAATCTGAACGCTAGAGGCGCTAGTCTCTCATCCATACAAAGGTTTAAATCTTAAACACGCTTATTGCATGTTGTTTTAATGCAAAATATGATATAATACTCCTACAAAAGTGGTTGAATCTGCAGAGTAATTCAAAGAGTATACAATTTTGCAACAAATCAATTTCAATAATTATTCTAAGGACTGATTGAAGATCCGAGTACATTTTAATATGCAAGAAATTCAGCTTTAAAAGTAACTTCACAACCATAAATATATTTTCTACAATTAATGTGTACTTCTTAGTGATATTTTATGAAAAATCATCACAAATTAGTGTGTTCTTTGACTGACTAAATGCTGTAAACCTAGCAAAAATTCCCTGATTATCGGGAATATCACCCCTGTTTCAGGGAAGGTCGGCAAGAGTTGCAGGGCTTATGTTCATTTGAGATTGGGTTTTTTATATTGTAGGTCCACATGCGGCATGTGTGAGCACAAAATTATGCATGTCTTCTTGTGGGAATGCATTTAATATGAATCTCAAATGATACATATCTGTGCAACTTAGGTTTAGATTAGATAGGGAATTTATTATGGATGACACACACAGCCGAGGGATATTTTGAATGTTCGGGCCCCATTTAATTTAATTTTTTTGTTTTTGGTTAAATATTTTAACATTTCAACTAGAATTTTGCATTTTTGTAGAACGTGTATATATATAAGGTGGCACTTGGATATATAAGTGAGGCACCGTCTTTAGAAGTATTTCTCTCATGAGAAGACATACAAGCGGTCGGCCAAGAACCGACTTGAAGCGTTAATAAATAATGTTTATTTACTTAAGTAAGAATTAAAAAAGTGAAAACCACCAACATAGTTTCCCATATACTTATGATAGTTTTGTTAATTTAGTTGAAATGTTGAAAAATTAAACCGCCAATTAGAAATCTCTTGATTTTACTTATAAGAATGACTTATCACGATTCCGTCCAAAATATAACGTAAGTACGAGTATATAAACATTGTTTAAGTGAAAAATGTATGTATTAATCTGATACCTACTATCAAACAGGCTTGCACACTTTTAAACGCGATATCATTACAAGTAGGCAAGCTACCAACAGAATAATAATACCAACGATTCCATTTTCAACTCGCCTACCAGTTAATGTATCATATCGCAACTTTTAAGGTACAACTGCATAAGTGCTGAGTCACTTATTTGAGAAATCGTAGATAAAACATTTTATTGAGCGTAACGTCTCATAGTAAGTGAAGTAATTGTAAGGAAGTGCTCATGAAAAACTTCTTAACTACAGGATTTTTACACTTCTCTCTTGTTTCAATCCTGGGATTGGCTTGCAGCAATTTCTTTCACTCTTCTCCTCCATTCTTCCCTGTCTTGTGCGGCTCTTTTAAGGTCTGCATATCGCAAGTAAAATAAAGAGCAAGAACTCAAAAATTGGGAAAATCGAGATTTTGTAATAAAACGCAAGAACAATGCGAGAAGAATAGGTAGAATGCGACAGTTGTTCAATTTGGACGAATATGTCCGAGATAAAACATCGGACGCCTTTTTCATCCCATACAAGTTGTACTGGTTGTCTGAACTTCAAACGTGATTTTTTGAGTTATTTCTCTTTATTATTAAGCGTGCGATATGAGCAGCGCACGTCCACCAACAGGTCCTCCAGGTATTCTTGGCGTGGGCGTCCCCTAGAGTTGGTCCCCTCGGTCATTCCCTCCATTATGGCATGCAAGAGGCCTTCTTGTCGTATTACATGGCTGATCCATCGGACAAGGTCCTAAGCAGATGCCATCCTCCTTCGATTCTTTGGAGAACCTCCTCATTTGTAGTGCGGTCTCTCCAGGAAATTCCTAGTAGTCTTCGATACGACCACATCTCAAAAGCCTCTAGTCTCCGTTTATCTCTTTTGCATAGGCACCATGTCTCGCAGCAGTACATCAAGATACTCATACATAGGTTTTGATGAGGAGTAGTCTCAGATTCAGGTCTATATTATTTTATACACTTATTAGTGGTTTTTCTCGTAGAGAATAGGGAAAAAGGTGCATTTATCTGAGAAACTCATGCCAGCTTAACATGTCACTTATTCAGTATTACCTTTAAGGTATCGACATATCTACTTAAGTGGTAACGCCTGTTAAGATAGGAGGTATTGTTTTTGACTAGTTGAGACTGCAAACTTTAAATCGGCCCATAGTTAAGGGTGACTAGTTTCAACATATCTAGCGATAATATAAATTAGATAGAAAGCTATAAAACATGAAAATGTAAGAACAGCTGATATTGCAGTCAAATTGTTCTCTATACACTTATAGGAAGCATTTGACAGCCTGAATTTAGCGATTTAACTAAAAGTCGATATAAAGTTTGTGGTCTGTAATTGCCTGTATGTTTTTTGTACTATCAGTGCTGATTAATGCAATAAAAGTATTGTTAAAGTGCATAAATATATTTGTAAGGTTATCTTAGTTATTTTTGCAATGTCAAATAATATCCAAAAATAAATACTAAAATATATAATTTAAGTAAGGTAAATGTGTATTGATATTACGAAAATATATGTTTAAAATGTATTACGGAATAAAGAAAACTGTATTTTTAATATTTTCTTCCTGCCTGTCTTTTTTCTGCCAAAAAAACGTGTCTTATCCCCTCTTAATGAGATTCGTCATGAAATCCTAAAATCCCTGCATTTCAAAATACTTTACTTAAAGGTAAAACAGAATAAGTGCTGATTCACTGATTTGAGAAATTTAAATATAACATTATTTTGTGTGTTACTTCTCATAGTTAGTTAACTGATCATATAAGGAAGTGCTCATGAAAAAGAGTCTTCACACTTTTTTAACTGTTTTCTCTCGTAGAAAACAGGGGAAAAGTGCATTTATCAGAGTGACCCATGTTAGCTTAATATGTCGCTTATCCGGTTTTAATTTTAGGGTATTGATACTCTGTTCACTAGCAGAGCACCTGTGATTCAGAAAACTTATTTGGTCGGAGAATTTAATCAACTTTGATCCGCCCACGGCTTGGAGATAAAGATTATTGGACCGGTCCGTAGTCCAGTGGCAGCACTTCGGACTCATAAATGGAAGGTTGTGGATTCGGATCCCGGCGGAGCACCAAAATATACCATTTATATTTCAAATGTGCTCTTCGCTGAGTTGAAAAATTCATAAACCTTTACCAAAGACCGGTCACTGAAAGGTCCATCCAACCTTATAACAACTGGGTCTTGCTTGAGAATTGGCGCTTTCTACAGCGACGACCAACCTCGCAGAGGGCTCTTGAGGTGTGGTACACACAAAAACAGCACTCACCAAATAAATCATCCTAATATTATTATTATCAACACCCGCTGAGAAACAAATACATCATCAAAGTTCCCAATGAAAGGGTTTAAGCTACAACCTCTCAGAAAGTTAAGGTTAAAAAAAATACTATTCACACAGACCAAGGGTGCTGCATTCACCTATATTCAAAATGGGACAAAAGGGATTCTCGGGAGTGTGAGTCCGGTCGATAGCTCAATTGGTAGAGTGCTTGCATTCCATGTTGAGAGCTTGGCTTCAAATCCCGAGGGTGTCAGAAATGATTTCCCGTTTCGGTGTTTATTTCAAAACCTAAAATAAAAACCGGCAAGGTTTACTCAGCCTGCCCAACAAATGAGTACCAGCCCCCTCGGGAGCTTGGAAACTCCCAATTCAACTGAAGTTGTTGTCTAAAGGCCAGCCCCTTTCCTTATAAAAATAAATAGGTTCCACTCGCCACATGCGAAACCCTACAGGGATAATGCGGCAAAAAGTTACACTAAATGCGTTATTTTGCAAATCATCCTATGTTACAATTAGGTACTTAAGTACTGGGGTATGTATATTTTTTTAGCACATAACCTCAAAATGTAGTCGTACCTTTTGCGCCTGAGCGAGGTACAGCCACAGCTTCCTCCACGTAGAAAACTTCTTCTGATCACTAAAGTTGTACTGCATCTCTTTAGAGGCGTAGCGAGTGCTGAGGGGAGACCGGTAGTTGCAATACTCCGTCTCCCAAAGCTCAGCGGGCGCGTCAATAAACGACATTTTAATTCACACGAAAACTCACACTCCCGGCAGTAACAACACAATTTAATGAACTAGAAGTGTCGGTAGGTTCACTGTGAATGATCTGTGTGCGTTAGTGCAGCGTAATAATGGTGTTTTTTTAGTGATAATGTTGATGTTTTGAGGTTATCGCGACGACCGGAGTGACGTTTGTGCAACAATACAATGTAGACGTACACGGATTATACTGAACGCGGTAAAAGTTGTGGAAGGGCGCTGTTGTCTATGATCTAAGTTGCTAATATTAAATTTGAGATTCATATTAAATGCATTCCCACAAGAAGACACGTAAAAATTGAGGAAGTGGACCTACAGCTTAAAAACCCAATCTCAAATGAACATAAGAACTGCAACTCTTTCCGACTTTCTCTGAAAGAGGTGACATTGGTAAAGTGAATCATTTTTCCACAGTATATGGGGTCAGCCTCATACCAAACTATAAATCAATTAATAAATAAGTAGGTACATGCGACAGTTATAGTTTTGATTTTTATCACGCTCAGCTTAATTTGTGTACCACTATACGCTGTCAATCATCAATGACAGAAAAACATAACCTAAAAAGCAATGCTATGAGCTGATTTTTTATTGGCAACATTTTAACAAAATGGGTAAAATCTACTTACAATATTTAAGAAGTAACTTATCAAGCAATTTTGCGTTTGGGTTATTTATTAATGTAATTTTTTTTTAGGCAGGTGAACGACTGCATCAGATTGATGAAATTGTGAAGGAAAGCGAATGCAGCAGAAGGAAGTGTCTGAAAAAGGTCATGGATATGAATGAATTGAAAAATGTATGCGAGGGTAGAAAAAAATGAAGGCTAATCTGAAGAGGCTCAGGCCACCCCTAGTGGAATGGCGATAGAGTTACAGTTGTACGGTTGATAGCTCAGTTGGTAGAGTGCTTGCATTCCATGTGGAGAGTTCGGGTTCCAATCCCACCGAGGGTGTTGCGAGACATTGGTTTATTAAACAGAAACATGTACAGAGTTTAGCAAAGTATGAATATTTCGTCTCTAGACCATGGTTTGCTGGAAACAGACTGTCTAGAAACCACACCACCATTATCTGCCGTATGCGCTTTGGACACTTCAGACTAAACAAACATTTGTTTAAGTTGGGGCTAGTCGAGACTATAGATCATATCTTTTTTGGATGCCCTTTACGAGATGCATTGGATATTTATTTCAAATTAAAAAAAAAAACATTTCCGGTAAACATAGAACACCTTTTGGCATTTGATTCCTCCAAAATTAATAGCATTTTGTTCAAATCTATTCTTAAAAATTGTATAAAAATCTAAAATCATCACCAATATGTTTAAAATTAATTCTTAAGCCTTCCTGCAACTAAAAGATGAATCCACGGCTGTAACATCCTTCAGGGTGATGCCAAAAATATATTTATATATTTCCTCTCATTACTTGTCAGAAGTCTGTTACTGTAGACTGTCAGGTGGCGTGTTGCTGTGAGTGCTTGATGCACCTGCTAAGCGATCCTCCAGGGATCCTTGTGACCTGAGCTGGAAGTCTCATCACCACGGTAATTCTTACCTACCACATATCGGTAATATTTGTACGAAGATAAATCAGCTGTTGCGGCCATCTTGGATTGACAGGTCTTCATGGAAATATTTTGATATTCGGTAGGTAAGAATTAGTGGGCTTGCTGTGACTTCCAGCCATGGTTTGGTAGCAGGATCAGCTGAGGCGAAAGGCGGACGTCTTACAGGTTGCTATCAAGGATGTTTCCACAGCTTCCGGGACAATATCCAGTAGTAGGGAGATTGGAAACTGGGAGGAATGTTGGAGAAGGGCTGAACAGGCAATCCTTAACTTCTGAGAGAGTGTGTCCTGAAAAGGGACTTCGGAGCTGGGTGGTTTCGGCCAGCGAAGGAGACGGTTGTCTCTTGATCTGCTACTGATGAGAAGATCTCAAGGCAGTGAAGTCTCTCACCATTGGAGAGTAGTTAGATTTGCTGCAGTCTTCTTCTTTTCGATGTGGTTGGCGTAAGGCTGGCCACCTTATCTGTAAAAATAAATTCCACTCGCCACATACGAACCCTTCGGGACAAGAAGTTACACTGATACATAAACCGTAAAAAAAATACAAGATATTTTTTTGCTTTTATTGGTACTTTTAAGATTCAAAAACATATTTTTATTTGCATTATATCATTTGAAATCACAAAATATCAATAGGAGACTAAATGCAAAATTATAGTAAATTTTCGTATTCCCCAAATATGAATGTTCACTTAACCTACACAAAAAATGAGGACACGCCCCCTCGGGAGCTGGGGAATATCCACTTTTGAAGTGGTTAGCGTAAGGCCTGTCCCCATTATCAGTGAAATATATAGTCACACTGCACATGAGACCCCTTCGAAGACAACGCAATTAATTATGAATTATTAACCTCCAGGTGCCGGATTCGCGCTCAATGTACTAAGGGGCTGTCCATATATTACGTCATTCGCATTAAGGGGGGGAGTCTGGTCTGCGGATGATGGCAAATGATGTACGAGTACCAAAAGTGACGTCGTTCTTGTAAATACCAATTTCTACAAAATATACAAAATATTATGTAAGTAATATAACATTATTAATTATTAAGCTCATCCATTATTACAGCAAGAGGGGG
Source organism: Agapetus fuscipes (assembly GCA_951799405.1). Lineage (NCBI taxonomy): Eukaryota > Metazoa > Arthropoda > Insecta > Trichoptera > Glossosomatidae > Agapetus > Agapetus fuscipes. Next base: position 824,761 of record OX637335.1, read on the forward strand.
AGGGGGGTCATAAGATAATGACTATAGGATGATTGTTAGGGGGAGGGGGGGGGGGGGTGTCGAAAATCGGCCAAAATCGATGACGTAATTTATGGACGGCCCCTAATCACGTTTTTTTTTTCATTTTTCGCGAGTTCTTATTCCGCAATAAGATTAAAATGAACATAAATATAAATATCTCGGCCACAACATCTTACTATCATGAGATAACCAAACACTTGAGCTGCAGAGAAGAATAGGTCTTGGATGGGCAGCATATAGAAATCTCTAAAAGTTCTTCGACAGCAACATTCCACAAAGTTTAAAACGCAAAATGTCCGACCAATGCGTATTGCCAGTATTGACTTATGGAGCGGAAACACTAACTCTTACAAAAACGACGATAAGGAAACTCTGTATAGCACAAAGAAAATATGAAAGAGCTATGCTACACGTAAGACTCTCCGACAGAATAAGGAACACAGAGCTACGGGTAAGGTCGGGAGTAACCGATGTCGTAGAGAGAGCGGCAAAGCTAAAATGGTCCTTTGGGGGACATGTTGCTAGAACCACCGACCAGAGATGGGCGAAGAGATTAGTAGAGTGGAGACCTTGTGAAGATAAGAGAAGCAGAGGGAGACTTCCCACGAGATGATGATGATGATGATGGATGATTTCTTTCCTGTGGCGCCATTTAATGGTCCAGGACCATCTCAAGGGCGCCAAAAAAGATGGTCTTATGATATATGATCTTGAGATGGTCTTATGATATAAGAAGGCTTGCTGGAGACTGGATTCAGAAAGCGCAAGACAGAGATATAATTGAGCCAGCAAAATGCATCAGATTACTGGGAGTACAAAGTGATCAGTGGCTTAATCTTGGTGACTACGTAAACAAGACTGTTCAAGTGGGATTTTTTGGCCTTAGACAAATAAAGGCAATAAAAAGATACCTGCCAGTCGATGACATCAAGAGTTTGGTACACGCATTTGTGGTCTCAAGAATTGGTAACTGCAACTCAGTATATGCAAGGCAGCCAGCTTCCCAACTACATCGACTTCAGTTAGTGCAAAACGCAGCAGCACGACTCATTTATGGGTCGCCCAAGTTCTATCATCAAAAATTATATGTGTGGAGAGAAATATATAGCACTAAAGTTCGGCCTACCTGAGACTACCAGTGACAACACTATGACGGGCCGATCAAAGATCAGTCCCGAGTAAACCTGAAAAAACATATGCGTTAATAGTTTCCAGCAACGAAAAAGATGAGACATCGGATTCTATCAGGAGAAAAATTGTCTCATCCGTAAAACTCAAGGACCTAAAAAATTGGAATTACTGGGGTTGCAGGTATTTCCAGAAATAGAGTGGTCATAACTCTTCCGAGTGCCCAACATGCAGCAAAGCTGCGGGAGGCTGTGGAGGCCAAAACATCTCTAAAAGCGGAAGAGAGCCAACGCAGGCAGCCACTCGTCATATTCAAAGGAGTTCCAAGAGATACTTCCGGCGAAAAGTTTTTGGAGTGCTTCGCATTCCAAAATGAATCCCTGGAGGATGTTGCAAAGCCGCTATCATTATCTGCAATCCTTCAATTACCGGAATTATGCTTAACAAGTTCAGCAAACCGAACTCCGTTTTCCGTCAGTATGACGGGATTGGGAACGATCGTGAGCCAAACTCTGACATAACAAGTCAGCTGAGTGATGTCCTATTACTGAGAGATCTAACAATTTTAGTTGGGGGGGATTTTAACGCTAAAAATATCTGGTGGGGCAGTTCAAGGACCGATCGTAGAGGAATACAACTCATGGACATCATCGGTGTGTCCTGTAAGCTAAGCATTCCAATCAGGAAACCCTATAAAATTAAACCATGTGCATGGTGGAATGCGGAGTTGGACCAACTCAAAGTAAATGCCAGGAAATTTAAACACAAACTGCAGAATTCCGGAATCAACAGAAGGACGATTGCTCTCTCAGAATTCCTGGAGTCTAAAATCGCTTACAAAATTGCAATCAGCAGAGCCAAAACAGAATCTTGCAAAAACTATTGTACTGTTCAAGGCAAAGAAACGGCCTGGTCCGCTATACATAGAGTTCTCAGCGGTCAAAGGAGGCCAATTCCCAATGCCACTCTCAAACACGGGAACAAATACTTTGCTTCAGCAGAGGAAACAGCACGGGGCCTTATGACCAAGTTCTTTCCTGATGACGCTCGTCAGGGGGAAACCAGCAAACAGATGGAAATCAGACGCATTGCGGATATAACTCCTGTCACCGAAGATACGCAACGCAAAAAAAAAAAAAAAAAAACTTAACGTTGAAGATGATCCATGCTTTACGGAAGAGGAAATTGAGAACATTTTGATGAACATCAGTTGTGAAAAAGCCCCCGGAGAAGACAATTTTACTTCCGATATATGTGTTCACTTATTTTATATGGCAAAGAAAACAGTATTGAGTATGTATAACGCATGCTTGAGGCGTAGCTCATTTCCTATAATTTGGAAAAGAGCTGTGATACTAGTTATACCAAAACCGGGCAAAGAGGATCGAGCTGACATAAAATCATATAGACCGATAGGACTGATATCTGTATTCGGAAAAGTACTGGAAAAATTGATGAATGATAGAATCAACTCCAGCAAATTTGCAAATGCGAAGAAGTTTAAGCAGATATAATTCCCTTCACCGAAAATGACCTACCTTTCACTGAAGAGGAAATCGAAAATATCCTGATTAAAATCAGCGACAAAAAAGCCCCTGCTGAGGATGGTTTCAGCTCGGACATTTGCTTGAACTCGTTCAACTTGGACAGAAAGTTGTTCTTGAGTATGTATAACGCATGCTTAAGGGTCAGTCTTTTTCCAGCAATTTGGAAGAGAGCTACGGTGTTGGTTATTCCTAAGCCAGGGAAAGAAGATCTGAATGACATTAAATCATACAGACCAGTAGGTCTCATCTCGGTGTTTGGGAAGGTTCTGGAAAAACTATTAATAAATCAAATAACAAATATATTTACCCTAAAATACAGACACCACATAATGATGATTACAGGAAAATATTGTATCTCGGGAACGTAAACTATAAAATAAACGATATTATAAAGCATAAAGTTAAAAGTGCTTACTACACGAATAACAATTTGGATAATATAATATTCAATAATAAGGATAAATTGGGAAAATTTGGCAGGAGTGGTGTGTACCAGCTTAACTGCAACGACTGTCAAGCCATATACATTGGCGAGACAGGCAGGGCCATCACAACAAGATTAAAGGAGCATGCCAGAGCATTCAGGGGTCTGTCAGGATACTCGGAGATGGCGGACCATTGTATCGAGAATGGCCACACGTTTGACACGGCCAATACATTGGTCCTGCACTCTGAGTGTTTTGGTAGACGTCTGATGGCTTTTGAGGCACTCCAAATCCACAGACACAGAGAAGAAGTTGTGAATATCCAGATCCCTCCTGTCTCCCCGCTGCTTATGTGCGAGGACAAGATTGTCTGATTACTTTGTTTATTATGTTCTTATGTATGAGGACACTCTGGTTTATTGGTTTTATTGTTTGATTCTTTGAGACGACTGGTATGGTGGTGCATTTATTTTTATTTTGATCTTTTTAGCTTCCAACTTTAATTTATTTTTATTCTGTCCTTTGTTTTGTATACATAATGTCTCACCAAATGACGTTTAATTTAATCTATTAATTCATATTATTTCATAATTGCCATATAAAACTATTTTTAATGTTAATAGAATTATTTTACTGAATATTTTACCTACCTAACTGAGTTTTATACCTCTTGACCAATTTTATTATTTAAAAAAGACTTATAATAAATTATTTAGTTTTTATTTCTTTATTACCATATAGATCTTCTCATCTTTTTATTTATTTTATTTTATTATTTTAAAAATTTTTGCTGTATGTTTTTACCTACCTATCATTTATACCTATTGACTAAATTTAATAAAATAAAATTTCTTTTACTGTAATCAATAATCATACCTGATGATGACCTACTAGGTCGAAAACGCGTTTGTAACTTATTCTAAAGATTGTAATCTTTTTAAATATATTTGTGTGAAAATAAACAGTGTTTTTGAATTCCTTCAAAATTGTAAACTAAACTATTAATAAATCGCATAAATTGACATCATTGGCTATGGTTTGTTATCGCTCCAAGCGAGATGGAGTGTTCTGGACCAAATGTTTCTATACAAACTCATCCAGGGTAACGTGTCTTGCTCCGAACTCCTGTCAGAAGTAGGAATCCGAGTGCCCAATCCAAACAAAGTGTTTTAATCCCATTTCAAACATGGAAGAAATGAACCACCCCCAACATAAGCTCCTGCTTCATCTCCAGAGGTTGGAAAACGTGGAGACTCTCCTGAAACTTAACAATCTGGATATAAAAGGTATTCTGAATCACCTGTCTTATAATCAGAATATCGCCGCTCATATATGTACCTCGCTGAGATGATACCTGAAGTACCACTCGCCAGTGCAGAAGCCCGACTACCGTGTTTGGCGATCGGGCTTTCCGTGTTGCTGCACCTATGGCCTGGAACTCTCGAAAAGCCCTGAAAACACATTTGTTTTCACAATCCGCAGCGCCTTTGGGATGACCAACGGTCATGAAAAAGTGCAATAAAAAATAATAGTAATAATAATAATAGAGATGGATGGAGAGATATGGGGTAGGCCTATGTCCAGCAGTGGATGGAGATGGCTGTATCAGAAGAATAAGATTGAAAATCGTTTAACACACTTTTAAAGGATAAAACTACTTATAAATAAACTCAATGCAAAGAGGATGCACGCAAAAAGTTAAAATGTCTGGTTTACACATTGCCTGTCTATTTTCACAAAAATCAAAATGGAAGGTCCAACTGAGTTAAGTGCAGAGGAAATCATTAAATTCATCTCTATCAATGGAGGTTGTGTCAAGAATCACAACCTAGTTCACCATTTCTAGTGTTTTTTGATTGATCCGCAGAACAAAAATGATGCCCGCAAAAAGTTAAAATGTCTGGTTTACACATTGGCTGACATTAGAAATGATATGTGTGGAGAGAAATAAATAACACTAAAGACCGGCCTACCTGAGACTACCGGTGACAACACTGCGACAACAATTCCTGGTCCCTCATCGAGCGTGAGAATGCCACCTCAGTATCAGCCTCCCCCACCTCTCTCTTGTTCCCCCACTATTCCAATGGCATCAACTCCAGGCCGTCAAAGAATGCCACTCTCACCTTCGCACAACCCTCTGCTGCGTTAAAGGTCGGTAGACCTAGACGAGCCGCCAGCCCTGCCTCAGCGGAGACGCTTCAGTATGCCGCTGCAGCGCTCCAATGCGATAGAGGTAGTCTCACCCACAAAAAGTATTGCTGAACCAGATGCAATGAAAACCCCTACTAAAACGGAGAAACCAGCAGTAACCATAACAATTACTAGTCCGAGCCCCGAGACGGCTTTTCAAAGTTCAGTACGTAACAAACCAAGTGTTTTAATCCCATTTCAAACATGGAAGAAATGAACCACCCTCAACATAAGCTCCTGCTTAATCTCCAGGAGAGGTTGGAAAACGTGAAGACTCTCCTGAAACTTAACAATCTGGATATAAAAGGTATTCTGAATCACTTGTCTAATAATCTATGTACCTGTATGCGACCCGCCGCAGAGATGGTACCTGAAGTGCCACTCACCAGTGCATCGTGCATCTGCACTGGCGAACACATACAGCGCAAAAAATGCAAGCTGCAAACACATACAGCTCCGCACTTAAGTCCCCACCGGCTGCATTTATTAGAACCAGAGCTGCCAAACTAAAAGCTGCAGCGAAGAGCATGGACCCTGTTCTAGCGCCAGCACCAGTCTCTGTGGCACCCAGGACTAGGAGCACAGAGTCCCAGGCACCTCTTCCTTCTACCTCATAACGCCCAAACCCTACACTTAGTAGAGATAAGCCACAATCGGTGTTTACTGTCCCAGTCGTGGCTGCTGCAGCCGTGCTGCCTGTTGGCAAAGCGCCGCGAGTGCAGCGCGGTACTCCGTGTACTGGCGAGCCTAATGATACGCTGCAGCCGGCTGCCGTCCAGCGGTACGCACATGTCTGGAGGGACACCACAGGGGAGGATATGACTAAATTTATAAAAATAAAAGTGAAAGATATCGATGTTAGATGCGCAGGCCGTGCTCGATAAACCCGAGTTAGGGCCTTTTATCTTGAGGGGTCAAGGTGCTCCTGATGAGGTGTTGCGACGGTTAAATCTGGTCCCTAGAGGGAGGGCCGTACCGTATAAAAACTTTAACCATGAAAACGCAACAACCAGTCTTGACATTAACCCTGCACCCTGGGCTGTGGCAAACTCCTACCCTTTGCTAGTGGTAGGGAGCTGGTCAAACTCTGCGGAGATGGCCACCGGGTTATCCCTAGCTAGCTACATGTATCCCGTAGCATGCGAGGCAAGCCTCCGTCGGAGCTTCATGCTAACCGGGAACGTGGATAAGGTGTTGCGGAGTCAATACCTTCGATGAGGACATGAAGAGCTAAAAACCTCATATGGTTTTAGAGATGAGGTTATCGCACCGAACGTTATTCCTGCTTTCAGGAACTTCTGGGACAAGATCACCGGTGCTAGTCATTAGGTCCAGAGTTGGGTGAACACCTATAACTTGGGCCTGTCCCTTGGATCCAACGTCAATAACTATAGTTGGCAGGTTAATCTGAACCACGCGCTGGAGCCTTCGGGTACAGGGGTGAGGTGTGGCCAGCAAAACTGGTTGTATGAGAGCGGGGCTCATGTGTCCACACACCTTAAGTGGTCGGAGAGTGATAGCCTTCTGACGCAGAGCACGGGTAGCTGGTTGAATCTATGCTACGTACGCTCCGGGTTCGTACGGGACCAAATAGTTGTCGATGAGCTATTGGATAGGACCAACCTTCTGCTGACATGGAATCAGCTAGCTTACGCTAACGACCCCGATAAAATGTTTAACCCGCATCTCGCTTTCAGAGAAGGGGATACGTTATACGCCGGGCTTTTGGTTGCTCTAGGTTGGAGCAACCGGGTACCGGCACCCCTCGTGAACAATGTTATTTACGGGTGGGGAGGGAAAGGGGTGGTTACGGACTTTGTAGTCGACGCGCCGACGGGCGTTGTAATCACCCAAACCCTCAGAAAAATTCTAGAAGGTAATCGCTTCTTGGACGGTGTGGTTGTTAAATCCACAGGTTCGAAGATTGACCATGCACCCGACTGCTCGTCCAGTGTGCTGAGTCTGATGCATCATGCATCCATAACCCCTTTTCCTCAGAAGGGTGTAGAGGCCACCCCCATCGGTCAGGGGAAAGAAACGACTACGGCTCCCGAGGAGAAAGGGATTACCCCGAAACCAGTTGGGTCATCGCAACCAGCGATGACTGGGACACTACTCGCCGCCGAGGTCGTGCTTGGGCGGGCAGAAGCCATACCGCCGGGTGCAGATCCGGTGAGAGCAGAGCAAGATTACGACCACCGCCTCAACGCCTAAACAGCGTGGACGACCCTAGGTGGAAACACGAACTGAATATTAAGAAGAAGAAAGTATCCATGGATTCATCATGGACTCCAAGAAGGAAAAAGAAGACCGTTTTTGGAGATCGAGCCTTCAAGGTGGCTGCTCCAACGATATGGAACGGCCTCCCAGATGACCTGCGCGAAATGGATCTGGAGAGTACTTTTAGAAAGGGGTTGAAGACCCACCTGTTCGCGCGCTCATATGAGCAAGCGCCTTTGGGATGACCAAGAGTCATGAAAAGGCGCTATAAAAATACTGTATTATTATTATTATCTACCTACCGCCGCTGACAAGCAGGCGGTAGAATCTCCGTAATATTTTTTGTTTTATTGTGTCAAATAATAAGTGCTTCAGTACGAAAAGTACGTAAAAGTTACCGGCAGTCGTTCTTTGTGGGACTAATAGATTACGTGCGTACGTGGGATTGTAAATTTATCAAGATCATCGAAATTTTAAAACTTTGACAGCTGCAGACATCGCGGTATGTAGGTACCTACTTGCAGTGTGTAGGGTAGGTGCGTGACAAGTACATACATGACGCAGACGAATGCGCGTCCAGTGCTTAGGTACCCGCTGCAAGTACTTCATCATATAATAAATACATTGCCGCTGCAGCGAATTTCAAATCAAAATTTTAAATCATGGCCCAACATCATGCTGAGGAGGCGCGTAAGGTGCAGGAAACGAGGAGGGCGGCGGCTGAGTTACTCGGCTACGTCGGTGACAACTCCCGTTTCTCCAGCATGGTGTGAGGATCCCGCTTCCACATCCAGACCTTCAGTGGCACCTCCATCGTCGCGCTCCCTGCTGACCAGCGGGAGGCATCAACAAAACGTGGAGAAGAAGATGAATCTTGGATGCTGGAATGCTAGATCTATTGCTAATAAGGTAGATGATATTGACGAATTTTGTAAAAGCCATGACCTTGGCATCCTTGCGCTGACGGAGACTAATTGTGTTACTCTTGCTACTCCTATATTTCACCATGGAACCCATACCTAGGATTGGCACAGCTCACTATAGAACATTAGCTAAGCAACTCCGTGAAAGAGGAATCCTTCCAAGTTCCACTCTAGTAGAACTTTGACAACAGGCAGCGATGTATAATAGTACTCATACTGTCCCTGCCATTGAATCTGGTACACTAGAGTCGCAAACTCCCCGTTTGCAGGAGATATTGCCAACTTCTTCTAGTTCCCATGTCTCCATGACAACCCCAGAAGTATATCAACCTCCTCAGAATGTTCATTTACCTTATAATATTAATTTGAATACATGGTGTATCACCAAGTTTACTGGCAAGGAAGATGTTAGAGAATTCTTTACCAGAATATCTGAGATCGCTAAGGCTAGGAATTGTCCTACTGATCATTTACCGAACTTTTTACCTGAATTTCTTGAGGATAGAGCTTTAATGTTCTATCGTTCCCATTGTGCCAATACCCCACACCTAACACCAGGGGGACTCGGAGCATGGGCGAGTTCTCATAGATGGTAAGTGGCGGAAGACGAGGAGAATGAAGAGAGTGGAGGGTGCGTTACACAGCAATGAATATATTGCGGACAAACTTGTCTCTCCTACGGTCGACATCGTTACAACTGATGACATAATTATGATAGCTGTGGGACAGAATATGGCCGAGGTTGAAAGGCGCGCTAATAATGCATTGTCAATGATTTACGACTGGAGCAAGAGCTGCAAATTAGAATTTTCTGTGTCGAAAACTCATGCCATGTGCATCACACGCAAAAAAATTGGCCGCGAGCCAGAACTCTATCTTGGCCCATGGAAAGTCGAACTTGTTGAGAGTTTCAGGCTCCTCGGGGTCATCCTGGACAACAATCTGAGTTGGTCTCAGCACGTTGACCACGTATGCCAAAAAATAACCAAGATTTTTGGAGCAATTGCCCGAGCGGCAAAGCCAACGTGGGGTCTCTCGTCAGAGGTCCAAACAATCCTCTATAAAGGAGCCATAGAGCCAATTGCTCTGTATTGTGCGAGCGTGTGGTCAGAGGCGTGCTTGAAAAAATGCATACGAAAAAAGCTGGACCAAGCGCTGAGACCTATTTGCATCAGTATATGTAGCGGCTATCGCACGATGTCGCTGAATTCCACAATGGCTATTTCAGATATACCTCCGATATACCTTCGGGTATTGGAAGCGTCCCAGCTATACGGCGTGAAGCATGGTACGCCACTTTCGTCATTACCCGCCGACAGACAATGCATGACAGATATCGAATGGTGGACTCTGCCACATCCAGCCCTTCGCCACGCGGAAACTATCGAGAGTAATCTTGAAAGGGACCGCGTGGACTATCACATTTTCACGGACGGCAGTCGTCTGGATTGGAGAGTTGGCGCTGCGTTCGTGGTGTACAGGGAGGGCGTTGAGCTAGACTGTAAAAAGGTCAAGCTCTCGGATTACTGCTCTGTGTTTCAAGCAGAGTTGGTGGCCATACAAGCGGCTGTGGAATGGATTGTGGGGAAAAAATTGCGCGGTGCAACGATCCGGTTGGAATCTGATTCCCTTTCCGGACTGAATGCGATAAGGGATTGCACCAACCTAAACCCGATCGTGCGGGAGATTTTCTCTCTGTGCGATCGCGTGAGGGAAAGTGGCTGCCGAGTTTCATTCCGATGGGTCAAAGGTCATTCCGGAGACCCTGGGAACGACCGCGCCGATGAACTAGCAAGAGCGGCAGGATCTTTGAAGACCAAACATTCATACGACAGATACCCAATCAGCTTCGCTAGAAAAGAGTTAAAATCAAGGACCATGTCTGACTGGAATGTTGACTATCTACGCGACACTGCAGGAAGCATCACCAAAATCTTCCTAAAAAGTGTTCAAGAAGCACTGCAGTTGTCAAGGATCACATCTCCAACATTCCAGTCAACCCAAATTATGTGCGGACATGGCTTTTTCCGAAGTTACTTATTCAGATTTAAAATTTCAAGTGTAAATACCTGTCCGTGTAACAATATAAATGAACAAACTGTCCACCACCACTTCAAGGTAATCCTACGCAACTCCTTTACCAAAAAAAAAAAAAAAATCTATGTACCTACCTGTATGCGGCCCGCCGCAGAGATGGTACCTGAAGTGCCACTCGCCAGTGCATCTGCACTGGCGAACACATACAGCGCAAAAAATGCAAGCTGCAAACACATACAGCGCCGCACTCAAGTCCCCGACGGCTGCATTTATTAGAACCAGAGCTGCCAAACTAGAAGCCGAAGCGAAGAGCATGGACCCTGTTCTAGCGCCAGCACTAGTCTCTGTGGCACCCAGGACTAGGAGCACAGAGTCCCAAGCACCTCTTCTTACTACCTCATAACGCTCAAACCCTACACTTAGTAGAGATAAGCCACAATCTGTGCTTACTGTCCCCGTCGTGGCTGCTGCAGCCGTGCTGCCTGTTGGCAAAGCGCCGCGAGTGCAGCGCGGTACTCCGTGCACTGGCGAGCCTAATGATACGCTGCAGCCCGCTGCTGTCCAGCGGTACGCACATGACTGGAGGAACACCACAGGGGAGGATATGACTAAATTTATAAAAGTAAAACTGAAAGACATTGATGCCATAACTATTGAAAAATAATACAAAAAAGAACAGTTAACTACGCTTCCTTTAAAATTGGCATCCCGGTAAAAGCGTTTGAAGAGTACCTGAGCGTGCTTTTTGGCGTGAAGAGCTTTTGGTTGAAAGGTGGTGTTCGCGCCAAAGCGACATCTGTTGGTCATACCCTAAATAAATACCTATCCTTGTTCATAACTTTACCACAATTGCCCAAAAATCTGTATTACCTACCTATTTTGCCACTTGTTCTAAATCCTTCAACTAGGAAGGTTGTCGTGTGGAACTGGTCCAAGATTCTTCGTGTAGGAAGATCGTCGTGTAGAACGTGGTGTGATAAACCTTCGTGTAGGAAGGTTATAACCCTATTCCCGAGTGCAAAGTCGCGTGTGCAACGGGATCGCTGCGTGGAGAGAAGCAGCGGACATCGGGGACAAGACTGCAGTCGAACGAGGCCTGGACCACGGGAGCAGCAAGGTGAGTGGCAATTCCTTCGGTCCTTTCCTTGTTGTCCCGACCAACAGAATCCAGGCTCTCGGGGCAGATATTGCGTCCCAATTGTCGTCGAGGCACCTCGATCATTGTCGGATTGAGGAGATCTCGAAGAATACTATTCAAAGTAAGATCGCATACACCGAATGAAGAAAGCGCGAGAGAATTCGCTTTGCGCGCATCCAGGTGGTTTTTTCGTATTGCACGTGCCTAGATTGCATAAGAAGAAGAGTTGCAAAACATTGCCTAAAACAAAAGTATTAAAAATATATGATCAAAATGTAAGAGGTCTCAAAACAAAACTAGAGGAATGGAGAACCAATTTAACGATTATTGAAGATACTACTCTAGTAGCGGCAACGGAGACCTTTCTGGATGACTCGGTCCTTGATGCTGAGTTAGGCCATAATACTTGGTCTTTACTAAGGCGCGATCATGAATCGGAAAAAAGGGAGGAGGCGTGATTCTCTGCGCTAAGACTTCCCTTCACATTGAAAGACTACTCAACATATTTGGGCTACGTGACAATTTATAATAATATTATACTCCCTCACGTCATTTGCAAGTAGCAACAATGCCGCGATATATTTTCACAAAATTCGAAATGGAAGGTCCAACTAAGATAAGTGCGGATTTTTAGTCAGTAATATTTTGTACCTGATGATGGAAACATTGTTTCCGAAACCGGTCGTACATTATTAAATTTTACTCGCCCCGTAGCCTTATACAATTTGTTTTTTATTTTTAATTTTAATTTTTTAAAAATGAAAGGTTACAAAGTGAATGCCTCATCAATTAATGAAATCATTAAATTCATCTCTGTCAATGGAGGTCGCGTTACCAATAACAATCTGGTTCACCATTTTAACGACGCTGTCTCAAAATTTCAGAACAATTTTAGAAATTCGCCGTTTTCGAGTGTTTTAGAGGTTTATTTATGTACAATAGTAACGCAAATAATATTTTTTTATTCTCATTAATAGAAAGTGACAAGTATAAAATTTCATTATTTTGATTTAGAAATAAAATAAAAACTTTATTGAAAATACTAAAAATTAAATACGTGGAATCGATTATTTATGAATGTCTAAAAAATACACATTTTTAAACCCCCATTATCTAGTACACGCATCAATTTTTTGAACTTAAAATGTTCTACAATAAAGTAGAAAATATTGTTGTCAACAATTCTAATTGACCAAATTTTTATTTTTTAGATAATTGATACTAAAATCAATACTTTTAGAAACTCTAAAAGTGTGTCGAAAATAACAATTTTGCAACCAAAGAGGATGCCCGCAAAAAGTTTAAATGTCTTGTATTATCTAGGTTTTTTGCAGTAACTTCGTGAAAGTTCATCTTTATCATCATCCTTAAAACTAGTTTTAAGGTAGCACCCGTCGATGGTAGATATTGCACTACCGAAACTAGTAGTGCATTACAAAATAAACTCACACGTGAATTAAAACACAGTTTTTTATTATTATTTTAAAAATTGTTAATGCCTTGTATACACATTGGCTGTCCATTTTCACAAAATACGAAATGGAAGGTCCAAGGGAGTTAAGTGCAGAAGAAATAATCCAATTTATCTCTGTAAATTGAGGTTGTGTCACAAATCTTGACTTAGTTCAACATTTTAAGTGTTTTTTGACGGATCCTGCAACCGATGAGGATGTCCGCAAAAAGTTTAAATGCCTGGTATACACATTGGCTGTAATTCGAAGCGATATGTGTGGAGAGAAATATATAGCACTAAAGACCGGCCTACCTTAGACTACCGGTGACAACACTGCGACAACAATTCCTGGTCACTCATCGAGCGTGAGAATGCCACCTTCTTATCGGACTCCACCACCCCTCTCTTGTTACACCCAGGTGCAGGGAATGCAGCGCCCGTTGGCGCACTGGAACTGACGGGCGGAGCAGCCGGTGGTGTCAGATATGTGTCCAGTGCCAGCAATCACGTAAGAAGTCCCAGTAAACAGTGCACAAAACGAAAACACAAACCACATTTTACATCCAAAAATCAATGCGAGGGCAGACTGCCTCTCGTTGGAATACATGTCGAGAATCCTGCCACAATTCACTATTCACACTTTTGAATTTTTGTTTGGAATAGAATACACAGTTTGAATTTTATTTGAATTTGGAACGCGTACGCATCGGTGAAACGTCAGACGTGATTTTGAGGTTAGTCGCACCGTCCTCACTGTTCATAAAACAATGTCCTCATATTTGTTTTAAAATTCTTAATTGATTGACTACAGCAGAAGACAGGAATACATTACAATTAACTACTGTCATTTTAACATTGTTAACACTGTTTTTTTTTTTGTTGTAAAAATTAATTGTCGGACTGCGTTAACAATCAGCTGACACCGCCAGTAGGTATGACTCAGGTTCGAGCAAATTTGAAAATCTGAGCTCAGTGAAGAGCAAATTTGAGCTCAGTGAAGAGCAAATTTGAGCTCAGTGAAGAGCAAATTTGAAAATATAAATGGTATATTTTCTGTGCTCCACCGGGAATCAAACCCACAACCTACCGCCGGTCACGTTTGATAACATTGACGTAACCCCACTTTTGAAGGAGTTGATGATAGTTAACAACGAAGTAGTAGGTACGCAAACTTAACTTACAAGCTGTCAGAAACAAGGAAGAGGAGTATGGCAAAGCTATTCAGTAGCTACAACAAGAGGTGAAGGATTTAAATAACATAATATCCTGTACAGACGACCAAAATAAAAATAAATCCATTAACCAAACTATTACAGCAAAGGCGATCAGTCACCAAAGCAAAAACATTAATATGCAAGTAATGGAACCGATTTTACCGACGCCGCATTAGTGGCTCAAAATAAAGTTACAACTTACAGTGATATTGTAAACAAATCTACAGATGGCACTTCTTGGACTGTACAAAAGAAGAAACAAAAAATAATTAAAAATCCAGAACGGAGGGGAGATAAAATATTTTTCAATCAAAGAAAAATGTTGTGTTGTGAGAGGTAGTGGAATTTCAACGGAATTAAAGGCAATGGAAGCAATATCCGAATGGATGGACCAAATATCCGAAATTGTGAATGAATGGAATATCCAGAGTCATAATAAAAGAAGAGCTTGTATGAAGAAGGTTATGACTCTGGAGGAAATGAAAGAAGTATGCAAGGATAGAAAGAAATGGCGGTTGATCTGTGATGTTGGCGGCTTGGGTTTGTTAAAGTGAAATTGGTTTTATGATTTAATTTTTTATGTCCATGTATATATTGTTATTTATTGATTTAAAAAAATGTAATTTGTAATGTATGTTCCTTGACTTACAGGTTGTTATGCGGCTGACCACCCATAATATAAAAAATGGTTCACTTTGCCAATGTCACCCCTGTTTCAGGGAAGGACGGCAAGAGTTGCAAGGCTTATGTTCATTTAAGATTGGGTTTTTATATTGTAGGTCCACATGCGGCATGTGTTAGCGCGAAATTATACATATCTGCTTGTGGGAATGCATTTAATATAAATCTTAAATGATACATATCTTTGCAGCTTAGATTAGATTAGATTAGATTAGAAGCGAAAAAAATCATAGTCGTCTCAAGACTATGCAAGGAAACACAGAAGGAAATGATCGAAAATTACGTCCAAAAAGATAAATAGCACTTGTGAAGAAATGAAAACATTGTCCGGGATTCGAAAACTTTTAAAATAGGAGTACTGGAATCTGACTATGATACAGTTCTAAAGGCAGAATTATGGCCAAGACATTCCTTGGTACGAAGATTTTACTTCAATAGGCATCAAAAATGAATGAAATGAAAATAATATCTTATAATTGAAAGTCTTTTTATATAATAAGCCCGTCAATAAAAGAACTATGTGATGACTCAGACATGCATAGTTCTTTTACAGGAAACCTGGCTTAACATAGATGACCTGAGCTGTCTTCAAAATGTACATAATGATTTTACCGCCATTGGTACATCCGCGATGGATACTGAAAAAGGAATAAAGAAGGGTAGACCATACGGTGGAGTAGCGATTCTATGGAGAAAATCCATACAAGTGGTAAACGTAGTAAATTGCGAGGACCCGAGATTGGCAGCTATAACCATAGAGCATGATAGTAAATTAAACCTTGATTTGTACAGTATATATGCCTATAAACATGGATGAAAACTTTCCAATTTTTGTTGACACGTGTGGAAGCTATCATAGAGGAATCTCAAGCCACGGCGATCTTATTGATGGGAGACTTCAATGCGCCGAAGAAAAGTAGGTTTGAAAAGGAACTGGAAGTTTTTTGTCAAAACAATGGCCTCTTGTCTACTTCATTTCCAAAGTGACTTCCAAAACCAAGAGTTTGGTAGCTGGATAATGGTTAAAAATCGCCGGCACACTGGAGATTAATTCTGAGACACATTAACTCTATACACCGCAAGATTATCTGAAGCACTATTCAACTAAATTCATTACAACCTTAAAGCAACGAGCTGGCCATTCGTGTCCGACAATAAGGTGTATTTTTTTTATCAATGGAGTTGTTTCCCAAACGCTAGCAATCTCTGACTCGTATAGATATCTTAAGTGTAAGGAATCCAGCAGAATAGCGCTTCTGGCAACACATTACAACTGATGATGATGAGTTGATGATTTCTTTATAGCACCATTTTGGGATGTAGTCACTCCAAGGGCGCTTGTGCATGTGATGCCAGAAATTTGCTTGTGTTCAGTGCATTCCGGAACTTTCCATGGTCCTCTAGCTCTCTCACATGATGAGGCAGGCGGTTCCAGGCCAGAGGACCAGCAACTGCAAATGCACACTCTCCAAACTCTGTGTTAATTCTTCATATTGGCTCTTTAATACTTGACTTGCGGAGACAGGATGGGAATGTTTAAGGGAATGCAAACAGTCGGTTGAGCACCATCATGATGTGGCAGGTGGTTCCAGGCCAGAGGGCCAGCAACTGCAAATGCACGCTCTCCAAGCATTGTGTTAACTCCAAACATTGTGTTAACTATCTTCTGTACCCTCCGACAGGTGGCGGGTTCTGGGCTTGTGACAGGAAAGCCAGATGTCCTTTGGGGCACTTGTTGGCATAGTGCCCTTTGGTGCCGCACTTGAAGCACGTGATTTCCTCCAGAGGCTTTTGAGGAGGCCGCACCGACGGCAGCTTGGGAGAGTCGTCGTGGCCCTCTGCCCTCATTATGTAGCCCAGGGCTCTGTACTTGGCTTCTTCCTGCCGTTGAGCTGCTTCCCGTTGCTAAAAACAAACAATAAAAATAATGACAAAATGGTCAACTTTGGCCGTGTTCGGGGAGTGCATTTCAAACACTGAGCGGTCACAGATCGTTTGGGAAGCTCACCGTGAGCAAATATGTCACAGTGAGTCACGCACGACAGCTCGGCCATTCGCAAATTTTGCTTATTTGCAAACAGCTTAAGCGTTCCTAACTTCACACCAATGGTTCATACCGTTCCACTGACAGTTGACAGCTAACCTCAACAACACAAATATAAGACACAATTATTAATGTTAATTAATGGATTTGAGCTATCAAAAGCACTTCAATAATTGAAAATTCTGCTGAAAATATTGGAATCATGACTCAATAATGCATTTTGAGATAAATCTACATCCATTCTGCGGAGCTTTAACAAGAAATGAGTACCAGCCTCCTCGGGAGCTGGAAAACACCCACTTTAACTGAGTGTTTGGCGTAAAGCCCGCCCCCTTACCTGTAAAAAATTAGGTTCCACTCGCCACATACAAACCCTTTGGGGATAACACAACAAGAAGTTACTCTATGTGCGTAGCTTATTTGTGTTGCTGTCACTTTGACGTGGCTTAATTTTTGTTTTTTTGAAGCGGTTGTTGTTGTCAAATTGTCGTAGCACTGCTATCAACCCTCAACGTCAGATAAACACAATACTTATATATGAGTATAAAGACAATTACTTCAGGTGATATTTTGTGACAGAAGGTAGCCTTGTGACCGAGCTCTCCGCAATAATGGCAGATGGGAAGTCTCTTCTGGTCCTTGGTTGGTTCTGGTGGAGCGGGAAGTTCGAATCTTGGATGCATGAACTTGCAGGTGGAACCCTCGGGACAGAAGCCAGCGATGTAGTTGCCGCACAGCACGCGCCGCACGTGCCGGTGGCGACAGTGCGGACCATGGCGGCAGAAACCACGGTCATACCTGAAGGAAAAAAAATAATGTGTTGCTATATTCATTTCAAAGAGCATTAGTCAAAACGGTGACAGCATAGAACATCACAATGACGGTACATCTTTTTTTTTTTAAATAAATTTGTGAAGAGGAATGCAATTCACCAACCTATTTTGCCTGGCCAGTTGTCTTTATGCGAAAGCAGAAGCTTGTGTGCATGCAACGACATCTGAACCAGGGTCAATGTTATGGTCAAAGGGGCCAGCCGTGGCTCGAACCAACGTTATCTGAACCAAATACGCTAGCTGAACAAGCGTCTTGACCGCCGTGGCCATAGCACCGACACGCATCATATATCACGACACACATCATATATTACAAAACAACATAAAAAATACATCACTATGATAGAACATCACATAACTATTATACAACATCAAATACCTAAGACAGAACATGACGTGATGCTTTTTTCATGTGCCGTTTATGGTATGTTCTGTTTTAGGTATGTGATGTTTTGTCATGTGTCTTTCTGTCATGTGTCGTTCTATCACAAAACGGTCGAAATAGCCTATTCTTCTTCTTCGTGTCAGCTTCACACCGCATTGGCCCAGTAACGAGCAATATCTACAGCTCTTTGGTTTCCCGCAAAGAGATCATCCATGGAGCAGCTTGTCGGACAGGAGGGACAACACCACAGGTGCTCCATAGTTTGCTGAGCTCCACACTCACATAGTGTAGAGTCCTCCCGTCCCAGAAATCCCCAGGTCAACATGTTGGCCCGGGCTCTTCCAACATTGGTCCTCAATCTGTTCATAGATTTCCACACGGGCCACTCGAGGTTCTTTTCTGCCTATTATGGAAGGGAAACAATACCATCAACAACAAAAAATATGACATCACAAGGCTGGTGTGCTAGGGAAAAGGAAAACAAATATTTTGTCATTGATTGCCAAGGACTGTAGTCACATTTAAGTGTGACATTTGCCCGCCGTGAAAAAAGGTCTAAATTCAAATTTAGGCTATGTGAGTATAGATTTATCGCTCCTGATGAAGCAATCTAATCTAAGTTGCAAAGATATGTAACATAGGAGATTCATATAATCCCACAAGCAGACACATATAAGTTCACACTTACACATGCCGCATGTGGACCTACAATATATAAAACCCAAATCCCAAATGAACATAAACCCTTCAACTCTTGCCGACTTTCCATAAAATACAGGGGTGACACTGGCAAAGTGAACTATTTTCTACAGCATGGGTTGTCAGTCGCATACCAACCTATAAGTTAAGGAACATAGACAACAAATTACATTTTTACAATTAACAAGGTGGAAAAAAGAGTCAAACCTATTTATTCTAACAGCTCCAGACGGGGCTGGTACTCATTTGTTATGAAGGCCGAGTGAACCTAGCTGGTATTATGCTGAGACTGTTATCAGGGTTTTGAAAAACGTAAGTATTTAATGATAAAAAATTGTTAACATACCATGGACAGTCTTTAATCTTGCTCTCCGGGTCAATGTGCAGGAACGGGCACTCCTTGTTGTGGCAGGCATTGAACCTGGAATAGAAGTAGCACTCGGGCATCTTGGTCATGTCGTACTCGTGCAGGAATTCACACTGGTCGCCCTTCTTGCACAGTCCTCGCAGCCAATGCTTGCACACCACCGTCCTGTCTCCGCGCACGTGTCTGAACGGACACGCCGCCCCTTTATCGCAACCCGGGCCGTTCAGGACATTGTAAAACTCACAAACGGCCGCTGTGGACTCTGAAATGAGGTTAAAAATGCACAATGAAAAATAAAATTATAATCTAGGTTGCAAAGATATATTACATTTAAAGACTACAGGGGAAAAACAAGGAATGTCTGGTGACCGAGCCTTCTACAATGGAGCACCTTTGCAGTGGAACAGGCTGCCCTTAGAAGTCAGAACTGCGAAACCAGAAATAATGTTCAAGAAAAAATTGAAGACATTCCTATTTAGTGAGTCTTTTAAGGACTAGGAGTTTGTGCTTTGTTTGTGTGTGTGTGTGTGTGTTTGTGCAGTGATTTTAGTAATAAGAACGAACTATGACAACAAACAATCAAAGGGCCCTTGAGGTGTGCTACACACAAAAACGGCGCTTTTCAAATAAATCGTCCATTTATATATATATATAGTCACCAAAAATAAGAAAATAACCTGCTAATGCTATCTAGTGGCATCTGTGTGTATCTAAAGTTCTGCAAAATTTGTAATGCAACAACAGTCACTATCACAGTTTATGGCGGTATTTCCGGTTCTACGTGACAGGCAATAACCATGAGAAATATAATTTTGATTTACTCAAAATGTTCTTCAAATGACATTCCTTGTTCTTCCCTTGGTTCATTTAAGATTCATATTAAATGCAATCCCACAAGCAGACACGTATAAGTTCGCTCTTACATATGCCGCATGTGGACTTACATAATAAAAACCTAATCTCAAATGAACATAAGTCCTGCAACTCTTGCCGACTTTCCCTGAAACAGGGATGGCATTGGCTGACAAGTGAACCATTTTTTTCAGTAAAGGTGGTCAGCGTCATACCTACTAACCTAAAAGTCCGGGTATAATAAATATAAGTAAATCATATTTGTACAATAAATCAATCAGAGAAGCGAGTGAAAAGGACATCTTTGATTTAGTCTTGCTTCTATAAAATAAGGAGGTTGGAAATTCAAAAAGTTTCTCACTGTCCATTCCTGGAAACGGCAGAGGCAGCGCGCCGATTTGTGCTTCCAGTGCTATTTCAACATCAAATTTTATGTGTTCAACACTCGCGACGAGCATTTCCATTTTGAAAAATTAGCAAGTGCACGCTTTTGATTTGAAATTAGGTTAAATACGGGAAATTCACAAAAATTAGACTTGACGATCAACTTTAGTTGTCAAAATAACATTGCTTGCAAGGAGCATGGAGCATAGAGTATTATAGGTTTATAGAGATCCCACTTAAAAAAAAAAGTGGGAATGCCAGAATCTTAGCCACCTCTGGGGAGATTACGGAAGCTTTTGATAATATTATGGAATGTATAATATCACTTATACCTAAAATTTATTTCAAATACTTTTGATATTATAGGAAACTAATGGTGAGGTCATGTCAAATAAAAGTTTTTTTTTTGTTTTAAAAATTTATTTCTTTTAAAATAAAAGTTTACAAGTTTACACAAATATACATTCTTAAATAATACACCGAACTACATTTTGGTTTTAAGCTAAATTAAGGTAATTAAGGTTTTGGCAAATTAAGTTAAAATAATGTAAATCATTTTGAAAGTTTGATGTCAAATAAAGTTTTTTTTTGAGGTTACGACGGAAATACGTTGTCCGGCACCAGGCCACCAATACACCATTTTCACGCACTTTTTTCACGCACAAAGTATTATATTCTTTTCAAATAACTTTTTGCACAATTTAACGCCGGTGAAAACAGCCAAAAACAGCATTCAACGATTAAAAACTTACGACCCCACGCCAAGCAAGCGTTATCCGTGGGCGCCATTTTGGCTGTCAAGGGAATATCGGTAATACCAAATAGTAGTTTCCTACTATTATTTTGGACAAGAACCAATAAAGCAGCATCTACTGGTAGAGTAAGGAAGCTTGGTGATCAATAGCGTTGTATGGAAGATTCCTTAGCATGGCATGGAGGAAGGAGAAAAAACAAGACGAAAAGTATGATGATCGTGGATTATAGTTCGTTGAATCAACACCGCTCGCAGCGCCAAAACAAGAGTCAACGAATCATTTTTTACGAAATATTGTTTTTTTAAGTTTAATATCTCTTGATATTAGGAATTTTAAGGCCGCAAAATCATAATAGCGTCCTCTTTTAACTGATATTTTCAATAATTTTAGACCGCGTCTCGTCAACATTTCCAAAAAAATCTACACGACCGTTTTTCAAACCGGAAATCAATCAAAACGTTTTAGTGTAGTCTGTGTAGGTACCTACACTTTTTTATTTGCCTACATATTTGTTTTACCTACCAACATGGATTATTTTGTTGTCTATCATTTCAAAAGTAGGTACTATTTTAAGTTTCTTACAGTTGTTGCACTTGCGTGTAAAACTTCGTTGAACTTTGTACCTGTCATCTTCCCGGCTCGTATTTTCTCGTAATTATCCAACGATAAATATCACACACGTCTCCACTTTGTAGATTATTAGCCAGTCATTGTGATAATCCGCCCAGAGACAGCAGACATGATCGCCAACACAGGGTAAATTACCACATTTCTGTATTTTCAAAACGTCAACATAAAACTTTCTCCCCCCCTCCTCTCGATCAGCATTCCTATAAAAATGAAATAACCAAAACAAGGCTTTGCCAGAAGAATAAACTCGAAATATCTCCATTGAAAAATTACAGGCAGATTTTTTTTACTTGCATCTTGATTTTTGTACAAAAACCGTCAATGGACTCTGAACTAATTCCATAGACAACAAAGCTGTGACGTCACACTGCCGAGTTGCTAGGGAAAAGGCCGGCAAATATTTTGTTTCTGATTGCTAAGGACCGTCATATCATAGACGTGTTACATTTGCCCGCTAAAAAAATAAAATACTTTGGTAGTCATTGGTAAGATCCACAGTTTAGCACAGTGGTTCCCAACCTGGGGGCGATTTGGGCTCTTGGGGGGGTGATTGGGGGTCGATGGAGCGATATGGGGGGCGACAGTCTCCGGAAATCTGTGCCTTAGGTTGACGGCCATTTTTTGGGACAAAATTGCTTCTGGAAAGGCGCTTTTGGAAGGAATCCGGCCGAATGATTAGGTTTAATTTTGCGCCCTTTTCAATGATCCAACCTCATTTGTCTGTTTCTGTAACTGTAACTGTAACTCTGTCGCCATTCCGCTAGGGGTGGCCAGAGCCTCTGCGGAGTTGCCTCCATTTTTTCCTATCCTGACATACCTCTTTCAATTCCTTCATATCCATCACCTTTTTCATGCATTTTCTTCTTTTACGCTCACTTTGTATATCCCATTCTTTCACAATCTCCTCAATCTGATCACTCCATACTTTTCTCGGTCGTCCCTTCCCTCTTTTTCCTTTCACACTTTCTTTGTATATATACTTTGTCAGTCTATCATCTTTCATTCTTTCCACATGCCCAAACCATCTCATCACATTCTTTTGTACTTTAACTTTCACATCCTCTTTCAAATTACATTCTTTTTTTACCCATTCATTCCTAACTCTATCCCTCAAAGTTTTTCCTGTCATACTTCTCAAATGCTTCATTTCCACTGTACATACTTTACTCATTTCGCTATCATTCACTGTCCATGCTTCACTTCCATACATCAAAGTCGGTAACAATATGCCATTGTGTACCGCCATTCTCAGATCCATCGTCAATCGCTTGTTCTTTGCTATTCTTCCTATTGCACCGACCACTTGCTTTCCCTTGCACACCCTATTCTCAAGTTCTCTTGTCATCTTTCCATTCTTTTCAAACATACTTCCCAAGTATCTAAATTCATCCACAATTTCAACTTTCGTACCATTCAACATGAACGTGCATTCTTCAGTTTCATCCCTTCTGTCAAAAATCAGTACTTTCGTCTTACTTGCATTAATTTTC
This sequence comes from Agapetus fuscipes, assembly GCA_951799405.1. Lineage (NCBI taxonomy): Eukaryota > Metazoa > Arthropoda > Insecta > Trichoptera > Glossosomatidae > Agapetus > Agapetus fuscipes. The sequence goes on from OX637335.1 coordinate 848,180, forward strand.
AACTTGCTTGCACACAGAACATGGTTCAAACTAGAGAGCATTGTCTGGAGTTCCGCTGCTGAATCAGCAATTAATACTGCGTCATCAGCATAAAGCAGAACTCCGACTTTTCTCTCTCCAATTTGTATGCCATGTCCTTCCAGATTCGCTTGTTTACTTTTATATAAAGGTTCTAATCTAATCTAAGTTGCAAAGATACGCATCATTTAAGGTTCATATTAAATGCATTCCCACAAGCAGACACACATAATTTTGCGCTCACACATGCCGCATGTGGACCTACAATATAAAAATCCGAATCTCAAATGAACATACACCCTGCAACTCTTGCCGTCCTTCCCTGAAACAGGGGTGACATTGACATAGTGAACCATTTTTACAGCATGGGTGGTCAGCTGCATACCAACCTATAAGTCAAGGAACATACACGAAAAATTACATTTTTAATATCAACAAATTATAACATACGTACGGACATCGAAAACTAACAGAAAACAAATTTTATTTAAAAAACCCTAGCCGCCAACATTACAGATCAACCGCCATTTCTTTCTGTCCTTACATACTTCTTTCATTTCCTCGAGAGTCATAACCTTCTTCATACAGGCTCTCCTTTTATTATGACTCTGGATATTCCATTCATTCGCAATTTTGGATATTTGGTCCATCCATGCCTTTCTCGGTCTTCCTCTACCACGACATCCATCTATTCTTGCAACATATACTTTCTTCTTCAGTCTTTCCTAAAGGTTGAATTAACTAAAAACACTTGAAATGCAAGAAACGCAATCTCACAAGCTGTTTTGATAAGTTAATGTATTCTCTCTCATGCCTATGCACTCAATATCACATTAAATATATTTATTTTATAGAGATTAAAAGAAAGAAAACAACTTTGTTCTAATCATATAACACTGTTTATTTTCACAATTGTTTTAAAAAAAATATATATACGTATAACCCGTTCTCAGGTCATCTTTAATCTAAGTTGCTAAGATATTGATACGCCACACTCAATTAATGAAGGCCCTGGATTTCGCCGCCGCCGAACTCCATGACAAAACTTAACCCTGCACGCTGATTGGCCGGCGTTCGGCAAAACACCGGCCAACACAAATTAAGTCTAGAGATATCAATAACCCTGCACGCTGATTGGCCGGCGTTCGGCAAAACACCGGCCAACACAGATTTAGTCATAAATCTCAAGCACTCAAATTTAATAAAAAGCAAACATTTTATCTCATTATTTGTCGCCTTGTGGGCAGAGAAACTTGTAACCTGTAACTTGTACCGAAAAAGAGAATAAAAAAACGAAAGTTAAGAAAAACCCTTCAACCAAGTCTTCCTCATTTTAAAGAGAGGGTATCAATTGACGCCGCGAACGTGGGGCCAAGTCACTTGGAAAGTGACAACCCAAGTACCGAGGAACGACTTGTGGCGCCCAACAAGAACCATGAAAAAGACCAACCGGCCCAGTGAAGAAAAGATGGAGCAGGGAGCTTCAGCCAGCGGAGGAAGGATGCCAGTGGCACGGCTCCCCATGAAGTTTGCAGGGAAGCCGGAAGAAGACCCAGGGCTATTTCTGGAGTCAGCCCTGGCTTACTTCAAGAAGAATGCCGTCCCGGAAAGCGACTGGGTGGCATTGGTGATGGAGACGCTGCATGGGGAAGCGGCTGCCTGGATGGAGGAGCTACCACTGTCATCAGACTGGCTGGAAGTCGAATGTGCGTTGAAGGGAAGGTTCAACAGCCAGTCGAGGAGGGAGAGAGGCCACTTCCTGTACCTGTATGGACGACAGGAGCCCGGGGAGGAGCCAATGGGCTTTATCATGAGGAAGAGGGCGCTGGCCAAGCGCTTCTGCAGCACGTACTCGGAGCAGGAGGTCATCCAACACACCATGGACCTCCTGCAGCCACAGTGCCAGGCGAGGCTTCAGAACGCAAGCGGCTCCTGGAGCAAGCTTCTCGCAGCTGCGGCAGGCGAGGAGAGCAAAAACAGCGGCGATGCCCACCATCATCAAGAAGGGCAACGGCCAGCCCAGGAGCGGCGAACAGAGGAATGGCAGCCAGCAGCTCGCCCCGAACAATGGCAGCAACCAGCCTACCAGCATCAGGCAGGAGAGCAGCCAGGCAGCAGCAGGCAACGTGACGCGCTGGCGTGTTGGCACTGCTCAGGGCCACACCTCAACCGCTTCTGCCCTAACCGGGAAAGGAAACCCGTTCAACCGAAACCTGAACCGAATATGCGAAGGTGAAGGGACGATGAGGTCATCCGAGGAGAGAGGCACCCTGGCTCTCCGTCGCGGACCACGAGAAATCGTGAGATGACCTCGAAGCACGCAGTCAACAGCGCGCAAGGCCGAGGGGGCGAGGAAATCCCCAGGATCAAGATATCCATACGCGATGGAGGGGAAATTCAGGCTCTTGTGGACTCAGCATCGTCGCTTTCACTGATACGAGCGGACAAAGTGCCACGGGAAGCAAGGAAGGAACAGGCGGAAGAACAGCAACTGCTCTTAGCTGGGACAGCAGCTTCGCTCAAGATAACCAACGCGGCACGTATCGAGGGTTCCATCCAAGGTCAACCATTCACCAAGACCTTCCAAGTGGTACCAGAACTACGGGAAGAGGCCATACTGGGAGTCGACTGGCTCCGAGCAGAACAAGCGGTCGTGGACTTCCGAAGAGGATGCGTGCATCATGGAGAGGCAGAAAGGAAAACTACGTATTTCCACAGAAAGTTCCCGGAGCAGCAGCATGCTGAGGTGAACTTGCAAATGGATCCGGAAGTTCCCGAGGACACTCGAAGAGCACTCGAGCGGACAGCCAAGGAGTTTCAGCATGTGTTTGCTTCATCGACTACTCCCTGCAAGACGACAACTCACACCATTAACTTGACATCGGCAGTGCCTTTCAGAGTTCGTCCGTACCGGTACTCCGACAGAGTGAAACAGGAGATCCATCGACAAGTGGAAGAGATGCTGGCCCAAGATGTGATTGAACCCAGCCATTCCCAGTACAGTTCACCAGTTGTTATGGTGAAGAAGAAAGATGGGAAGGAACGATTCTGCGTGGACTACAGGCAGCTGAACGCCATCACACAAGATGAAGCATCGCACCTACCCATGATCCACGAAACCTTGAAGGACTTGGGACCCGCAAAAATCTTCTCATCTTTGGACTTAAAGTCTGGCTATTGGCAGGTGCCGTTAGACCCGAAGAGCAAACAAGTGACTGCCTTTTCAATCCCTGATGGAGGGAGCTACCAGTTCAAAGTCATGCCGTTTGGACTTAAGGGAGCTCCAGGAACATTCCAGCGGCTGATGAGCGAGGAAGTGCTCATGGGTTACATTCGTCACTTCTGCTTGGTCTACTTGGATGACGTCATCATATATTCACAGTCGTGGGAGGACCACGTCCGGCACCTTCAACTCGTACTGGAGCGCTTCAGCCAGCATGGACTGCACCTATCACCGGAAAAATGTCGGATTGGCCGTACTTCAGTGGAATATCTCGGCCACATCGTCACAGCAACAGGCAATGAACCACAGCGATGCCACCTTCAGGGAATCCAAACAGCACCAGCGCCGAGGACAAGGAAGGACCTGCGGAAATTCTTGGGACTCTGCAACTGGCTCCGAGAATATGTGGAAGATTTTAGCAAGATAGCTTTGCCGATGACGGACCTGCTGAACACCAAGGTGGCGTTTAAATGGACTCAAGAAGCACAAGGAGCCTTCGAGGACATAAAAGCAAGACTGAAGAAACCCGTCTACCTTCACCGGCCGGACTTCACTCAACCCTTCGTCCTGCAGACTGATGCCAGTGGCTATGGACTAGCCGCTGTTCTCTACCAGCCTCAAGACAATGGGGACCGACATGTCATCTCGTACGCCAGCACGAAGATGAGCCCTGCCGAAAGGCGCTACCACAGTAACGAGCAGGAAGCCTTGGCGGCGGTATGGGCGATTCGGCGCTACCGTCCGTATTTAGAAGACAGACCCTTCACACTACGAACAGACAACAGGGCCTTGACTTGGCTTCACTCAGCCAAGGACCAGCGAGCTAAGCTAACACGATGGGCGGTGCTGCTATCCGAGTTCAACTTCACCATCGAGCACTGTCCGGGACGTGAGAACGAGCTACCAGACGCGCTGTCTCGGGACCCTGAAGACGTCACTCTGGACATGGAGCGCTGTGAAGACACAGACCGGATGTGTCACGCTCAGCAAGAGCACCGCCCACCACAAGTGTGCCAAGTTGTGACCCTGTTTGAAATCGTCAAGGAAGGACAAAAAGAAGATCAGCAATGCATTCATGTTCTTCAGAAATTGCGCCAAGGAGGCAGTTCACGACGGGACCAGGGGAACTACGCAGAAGAAGAAGAGGCGCTATGGCGGCTTGTGATGCCAGGGGAGAGGCGCCTGGTCGTGCCGCAGCACCTCATCACGCAAGTTCTTCAAGCCTACCATGAAGACCCACATGCAGGGCATCCAGGGGCCGACGAGACGCATAGAGCTATAGCCAGGATATACTTCTGGAATGGACAGAGGAAATCTGTCAAACGGCACGTTAAGTCGTGTTTGGAGTGCGCACTCCACAAAAGAGGAACGCACCAAGCACCGGCCGCCCAGGCGTCGAGGAGTGATGCCAGCCGGCCATGGGAAGTGATGGCGCTCGACTTAATGGGACCATATCCTCGTTCCCAAGAAGGCAACAGATTCATCTTGGTGGTAACTTGCGTCTTCACCCGCTGGGTGGAAGCCTACGCGTTGCCGGAAAGCAGCGCAAGAACCATTATGAAACATCTCGAAAAAGAGGTTTTCCCAAGATTTGGATTTCCCCGGGTGATATTGACTGATAATGGAACCCAATTCCACCATCGCAACTGGATGGCTGCCATGGATGACTGGGGTTGCACTCACCATACCACTGCAGCATACCATCCCCGTGCCAACCCCACGGAGAGAAGAAATCAAGATATCAAGAAAGGGCTGCGCCTACGGATAAAGGGAGGGCCTCAGGACAGGTGGGACACGCACCTAGCCCAAGTACTTTTCAACATCAGGGGCAGGAAGAACGTGGTATCAGGAGTATCGCCGAGCAAGGCGTTACTCGGTTACGAGCTGCTGCGACCAGGGGAATGGAAGACCCCAGCCTGTGACGAGGGCTGGGTGACAACGGGGGAACGACAGGAAGCTGACGACGTATTGAAGGCTCACCAAGAACGTTACAGAGCTCAGAGGAATCCCGAACCTGAGGTGCAACCTTCGCGCTTTGAGCCTGGACAGCGCGTGCTCATGCGAGACTTCCCGCCCGCCAAAAGAGGACAGTGCCATGGGTTGGCTCTGAGATGGACGGGCCCTCATCAAGTCTTGTCTCTGGCTGGGAGACATGTGTACTGGGTCGCTCGAGGTGGACGGCCAGTCAAAATACACGCCGATCAGCTCCGTTTGGCGCCCGACTCACGAGAGGAAGAACCTACCGAGCAGCGCACGAGTTCTGAAGGAACATCACGACGCCACCCAGCGGCATTGCAGCCTGGGTTCATCTGGAGGGCACCGAGACGCCAGCCCGCTCAGGAAGAAACATTGACACCGCTGAACGAGCAGAGGAGGAGGGACTCCAGAAACCCTGGGTATGGGTGGAAGATCAGGGGCAGTGGCCGCAGGGGTTGTCGGAAAGGAAATTAAGCGCGAGGAGGGTTAAGTTTTGTCAACAGAAGATGGGGGGAATTGATACGCCACACTCAATTAATGAAGGCCCTGGATTTCGCCGCCGCCGAACTCCATGACAAAACTTAACCCTGCACGCTGATTGGCCGGCGTTCGGCAAAACACCGGCCAACACAAATTAAGTCTAGAGATATCAATAACCCTGCACGCTGATTGGCCGGCGTTCGGCAAAACACCGGCCAACACAGATTTAGTCATAAATCTCAAGCACTCAAATTTAATAAAAAGCAAACATTTTATCTCATTATTTGTCGCCTTGTGGGCAGAGAAACTTGTAACCTGTAACTTGTACCGAAAAAGAGAATAAAAAAACGAAAGTTAAGAAAAACCCTTCAACCAAGTCTTCCTCATTTTAAAGAGAGGGTATCAATATATTATTACATATTAAATGCATTCCCATAAGCAGACACGTAAAAGCTTAGTTTATACATGCCACATGTGGACTTCCAACATAAAAAAATGAATATACACCTTGCAATTCTTGCCGACCTTTCCTGAAACAGGGGTGACGGTGGCGAAGTGCACCTTTTTTACAGTTTGTACAGTGTCGTTAGCCTCATCAGGTATAATTGAAAAAAAATAGAGTTGGTATCACTGCATTCATCATTTAAAGGTCCATCCAGCCTTACAGCAACTGGGTCTTGCTTGAGTAATGGCGCTTTGTAGCGACGACCAAGCTCGTACACCTCTGCGGCACTACAACAAGTGTCATAGACCCCTAGAGTCTTTAGAATCTAGGGAGTCTCCCGCACAGGATTTCTTAAAAAAAAAAAAAAAAAAACTGCACCTTTAATGTAAGTTATATTGACATTTAAGGCATATCCCAACAGCCAGACACATGCTGCATGTATGCTTGCAAAAAACCAAACCTCACATGAACATAAACCTTACAACTCGTGCTGCTCATCCGTGAAACCGAGGTGGCGTTCGCAAAAGTGATCCAAATTTTCACAGCATGGGTGTAAAGGCCGAGGGGGCCAAGTGAGCTGATCTTTCTTGCGTGTTTGGAATATAACAACGTTGGTTCAATCCCCGCCTGGGTCATTTGACCATAACTTTGACCCTGGTTCAACAGACATTATTGGGTAATTATTAATTAATAATTCATTAAAATAAACAATAATGTCTAGATTTTCAAAAGTCACTTTGTGAAAGTTCATTTTAATAGATTAAAATAAAAATTGGTTTGTTCTCAACTCATGTGAATTAAAACAAAGCAATTTTTATTTTAATCTATTAAACAATAATGAATTATAAATTGATGATATTGATGATATTGATACCTACTTGTTTCTGGCCAGGCAGAATAGGTTGGTGAATTGCATCCCTCTTCATGTATTTGTCTGTCTTTAGTAAGCTCGCGGGCCGGACCCTGTTCATCACGGGGGCGTCGCGAGGATTGGGGAAGGCCATCGCTCTCAAGGCCGCCAGGGACGGAGCCAACGTGGTCATCGCTGCCAAGACCGCGGAGGCGCATCCCAAGCTGCCCGGCACCATCTATACGGCAGCTGCTGAGGGTAAGAAAACACTAAATACTATATTATTTTCTTTAAGGAATCCTGTGCGGGAGGCTCCCCAATTCTTGAAAGTCTTGGGGGTCTATGTCACCCTGGAAGGGTGCCGCAGAGGTGTTGCTTGAGTTGTTGCTTCTGTCGTGAGGCGCTGCAAGGAAGTGGCGGTTGATGTTGGTTTTGAATATAACCTGATTAAATTGGGAAGGGAACACAGATACTGGTAGATCATTCATAAACAGGCAGTTTGGTAAAGGAATTCATCATGAAAATGCCAAGTTCTCAGAGTTTTGAGATCGACTGCACAGGGATGAATGAAAGTCGTACGGTCTATGCAATCTATAATCTAAGTCAAGGGCCTCTAAACTATTTTACCCAAAGGTCATATTAAAATTTTGAGGTGGTATGGCGGGCCAACAGGGTCTGGGGGACTTGTCCCCCAGGGTGGAATATTTTACACTTGGAAACAGTGTTTTTAAGCATTTCAGTCTGTTTTACCAATAAATTAATTTTTAACATAAGTTTCTCCGAGTCTAAGTTATGCATGTTTTGTACCTCTTTTTTATACCATCATAATTAGTTGTTTTCTATGCAATGGTCCTCCATCTCAGAGTACCCAGTCAGACCCCTAAATACCCTTTTATGTTCACTTATTCTAACATTGATGGAGCTAGAAGTCTGCCCTACATACAGAGCTTCGCATTGGTTACATGATATGCGGTAAACTTCAACTGTGTAGCTTTATAGGGTTTTTTTGGCGAGCAGCACTAGCCTGTATAAAACTGCATCTCCAGTGTGCAGAGCTATTTGTTTATTACTATTTTTTTTACCATTTTTCTAATTGTTACAGTGGAGGCAGCTGGTGGCAAGGCCCTGCCCTGCATCGTGGACATCCGTGACGAGTCCCAGGTCCAGAATGCCGTGGACCAAGCCGTCGCCAAGGTCAGCAAATATATATACAGTAGAGCCTCGTTAATCCCAACCCCCAAAAATACAGGAGGGTTCAAAATAACGGGGTGTTCGGATTATAGTATGGGACAAATTCTATGGAGTTGAAAAATAACAAATTGGGATTTTTATGTGTTTTATTTATTTAAGCAATCTTCAATCGTAATTCAAATAAAAAAAAAAGTAAGAAATATCTTATATTGTCCTACATATTTCATTCTGCATACTACTTTGGAACAAGAAAATCTTTTGCATTGATTTGGCAATTTTTTGGGAAAAAACATGACTTCGCAATCGCCGCAGCAACAATGTGTCCTGACTTGACACGCTGTTTTCGTCAGCCCATTGAATGCATTTGTTGAATGCCTCCACAGCCTCAGCATGGCTTATTATCTTAATTCCTGGGTGCGTGATCATTCGGATTCTGCGATCGACGGATTAGGCAGGGTTCGGACTAGCGCGACTCTTATTAGGATCATTTATTTCATTAGCGTTTTTTTGTGTGAATTACATCTCAATAGCCTTCTGCCACCTTGGACGTCGCTGTAGAAAGCGTCAATTATCAAGCAAGACCCAATTGCTGTAATGCTGGATGGGTCTTTGTTCAAGGCAAACAAATTTTTCAACCCAGTGAAGAATATATATTTGAAAATATAAAGGATATATATTTATTGTGCTCTGCCGGGATTCGAACCCACCGCCTTCCATTTACGTGTTCGAAGAGTTAACCACTAGACTGCGGACCGGTCTACTAGCAAAACCCACAACTATTATTTTTATACTTCATCAGTGTTATCTATTAAGTATGTTCCTTAACTTATAGGTTGGTATGCGACTGACCACCCATACTGTAAAAAATGATTCACTTTGCCCATGTCACATTTTTTTCAGGGAGATCGGCAAGAGTTGCAGGGTGTATGTTCATTTGAGATTGGGTTTTTATGTTGCAAGGCCAGATGCGGCACCATGAAGCGCAAACTTATATGTGTCAGCTATAATATAAATCTGAAATGTTATATATATGAGTCGTATAACTGCAAACGCCGTTCTAAAAAAAAATCATCTCCGTCATCTCCAAAAATTATGATTGTTGAGATAATGATTGAATTTGATTCTGCGCAGTGTAACAAATCATTTGCTGTGTGCGATATAATGTAAGCCTCACTTAATCCTTCGTAATTTTAATTGAAAAAGTATGATTTCGTGCAAACGCCGTCATCTCCAACTGGTGTTGTCGTTTTACAAAGTTTATTTTTCTCAAAATCATCGCGTAAGGAGTTGACGGCGTTTGCATTTATAGGACTCATATCTTTGCAACTTATAGAATATATTTATTAAAGAAAAAAACACATTTAAATTGTTTATTTCTTTGAAAGAATAAAGATAAGAATGCGGATAGCCATCTAGAGGTTCATTTTTAAAGTGATTGTGAAATACTGTCTTGTTACACATCTTTATCTAGATTATGGAGTATTATCACAAAACTGAAATATATTATTTACTGGACAAGTACATGCAGGACAAAGTAATATAATATTTGATAAGATACGAGGTCAAAAAGAACAGGTAACTGGTCAGAATTATTAGGCTGGGGTAGGATTGGTATAAACAGTGCCGGCGCTAGGGTAGGGCGCAGTTGGGCGATCATCCAGGGCGCCAGGTGTAGTAGGGCTCCACAGGTGCCCCTTCAGGGATGGGCGATATATATCAATATTAAAAGTAGCGATAGATTATAGAGTATAATTTTGGAAATAGCATACCTATCCCCCACCCCCCGGTATGTCGCAACCCAACTAAGCTACACACGTAGTTTAACTTCTTACTTGCGTTATCCCTGAAGGGGTCGCATGTGGCGATTCGGGCCCTTTTTATTTTTACGGTTAAGTGGGCCGGCCTCACATCAACCACTTTCAGTTGAAGTGGGGGTTTCCCAACCCCCGGGGGGGGCTGGTTCTCGTTTCTTGTAAAGGCTGAGTAAACCTTGAGATTGAACCCTTGCTCTTGGCATGGAATGCAAGCATTCTACCAATTGAGCTATCGACCTTTGTACAAGCTTGGTCGTCGTCGCTTCAAAGCGCCAATTCTCAGACAAGACCCAGTTGCTGTAAGGCTGGATGGACCTTTGGTGACCGGTCATTCTAATCTAATCTAATCTAAGTTGCAAAGATATGTTACATTGGAGATTCACATTACATGCATTCTCACAACCAGACACGTACAAGTTCGCGCTTGCACATGCCTCATGTGAACCTACAACATAAAAACCAAATCTCAAATGGACATACACCCTGCAACTCTTGCCGTCCTTCCCTGAGACAGGGGTGACATTGGCAAAGTGAAACCATTTTTACAGCATGGGTGGTCAGCCGCATACCAACCTATAAGTCAAGGAACACACACACACGACAAATTACATTTTATACATCACTTAATAATAATATCCAAATACAAAATATCCATTTACAAATAAAAACAAATTCCAATTTAATAAACCCTAGCCGCCAACATTACAGATCAACCGCCATTTCTTTCTGTCCTTACATACTTCTTTCATTTCCTCCAGAGTCATAATTTTCTTCATACAGGCTCTTCTTTTATTATGACTCTGGATATTCCATTCATTCGCAATTTCGGATATTTGGTAAAGGTTTATGAATTTTTCAACCCAGCGAAGAGCAAATTTGAAAATATACATGGTATATTTTTAGTGCTCCGCCGGGATTGGAACCCACAACCTTCCATTCAGAGTCCGAAGTGTTACCACTGAACTACGGACCGGTCTAATTGGCTCATATCTCAACTAGCAATTTTCCCCGTTGAAATTAATTGAAATGCCATCAATCCATTCAAGACTCATAAATGCTACACCCAATTGTTTTTGTTACGTGTTTTTGAATAAGAAAAATGTGAAGCAAAATAAACTGGTTTTATAAAATGTACAAGTTTATACATATTTGTATTTTTGTCATTAAATGCAACTTACAAAATGCTAATGTATGCTTAATTTTAGTCACTGCTTTTCATCCATTTTCTAAACAAAGGAGGTTTGTTTCTTCCTCCCTTTCGAAATGCTGCGGAAATGAGTTAGACAGGTCGCTGCCTTAGTTCTTGTTTATCGTATACGCCATTGAGTAAATTTTACATGAGCAATGTTTGCATGTGTACTGGACCAATGTGTCTTATGAAAACAAGAAATTTATTTAAAATATATTTAAAAGAACTCTCACATTATCGGGTTTTACGGTTTTTCTTAGCTCAGATTGTGTAGAATTTGATTCATAAGACAACTGCATGAAAAAGTCATATTTGACAAGATTGGCGTATACGGTAAACAAGAACTGGGGGAGCGAGGTGTCATTAAATAGCTCCGATGCACGACCAGTTGCAACATTTAGGGTGTTTCTGTTCCATAAACTTTTCTTTTCCTCGTATCTCAAAACAACACATTGCTCGCGCGACAGCTCGTATCTCAAATAACTCGTATGTCAGGGTACTTGTATCCCGAGTTACCACTGTATTATTAATTAAAAAACGCAGATGCATTTATGTTTGTGTATGTCTTCCAGTTTGGCGGCATCGACATCCTGGTGAACAACGCCTCGGCCATCGCCCTGCTGGGCACGGCTGACCTTGACATGAAGCGCTACGACCTGATGCACAACATCAACACCCGCGGCACCTTCCTGGTCTCCAAGCTGTGCCTGCCGCACCTCAAGCTCAGCAACCACGCGCACATCCTCAACCTGGCGCCCCCGCTCAACATGAGCAAGCACTGGTCAGCAACAGACACTCGTTGAATGATGATGAAGTACAAAATTTATACAGTAGATCCTTATCAATCCGAACCCCTAAAAACACAAGAGGGTTCGAAGTAATGGCGTGTTCAGATAATATTTTTTAGTGAATTAAAACTGCGCTATTTTTTAAAATGAATACAATGGACTTTCACTGTGTGAACCATATATTTGGTGAGCGCTGTTTTTGTGTGCTACATTTGGATAGATTGCCTCTGGCCAGTATATGCACACGCCGTATTCTTCTGTTCTTTGCGCACGTTGTCTGTGGCAATGAGGTACATTTGAAAAAAAGACTTGAAAATTATGACCAGTTTCGCAATCTCACCTATTTGATCAATCCATTCCTTCCTCAGTCTTCCCCTTCTACACATTCCTCTGACAATTCCTCTGTAGGTACACTTTCTTCGTTATTCGTTTATCATCTATTCTTTCAAGATGTCTGAACCATCTTATTGTGCTTTTTTGTACTTGTGTTCTTGAATTCTCTTTTATACCACACTTGTTCAATCATCACCCAATCATTGCTGACTCTATCATTCAGTGCCTTTCCAGTCATCATTTTCAGGTAACCCCGGCAACAGGACCACGGCAACAGGACCACGGCAACAGGACTACGGCAACAGGACCACGGCAACAGGACCACGGCAACAGGACCACGGCAACAGATCCTGGAAAGCAACTCTCCAGCATTAAACCTAATGCTTACTTATTTATTAGTCCGGTCGATAGCTCAGGTGGTAGAGTGCTTGCATTCCATGCCGAAAGCTCGGGTTCGAATCCCACCGAGGGTGTCAAAAATGATTTTCGTTTCGGTGTTTATTTCAAACCCCAAAACAAAATACCGGCAAGGTTTACTCAGCCTTCACAAGAAATGAGTACCAGCACTTTCGGGAGCTGGGAAACCTCCACTTCAACTGAAGTGGTTGGCGTAAGGCCGGCCCCCTTACCTGTAAAAATAAATAGGTTCAATTCGCCACATGCGACCCCTTCGGGGATAACGCGGCAAGAAGTTACAATATATGTGTAGCTTAGTTGCGTTGCTTATTTGCATGTTTTGTTGCAGGTTCTCAGGGCACGTGGCGTACACCATGGCCAAGTACGGCATGTCCATGTGCGTGCTGGGCATGAGCGAGGAGTTCCGCCCCTTCAACATCGCCGTCAACGCGCTGTGGCCCCGAACTGGTAAGATCCTCTCTCTCCAATACTGCTACAGCCAGATCCAGCTCCCTATGGCCCGCAGCCGTCCTCTTGCTTTCTGGAAAAGCTGGCTGGCATAATAATAATAATTGGCCAATTTTTTAAATAGCGCTGTTTAGTGGCACTAACCACCCCAAGGGCGCTTTTATGTGTTGAAGCTTCTGTTAAACAAATGTGTCTTAAGCAACTTCCTGAAACTGCCAACACTGGTCTTTGTTCTCAACTCCAGAGGTAGACTGTTCCAGCAGGATGGACCAGCTGAACTAAAAGCCCTGTCTCCGAAACCGGTTGTGTTCCGTTGAAGCGACAGTTGAAGCTTATTTACGGCGTCACTCTGTGCTGAACAAAAAGTGCGTCGTTTTCCACCTATCTGGTCGACTCTGCACAATTTACACAAATACGATGGAGCAACTCCTCTGAGGGTGTTAAAAACAGAAACACATATTTTGTACTCAATCCTCTCTGGGACCCGCAGCCAATGAAGGCGCTGCAACAGAGGAGAGACATGATCAGTTTTCCGTCCCCCCAAGAGTAATTTGGCTGCAGCATTAAAGACAGACTGCAGTCTATACTGCTGAAACCTTAGAAGACCCCAGAACAGACCATTGCAATAGTCCAGGCACTGCACTTGCATCTCTCTTCGCTCCATTCTCCCACAACAGCCTTGTTGGCTCCCTCCACCGGAGATCCAGTCAGAAGTGGGTCGGGACATGCAATCTTGTATCTTCTGCGCATGCCTGACCAATCTCAATCTAAACAATATTAAATGTGTTGATGTAGGTAAATGAAGCTTGAATGGTGACTGAAAGCAAACTAAGTGAAGAAGGAATGAGTAAGCAAAGTACACCTTTGAGGCTATGTTTCAGAATATGACACTTCTCAATGAAACATTGAGAAAATTCTTCTTCTCTTCAACACAATTCTAAAATCTGATTTTAATTCCATGTCTTAACGACCAGCATTCTAATTTAAAATTTATATTGTGTTTCAGCAATTGACACAGCTGCCATTAGGATGCTGACTGGCACCGGAGACCACAGCAGGAAGCCAGACATCATTGCTGACGCTGCCTACGTCATCCTCTCCAAGTAAGTGTCATATATAGCAAGCTTAATAAATACGTCGTCAGAATAAAGAGAAAGGGCAGAGGAATGGTGGTCCTGTCCTCGATGATAGTTGGTGTTACAACATGGTATTCTACATCAGGTGTCAGATCGTAATCTGTTGGCTGGAAGCAGAGCTAAAGAATATCGAAGTCCTGCCACATCACTCCTCATCTTCAATCTCTGCATTGGCTGAAAATCCCTGAGAGGATCACTTTTAAAGTCGGTTTGCTCACCTTCAAAGCACTGCGTGGGAGTGCTCCGGGGTACCTGATGGAGCTGGTGTCTCCAGCAACTACAACCTCGCTCGGACAAACACTGAGGTCAGCTGCATCAAGAAGCAGCTGCCTGGACATCCCTGCAAGAAGGCCCCGCACTGTTTTTGGAGACAGGGCATTCAAGGCAGCCGTTCCAATGACTTGGAACGCTATTCCCGCCTCACTGAAGGAACTGGATACGGAGAGACCATTTAAAAGAAGTCTCAAGACTCACCTCTTCGTCCAATCATACGGACAAGCGCCTTTGTAGTGACACACTGTCATAAAAGGCGCCATACAAATTTTGTCTTATCTTGCCGTGATGTATATTTTGTTCACTTATTAAAATTGGACGGTTCTTCTGCTGTTTATATCTAGGAAGTGGTTTGCAGAAATCTTTTATTCTATCCAAGGCCATCCTTCTGAGCTTCTTGAGGGAAGAACAGCACATATCAGCCAATACATCCTCTAGGGGCTCATCATCCACTCAAGAGACCTTCCTGGCGTTCATCTTGGACGGCTGTGCGATCAAAATACATAGCTCGCTGCCTTAACCGCCCTATGCATATGAACGTACGTGGTACGCAAACCTTGAGTGTACCCATTGACTAATAACATCTGTGGACAAGAAGTTATTTTAACGAAAATAGACATATATATTTGTCTCAACTTACTTACGAAAATGGCCATTAGTTAGAAAGAGAACAAAGAACTTCACAGTTGCATTTTCGTTTGTACACAAAACTCAACACAGCCCCAAAAAAAAATCTTGAATGTTGGTACCATTGCAAAAAATGGCTGCCGATTTGACCGGAAATAGCTAAAGTTGACAGATAACACGCGTTATAAATATTGTAATCGCCAAAATTGATGCCAGTATTTTATATTTTCAAAGTGTATAATCTTATTTTAATTTTATCACTCATTTCATTAGGGGCTGTCCATATATTACGTCATTCGCATTTAGGGTGGGGGATCTGGTCTGCGGATGATGGTAAATGATGTACGAGTCCCAGAAGTGACGTCGTTCTTGTAAATACCAATTTTTACACAATATCCAAAATAGTATACAAGTAATGTAACATTATTAATTATTAAGCTCATCCATTATTACAGCAAGAGGGGGGAGGGGGGTCATTAGATAATGACTATAGGATGATTGTAGGGGGGGGGGTCGAAAATCGGCCAAAATCGATGACGTAATTTATGGACGGCCCCTTATAACCATTGTGATATTTAATGCGTTATATTTGTAATTGTTGCCGCCGTACATTCGGGGTACCACTGCAACGTTTGACACATGAGGAGCGCAACAGGGAAAAAGTATGAACCAATTCAGTACTTTAGTTACCGCTCCCCTATATTATAACTCCATGAGTGCACCATTCTGCTACATCCCGTATGGCGTACGCGCTTGAGAAAACATAATTTATTGTTAAACTACAAACCCTTTGGGTTCCAAAGTCACGCCATTACAAGTCTAGACAAGTTAGTTCTTCAAGGGCAGGCTAAGCTTTCGGTTGTTTTTTTTTTTTTTTAAGAAATCCTGTGCGGGAGACTCCCTAGATTCTAAAGACTCTAGGGGTCTATGATGATTGTTGTAGTGCCGCAGAGGTGTACGAGCTTGGTCGTCGCTACAAAGCGCCAATACTCAAGCAAGACCCAGTTGCTGTAAGGCTGGATTGACCTTTGGTGACCTAATCTAATCTAAGTTGCAAAGATATGTTACATTGGAGATTCACATTACATGCATTCTCACAACCAGACACGTACAAGTTCGCGCTTGCACATGCCTCATGTGAGCCTACAACATAAAAACCAAATCTCAAATGGACATACACCCTGCAACTCTTGACGTCCTTCCCTGTAACAGGGGTGACATTGGCATTGACCGGTCATTGGTAAAGGTTTAGGAATTTTTCAACCAAGAGCAAATTTGAAAATATAAATGGTATATTTTTTGTGCTCCGCCGAGATTCGAACCCACAACCTTCCCATTCAGAGTCCGCAGTGTTAACACTGAGGTATGGACCGGTTTGTTTGGCGTTTCGTAATTTTTCATAATACTCTTCAAAATCAGGGGTGCCTACATTGTGGTTTCAAAACCTGATTACTTTTTACAGAAAATAACCTGACGGTATGGGGGTTAAATGCTAATTCTACATGAATTTCTTGCATTGTCTGTCTGCAGGGATCCCCAGACGGCCACCGGCAACTTCTTCATTGATGAGGACGTCGTGAGGAGTGCAGGAGTTCAGGATCTGGTGCCGTACGCCTGCAACCCTGGTGAGATATCCTCGCATCTAATTATCGTTATTATTATTACTCGTACAAACATATTTTCAATTCTACATTAGAAATATGAATGCAACCCTCTATGTTACCATTTTTTCTTAAACCTACTTGAGTTTTGTTTTACTCAGCCAGATATTGTCACCATCAATTTGTTTTCTGTTTGTTGTCCATAGATACTATGGGGCCGTCCATATATTACGTCATTCGAATTAAGGGGGGGGGGGAGTCTGGTCTGCGGATGATGGCAAATGACGTACGTGTACCAAAAGTGACGTTGTTCTTGTAAATATCAATTTCTACAAAATATACAAAATATTATGTAAGATATATAACATTATTAATTATTAAGCTCATCCATTATTACAGCAAGAGGGGGGAGGGATCATTAGATAATGACTATAGGATAATTGTAGGGGGGGGGGGGTCAAAAATTGGCAAAAATCGATGACGCAATTTATGGACGGCCCCTATTATTTATTGATTTATAAAATGTAATTTGTCATGTATGTTCCTTGACTTATAGGTTGGTATGCGGCTGACCACCCGTGCTGTAAAAATGGGTCACTTTGCTAATGTCACCCCTGTTTCAGGGAAGGACGGCAAGAGTTGCAGGGTGTATGTCCATTTGAGATTTGGTTTTTATGTTGTAGGTTTACATGCGGCATGTGCAAGCGCGAACTTGTACGTGTCTGGTTGTGAAAATGCATGTAATGTGAATCTCGAATGTAACATATTTTTGCAACTTAGATTAGATTAGAATAAGTGAAATACGACAAATTACATTTTTAAAAATCAATAAATAATAACACGTATGGACATCAAAACTAAAACAGAAAAAAAAACAATTTAATAAACCCTAGCCGCCAACATTACAGATCAACCGTCATTTCTTTCTGTCCTTACATACTTCTTTCATTTCCTCCAGAGTCATAATCTTCTTCATACAAGCTCTCCTTTTATTATAATATATAATGTACAAATAAAACGACTCCAGTCCCTTCAGAATGCTGCAGCCAGGCTGATATACGGCGGCTCCAAGTACTGCCATATAACTCCTCTGCTTGAGGAGTTATATGGCAGTATATGGCTTCGCATCTCGGAAAGAATAGACTACAAGCTTTGCTTGATGGTCTTTAAGACTCTTCATGGGCTGGCTCCTGACTATCTGGTGGAACTCACGAGGAGAGCTTCTTTAAATGAAAGGGGAGCTACTCTGAGGTCGGCTGGGTCATGTGCCAGTCTGTTGGAGCTGCCGAAAAGACAATCAAGTACAGTCTTCGGGAACCGCTCTTTCCGTGTTGCCAGCGGCATGGAATGCTCTCCCAGAGAGGCTGAGAGTCCAGGAAGATGAGACAGCCTTCAGGAAGATGCTGAAAGCATTCCTGTTTTCCCGCTAGAGCCCACATGCGCCTTTGTAGTGATGTAAATCCCAAAAAAGCGCATATAAATCTAGTTTTATTATTAGTATTTTATTATTGTTTTTATATTGTAGGTCCACATGCGGCATGTGTTAGCGCGAAATTAAACATGTCTGCTTGTGGGAATGCATTTAATATAAATCTTAAATGATATATATCTTTGCAGCTTTGATTAGATTAGATTAGATGTACCCTACTCCAAGTACCTCGTACACAACAGATTCTCTGTTTTCACTATCGATGCCATCATTACTCCCTAACTAACACGTTATCGGCACTGGAGAGTTGCTTTCCGGGATATGTGGTCATAATAAAAGAAGAGCTTGTGTGAAAAAGGTTATGACTGGATGAAAAAAAAGAAGTATGTAAGGACAGAAAGAAATGGCAGATAATCTCTAATGCTACTGCTTGCATTTCATCCAGAGTCATAAACTTCTTCATACAAGCTCTCCTTTTATTATGACTCCGGATATCCCATTCATTTGCATTCATTGGATATCTCATTTGTAAGTGGTATTAAAGAAACTTTCCTGAAAATATAACAAGCCCACACTGACATATTGATACCTTAAAGGTAAAACTGAATAAGTGACGTATTAAGCTAACATGGGTTTCTCAGATAAATGCACATTTTTTCTTATTTTCTACAAGAGAAAACACTACTAAAGTGTGAAAATCCTGCAGTTTAGAAGTTTGTCATGAGCACTTCCTTATAATAAGTTCACTTACTATGAGAAGTTACACCCAATGAAATGTTCTATCCACAATTTCTCAAATCAGTGAACCAGCATTTATTCAGTTTATTATATCATTATATCCGTGATCGCTTTAACCAAGTTTGACTGTAAATTACTCATTTTTTTCACAAATACTCTTTCTATCTTCCGCTTTACAACCACAGCTTACCTTAAGACCCTAAAATCATGGCTTAGTTTTACAACGGGGTGCACGCTCTTGCAGCGAACGCCGACAATTTGATGCTGGACGCTTATATAGAGGAGGAGCCCCGCACGGAGACCCTGGAGACCTTCGTTTCCGCCGGCAGCATGAAGAACCAAGCGGTGAGGAACTATCATACCACGGCCAGGGTACAGGCGGCCGATGGAGACGACAAGGTTTGTGCGGACACCAGACGTGGCGATGCGGCGGGTCTTAGGTTTGGGATTGGACGATGGTTTAATGTAGCTTTTATTACAGAAATGTGGTGAAATTATTGCTTCAACCCTTTGGTTCGATCGGTAGAACGCTTACGATACAATAATCTAAGGTTCGAATCCCACCGCTGCCCAAGTAAGCAGCTTGTTTGCATAGATGGCATGAAATTGAGTTCCTTGACTTATAGGTTGGTATGCGGCTGTAAAAATGGTTCACTTTGCCAATGTCACCCCTGTTACAGGGAAGGACGGCAAGAGTTGCAGGGTGTATGTCCATTTGAGATTGGTTTTTATGTTGTAGGCTCACATGAGGCAAGTGCAAGCGCGAACTTGTACGTGTCTTGGTTGTGGGAATGCATGTAATGTGAATCTCCAATGTAACATATCTTTGCAACTTAGATTAGATTAGAAATGATGTCCAGAAACAGGTATTCACATTATCAATTAATAATGTATTATTTAATTTCTTTGTGAATCATAATAACAACCCAATGACATCTGCTGAACCAGGGTCGAAGTTATTGTCGATAGGACATGACACAGGCAGTGTTTGAACCAGCGCTAATGCCAATAATGCAAATTCAAGCGCCAGCGCCTTATCCCCGCGACTATGCCAGCAGCTTGTCTTGCCATCTATGCATGACAACCAAGCTTAAAGGTATAATATAATAATATTAGGATGATTTATTTGGTGAGCGCTGTTTTTGTGTGTATCACACCTCAAGAGCCCTCTAAGTCTCTTCTGTACCTCTTCTATCTGCCAGTGTGACTGGAGTGCTAATTTCACCACGTTTCTTTTTGGTGCCGGGCTTACTCATCCATCTAGCCATATCCTGCCGTCTTCTCTTCACTCCTGCTTCTCCCGGAACAGCTGTCGTGTAGGATGTGCACGGGGAACATCTATCGCCGCAATGTGGTGCCCTTGAGCGTGACCTTGGAAAGAATGCCCTTGAGCGTGACCTTGGACAGAATGCCCTTGAGCGTGACCTTGGACAGAATGCCCTTGAACCTGACCTTGGACAGAATGCCCTTGAACCTGACCTTGGACAAAATTCCCTTTGACGTACGTGCCTTTTGTGCGTTGAAGTGTGCCCTTGGAAATGCTTTCGAGCATGCCTTTGGATGTGTCCTAATGCATACTCTTGAGAATTATCCTGAGCGGGCATTGTCAAAAGCATTCCCAAGACAAAGGTTCAAAGACATTCTCAAGGATGCGACTTTACGATCAATGTGCGAAAAGGGAGGATGTATCAAATATTTGCCGCCTGGCTGTAAATAATCCTTTTTTTTTTGTACTTTTAAACAAAGGAGTCACTTTTTAAGAACCTTCTCTATTACTAAATGATTTATGTGAAAAGGTAAATTAAAAGGAATTGTATGAAAACAGCTTTGTATTTACTGTTTATATTTAAAGTACATTTTTTTTAAAATACGTAGGATTTTTTATGGCTAGACAGTGAAAACCAGATCCTTCCTTTTGACACATTAATTGTAAAGGCGCCTCAAGGATACTACCAAGGACAGGCTCAACAAGGGCATTTTTGAGAGCATGCTCAGGGATACGCTCAAGAAAAGCGTCAGTGAGCTTAACCTGGAGAATATCCTTAAGCGTGCCCTTCAGAATGTCCTTGAAATGACCTTGGGCACGCCCTTGAGCGTGGCATTGTGTGTGTGTGTGTGCGGCGGTGTCTGTAGTTTGCGGTGTGGTGTTGCAGAGAACGCGCACATCCTGATGCCGGATTTCTTCCTGGACGTGGACCCCGCCACCATAGCCAAGCAGCACGGGCCCAGCACAACAAAAAACACACAGGAGAAACCCAAAACGGTGATGGCCAACACACTAGAGTGACAAATACTCTGTTGTACTTATAACATGTTTGTGATTTCTTGGTACAGGGTAGCGTGCGGCAGACACATTATTTTTAATACAGAATTTATACAGCACGTTCTATGACAGTGTGTCACTGCAAAGGCGCTTGTCCATATGATTGGACAAAGAGGTGAGTCTTGAAACGTCTTTTAAACAGTCTCTCCAAATTCAGTTCCATCAGTGGGGCGGGAATAGCATTCCAAGTCATTGGAGCGGCTGCCTTGAATGCTCTGTCATCAAAAACAGTGCGGGGCCTTCTTGTCCAGGCTCGTAATGGAAGGTTGTGGGTCCAGGCAGCTGCTTCTTGATGCAGTTGACCTCAGTGTTTTGAAGAAAAAGTTGCTCCCTTTCTAACAGTCGTAGACAGTTGGAAGTGGGGAGCTTCCAAAGAGGGAGATGGGAAACTATATATTCCACGTAGTGATCTTATTTGTGTGTTTTTGTTCTTATTGGTGGGTTTATTCCTTGACTGATAGGTTGGTATGAGGTTGACCACCCAAACTGTAAAAAATTGCCAATGTCACCCCTGTTTCAGGGAAGGTCGGCAAGAGTTGCCGAGCTTATGTTCATTTGAGATTGGGTTTTTTATATTTTAGGTCCACATGCGGCATGTGTGAGGGCGAATGAAATTATGCGTGTCTGCTTGTGGGAATGCATTCAATATGAATCTCAAATGATACATATCTTTGCAGCTTAGATTTAGATAGATTTAGTGTGGAATCGCAGAAATGGACGAAACGTCCGGAAGCTCCCACAGACCACGGCAGCAGATCCCGGAAAACATCTCTCCAGCAGTCTGCATTTTATTCCATTTACAAATCCATGCGTCTGCCGCGCGCCTCCCTGTATTCTTCCTGCCGATACGAGAGGTAAGTATTTGTGCAATGTCGTGCACTCAGGTTATGGTCAATTCATTATAATGGTCAAATGGTGGCAGTGTCATTACGTGCCGTGAAATATATTCCCACCTTAAAGGTAAAACTGAATGAGTGCTGATTCATTGATTTGAGAAATCGTAGATAAAACATTTTATTGTGTGTAATTTCTCATAGTAAGTGAACTAATTGTAAAGCAATACTCATGGCAAACTCCAAAACTACAGGATTTTCACACTTTGAATGTTTTCTCTCGTAGAAAATAGGAAAAAGGTGCATGTTATCTGAGAAACCCATGCTAGCTTAATATGCCACTTACTCAGTTTTACCTTTTAATTATCAATATGTCTGTCTTTTGAAATTCTATATTTTAAACTCAAATCAAGGTTATTCACAACACGTTTGATTCGTTGCTGATCCATGAATCGTCATTTTTTTGTATATTTAATTCACATTAGGTGGCGGTTAAGCCATGGATTTGCTGTGTGTAAATAACACCGTATAACACACAACTAAGCTACACATATAGTATAACTTCTTGTCTGTGCTATCCCCTGCAGGGGTCGCATTCGGGACCTATTTATTTTTACGCTCAAGGGGGTCGGCCTCAAGCCAACCACTTCAGTTGAACTTCTCGCGAGCCACATGCGGCTCTTTAGCTCCATACGCAAATATTAGCATTTAGCTAAAATAACACTTCTCATGGAAAAACACAAAAATCACTCTGAATCAATTAACGAGGATTAGGCACCGATTCTATCTGCCAGCCACATATGTTGGCCAGAAAACATTTGTGGCTCTGTACAAACTTTGAAATTTGGAAATTGTAATTTTTGGCTGTTCCGACTCAAAAGGTTGCCGACCCCTGATATAAGACAATGACTAATCTAAGTTGCCATGATTTGCAGGCTGAGGACGCGGGCCAGGTGGCGACACTGTTTGCCTCCATCAGTAAAACCATCACGCCAGAACTAGTGAAGAAAACACAGGCCGTGTTCCAGTTCAACGTCAAAGGTAAGCTCGTGTACTAGCGTCCCATCATCATCAATGGCATGACTACCCGGGGTGGGTCCAGGCCTCCTTGTTAAATTGCGCAGCCTCCGCTTTTCATACAGAGCCTGTAGGTGTTTTACTTCAGCCCAGTTAAACCCCAAATCCGCCCCATTATCGAGTATGGCAGCCATCTCTGGTCTGGTATGTCGAAGAAGTCGAGTGACCAACTAGTTTCTGTGCAAAGGAAGGCAGTGAAGTTGATCAATGATCCTTCTCTGACATCCGATCTGCAGCGGCTCCGGCACAGAAGAAAAGTTAGGATGCTCAGTCTTTTTTATCGATATTACCACGGAGCTTGTTCTAATGAGCTCCATTGATTAATCCCTCCCCCTCGCATTTCAGAAAGGTAAACTCGTAGTACGACTCTCATTCATCCCTTTGCAGTCGATCTCAAAACTATGAGAACTTGACGATTTCATGACTCATTCTGAGATATTTAATATCAAAAACATGAGCTGCACAATCGCTGAAAGCTTAGGAAGCCTTAAGTGATTGAATAGAAGTTTTATGCTTAGGGGCCGTCCATAAATTACGTCATCGATTTTGGCCGATTTTCGACCCCCCCCCCCCCCCCCCCCCCCCTTACAATCATCCTATAGTCATTATCTAATGACTCCCCCTCCCCCTCTTGCTGTAATAATGGATGAGCTTAATAATTAATAATGTTATATTACTTACATAATATTTTGTATAATTTGTAGAAATTGGTATTTACAAGAACGGCGTCACTTTTGGTACTCGTACATCATTTGCCATCATCCGCAGACCAGACTCCCCCCCCCTTAATGCGAATGACGTAATATATGGACAGCTCCTTACACGACTGGCTGGTGTTGATGAAAATTGCTTTCCGGGATCTGTTGCCATTGTGTGTTGCCATTGTGTGCTGGAGCTTCTTTCCCCATGTCTACGTTGTTTGCTTGATGACAGTTTCATCAAAACCATCGCTTCACCTTCTCCCGGAATGTGATCAAGGACGAACATGAATATGGGTGAAAGGTCCAGAAGCTCCAGCTCCCACCGACAGATGCCGGAGAGCAACTCTCCAGCATTCTTATGATTGTCTGTTTTGTGCTGCAGGCAAGGAGGAGGGCATCTGGCACCTGGACCTGAAGACAGGAGACGGAACCTGCGGCAAGGGAGAGCCCGCGGTCACTCCAGACGCCACACTCACCATGGACAGCAAGAACTTCTTCGACATGTTCACCGGTAAGCAACCAAACATAAACGTTTTCTCCTACTCTAGTCTCAATCCTGGGATTGGCTTGCAGCAATTTCTTTCACTCTTCTCCTCCATTCTTCCCTGTCTTGTGCGGCTTGCACTTCCACCAACAGGTCCTCCAAGTATTCTTGGTGTGGACGTCCCCTAGAGTTGGTCCCCTTGGTCATCCCCTCCATTATGGCATGCAAGAGACCTTCTTGTCGTATTACAGGGCTGATCCATCTTGCACGCCTTTCGGACAAGATCCTGAGCAGATGCCTTCCTCCTTCGATTCTTTGGAGAACCTCTTCATTTGTAGTGTGGTCTCTGCAGGAAATTCCTTGTAGTCTTCTATATGACCACATCTCGAAAGCCTCTAGTCTCCGTTTATCTCTTGGATAGGCACCATGTCTTGCAGCCCAACATCATGATGTCTCGTTTAAAATCTTTAAACTCTTTACAAGCTGCGCAGGAATTGTGATTGACTTTGTTGTTGGTGGTTTTGTTTGCAGGAAAGTTGAAGCCGGCCAACGCCTTCATGATGGGCAAACTGAAGATCGGGGGCGACCTGCAGAAGGCCATGAAGCTGGAGAAGATGATGCAGAGCCTCAAGGCCAAGCTGTGATCATCGAGATCAGCGGGAAGCTCACACAAACACCAACACATCAATCTAATGCATCGCCATATAACATAATCATTGACTCATGATATCTGTGGACTACATAGAAATTATTTTAACAAAAATAGACAATATATACCAGAGGTGCCCATACTTTTTCTTGAGGAGATCGACCTAGCAAAAATTTATGAATAGGAGATTGACATTTTAACTGTTTAGCCCAACAAATATAACTCATAATTCAAAATGTATAAATATTCATTAAGAAAAAAATTAGCATAAGTAAAACTACATTGAGTGCAAAATGTTTTAATCTCTAACATTACAAAAAGAAATTAAAATAATACTGGTACAATATAAAAATAAAAATTATCTTAATGCTGATGTCGAAGCGTGACATTGGTGGTCCTCCACAAAATGTTCGTAGTTAGGGCTATTCTCAGTCAAAGCTAGACGCAAGCAAGCTGTTAGGTGGTCATTTGTGAGAGGAGTACGATATTTTGATTTTATTACTTTCATATTATGAGAAAATGCAGAACGCCAAGCAGATGGTACGTTCTTCTTAAAACTTCATATTTGTGGATGTCGCTTTTTTCTTTTGCAAAAACTACAGTTTTAAGGTCGATCACTGAAAATTTTAGCTATCCTCGGCGATCGACCTTAAAACCTCCCGCGATCAACCGTATGGGCACCTCTGATATATACCTGCAGTAGAGCCTCGTGAATCCGAACCCCGAAAACACAGGAGGGTTCAAAATAACGGGGTGTTCGCATTGTCGTGTGGGACAAATTCTATGGAGGCGAACAATAAAGAATTGGGTAAATTATTTAAGCAATCTTTGATTGTAATTCAAATAAAAATCAAAGTAAAAAATATCTCTTCTGCATACTACTTTGGAACGAGGAAATCTAGCATTGACTTTTGCTTTGATTTGTCAATTTTTTGGGAAAAAACATCACTTCGCAATCGCCGCAGTAACAATGTGTCCTGACTTGACACGCCGTTTTCGTCAGCCCGTTGAATCCACATAGTGCACACGCGCTCTCAAGGCTACGATCACTTGCGAACCAAAGATGTTGGCGCGAGTGCGAGATCGTTCGGATTACCGCAATCAACGGATTAGGCAGGGTTCGGACTAGCGCGGCTACTGTATCTATTTCAACCTACTTACAAGAATGGTCATTAGTAAGAAAGAGAACAAAGAACTTCACAGTTGACAAAAGTGGTCTATAGTATGTATCAATGCAGCAAGTTAGTTTCTGCTCCTCTATGGTCCAGATAACAAATTGTCTTTAGTCAGAAAGAGAACAAAGACACTCTCAGCGTGACTGTATTCTAAACAGAGACGTGTAAAATAAGCCAGAAATATCCTCACTTATACCCCCTCCTCTCGTCACAACAAGGGCAACTCGTAGAACGACTCACATCCATCCCTTTGCAGTCGATATCAAAACTATGAGAACTTGGTGTTTTCACGACTCATTCCTTTGCCAAACTGCCCGCTTATGTAACGAGTTACCGGTATCTGTGTTCCCACCCCAATTTAATCATGTCCTATTCAAAACCAATATCAATAAATTGCCACTTCCGTTCAGTGTCTCAAAACAAAGCCAACACAACACAACACTACGCAGCTAACAGCCCTGCTACAAAGGATCAGGACATCAACCGCCCCATCACCAACAACTCTCTTCAAACTCAATCATCTCTAGTATTCAAACTCAATCATCTCTAGTATTCAAACTCAATCATCTTTACTATTCAAACTCAATCATCTCTAGTATTCAAACTCAATCATCTCTAGTATTCAAACTCAATCATCTCTGGTATTCAAACTCAATCATCTCTGGTATTCAAACTCAATCATCTCTGGTATTCAAACTCAATTATCTCTAGTATTCAAACTCAATCATCTCTAGTATTCAAACTCAATCATCTCTAGTATTCAAACTCAATCATCTCTAGTATTCAAACTCAATCATCTCTAGTATTGATGATCGTACTTGAAACTCCTTAGAGATGATCGGACTTGAAACTTTTTAGAAATGATCGGACTTGAAACTTTTTAGCAATGATCGGACTTGAAACTCCTCAGAGATAATTGGACCTGAAGCTCTTTAGAGATGATCGGGCTTGAAGCTTTTTAGAGATGATCGGGCTTGAAGCTCTTTAAGAGATGATCGGGCTTGAAGCTCTTTAGAGATGATCGGGCTTGAAGCTCTTTAGAGATGATCGGGCTTGAAGCTCTTTAGAGATGATCGGGCTTGAAGCTCTTTAGAGATGATCGGGCTTGAAGCTCTTTAGAGATGATTGGGCTTGAAGCTCTTTAGAGATGATCGGGCTTGAAGCTCTTAGAGATAATGGGGCTGAGATGAGGTTTTGTCTGATTATACCGATAATTCTTTCATTAATGATTATTTGTTTCATTTTGTATAATTTATATCATACCTGCTGCACCTTCTTAAGTGCTAAAGACGTAACGTGTTATCAAATGTATTTTTAATATTTTATTATAGAGACAAAGGTATTTTAATGTTTTTTTTGTATATTTTTTCAATAAAATCATTGAAAAATGACTGTTACTGCCAAAACAAGTGTATTTATTTTATTGTAAACAATTTCCACACATTCTAGTGTGAGCTTTTTACTTTAGGATGTCTATGGTAAGGATGAATCCATTCAGTTTTAATATCTATGGATTAGAAACTATTCTATACATATAACAAACTTAACTTCAAATCGTCTTTGCTTAGAAACAGAACAAAGATCTTCAGTGTCCTATTTTCATGGTTAACAAAAAAACTGGGGTGAAACTACAAAATCTTTCCAGAAAGTTGGTAGCTTTGAAACTCACGCCTGCGTGAACATTGTGCACACGTGTTGTAAATGTTTTGATCTGTAAATTTGTCAATTTACAAATGTCCAAGGCATTTTTTAAGACATTATGGCATGTGTAATTATTGAGTGTCGAAACACAAAATGGAGAAAGCAAGAAAACATGGGATTTCACAGGTAGGAACATGTTTTGTATGACTACAGCACTGCTGTGTTTGACAGGACTGGGGACAACTGAGCCCCTTGGTATGTATTAATGCCATAAGTTAGTTTCTACTCCTGTATTAAAAACTCAGTGGACGAATCAACATATGATATGGAAATTTCAAAAAAAACAATTTATAATTTAGGGAAAACTCATACTAGATTTTTATGACTCGAAGTACAAACATTTCTATAAAGGTTTTATTTGGTCATTTTTTTACTAAGTAAAATATCAATACCTGGTAAAACTGAATCAGTGACATATTAAGCTAGCATGGGTTTCTCAGATAAATGCACTTTTTTCCCTATTTTATATGGTAAAACTGAATATGTGCTGATTCACTGATCTAAGAAATCGTGGATAAAACATTTTATTGTGAGTAACTTCTCATAGTAAGTGAACTCATTATAAGGAAGTGCTCATGACAAACTTCTAAACTACAGGATTTTTACACTTTTTTGTGTTTTCTCTCGTAGAAAATAGGAAAAAGGTGCATTTATCTGAGTAACCCATGTTAGCTTAATATGTCCCTTATTCAGTTTTACCTTTAAGGGTGATTGAGAGGTCAGCGCGCCCAACTTTGATGACCGAAATAACCCATATTTTGAATGGTAAGGTAGTATTTTTTCTCCAGTTTAAATTAACACATAAAATTAGGTATTTTTTCCCATAAAATACCAATTCAAAATAAATTTATTTACGGAGATACCTTAAATGGAGATTTCTACTGTTGTTATGAATGAATCCTAACTTTTTTTTATTTCACAACATTTATTTTGATTAGCTTTATTTTATCTAGATGAACATTATTTTTTTAAACTTTTCATTGGTTTTTTATAATTATTTAAAAAGTACCCAAATTTTGCATACGATCGTGTAGCTAAAATTGCATTTTAATGGTATATTTTCTTTTTAGGATTTGAAGTGATATTTTTTATGTGTTTAATGTAATTCATATTTTATTTTTCCTCTTCCAATTTATATTTAATAATGGAAAGAGAATGATTTTCATACTAAACGCAATCCACCCTAGTGCGCCATTGTGTCGGTTTTTTGAACTATTCAAACAATTATATTTCCGAGAGACAAAAATTATGAGACATTTTCGTTGTTCATATTTCCGTCGAGGCAAATATTTTTTTACGTTGTAACTCGGAGTTATCGTTTTGTAAAAATGCATCAAAATTAAGACGGCCACACGGCGCTGTTTAAAATCGTTTTTTATTTTTTGTTTTCTCCGTGTTTGAGTTTAAACGTCCAATGTTATACTCGAGGCATGTACGTATTTTTGCGGTGAGGAAGAATGAACGTAAAAAAAACAAGTTTTATACTCAACCACAGAGTTTTATTATAATATATGGAAATAGAGACGCTCGTAGGAGGTGCTGCTTTACATCCTGATACATTATTTGTATGCGCCACGGCATAGTTAAAGCGTTGACAGTTATACTTGGAGAAGGGATTCGTTTTTTTCGGCACACGCAAGATGTACGCACGCTTTACAATAAAGAGCCATAACTCAAAAATTGGGAAAATTGAGATTTTGATGAAGAACCAATGTGAAGAACGCAATAAAAATGCGAAAAGAAGGTAGGAGTTTTTGATTAAAGTTTTTGAAGTTGATTTTGTTGTAAGCTCCAGATCTCAACTGTTATAAATTGCCTAAGCAAGACCTCCTTGACTTGTAGGTTGGTATGAGGCTGACCACCCGTACTGTAAAAATCGGTTCACTTTTGCCAATGCCACCCCAGTTCAGGGAACGGCGGCAGAGTAGCAAGGTTTATGTTCATGTGAGGTTTTGTTTATTTGTATGCACACATGCAGAATGTGTAGGCGCGAACCTACATGTGCCTGTCTGTAGGCATGCATTTCATATGAGCCATAACATATCTTTGCAGTTTAGATTATAGATAGATTATACAAGACGTAAGTTGAAGAGTCCTTACTTCATTAAGACTCATTTAATTTGAACTATTTAATTATTGTATTTGATATTGATAAGTATTAAGATTTGAATTGCGCGCGAAGATTGAAATTGCGTGCCTACCCCCCATACCCCCCCCCCCCCTCGGTCAACAGAATTATTATGGACAATATGAACTTTTAAAATTGCGTGTCTACCCTCCCCTCCCCCCCCTCCCCCGTCAACAGAATTATTATGGACAAAAGTACAACAAAAAAATTGTAACCCACCACGATTACAAAAGTGCTAAATCCGGCTTGCCACGATTTTGAGTTGGACACCCCTGTGCTAGAAGTTTCTATGTTATTTTCATATTTTTTGTTACCTTACTAGTTTCTGTCTTTATGTCCCAAACTTTAAGACTGAAAGTGTATTTTGAATAAAATAGTATCCAAGCCAAGTCCTTGTTTTACTTTTCACTGTTTTTATCATCACTTAACTAAAATAATTACTTACGTGAAATATTATTTTTCAGTTTCCAATTATGTTTTCAAAAAAAGTGCAATAAAAAATAATGGATAATGTTATGACATAATTTTCTGTATTTTACGGATAAAAGAGAAATTATTCAAATTTATGAAATGAAAGAAGTATGCAAGGACAGGAAGAAGTGGCGGCTAATCTGCAATGTTGATTTCTAATGTTGGTGTATTCATTTGCTACATTTTTTGCATAGGAAATTTTTGACTTTTTTTGTATAGATTTCTTTGTAAGGTTTTGTTCTTTTTTATATTTAAATGTAATTTATTATTCATATTCCTTGACTTATAGGTTGGTATGAGGCTGACCACCCATACTGTAAAAAATGGTTCACTTTGCCAATGTCACCCCTGTTTCAGGGAAGGTCGGCAAAAGTTGTGGGGCTTATGTTCATTTGAGGTTTGGATTTTATTTGTAAGTACACATTCAGCATTTGTAAGCGCGAACTACACTTGTTGGTTTGTGAGCATACATCTGAGAGCTTTAAATGAATATATCTTTGCAACTTAGATTATAGATTATTATTATTATATACCAATGATATTTTTTTACAATTTATACAAAAGAATGTGATGAGATGGTTTGGGCATGTGGAAAGAATGAATGATGATAGACTGACAAAGTATGTTTACAAAGAAAGTGTGAAAGGAAAAAGAGGAAAGGGACGACCGAGAAAAGTATGGAGTGATCAGATTGTGGAGATTGTGAAAGAATGGGATATACAAAGTGAGCGTAAAAGAAGAAAATGCATGAAAAAGGTGATGGATATGAAGGAATTGAAAGAGGTATGTCAGGATAGGAAAAAATGGAGGCAACTCTGCAGAGGCTCTGGCCACCCCTAGCGGAATGGCGACAGAGTTACAGCTTACAGCTATTTAAGTTTTATTTTAAAAGAAAAGAGAACTATTAACTTGTGTCATGGCTGATGTGGGCTTTAGTGCGACAAATTAAACATGCAAAACTTCGAACGCAACTTCCCAACCTTCTTAATATTTGAGTTATTGCTTTTTTTTATTAGGTGTGCGATTTATAAAAAAAAATACCCACGTTCATAATATACAGTGTGAGACAGACGGAATAGTACTTTTGCACGCCTTTGTTATAACAAAAGATATGCTCTGCTCACAACAAACGTTTGAATTCAAGATGCCAAAAAATGTTTAATTATTTCAACATATAATAATACTTGTGTCAAATCATTTCTTTTTGCAATTTTTGATGCATAACTTACGGAATGAGCCATGCGGTCGTAAATACTCAACAATAGCGTTTAAACACAAGTTTATAAAAACTAAAACGCTCGCTAAGAGTGTCAAGATAATTTACTTACATTATTTTTTTATGAAACGTAATGCTTGAGTAAGAACATTAAGTTATATACTTCAGCAACGACATCTGGCCATGATCAGTCAAAGTTATTTGACATAAAATTACGATTTTAGTTTCATAAAACAATTAAAGAGGTTCTTTAGTCCCGATATTAATAACCTTCTTAAGCTCTCGTATACCCTTAAGGTATGGACATTGTGCATAAATAAAAATATGAATTATATTTTTTATACTGTTGTAACAAACAATAAAGAGATATTTCAAATAGACCAAGTTTTAAATTTATTTTCCATCAAAGAATGATTGAACGGCAACATTCCTTATTATTAGAAAAAAATGTATGTTGCCAGATTGTAGAGTTTAAAAAGACAAAAGTTATCATTAACTAACACAAACTCATTTGATTCAGTTATATCGACGGTTAAAAGAATATAGGGCATAAGCGACATAAACTAAATTGTTCAGGAGAGCAGTTTAAAGTTTGAGATTCGTTAAAATCAAAACATATCTAATATTAAAAAAATAAATGCATTTATTATTGGCATTCCTATTAATGTGGTTTTATGATTTTTTTATGTCACAAGCGCCTTTGAGACAAAAGAAGCCAAAATCTTGTCGGTTACACCAAAACCATACTTCGAAAACGCAGTTGTTTGCTTACATAAACAACAGGAAAAGCATCGTAGAGCTATGGGAGTTAGCGCATTAGAAAGAGCAGAAAATTTTAAGTAGGATGGCATTCATAACTCATTTTTGACCAAAATGTCGCTTATGCCCTACTTCCTTTTAATCGACGATATATAATCGTTTACAGGTAAACCCGGCTTTAAATGCATTCAGATGACAGCTACATAAGGGCACTGTAACAACTTCAAACTGCTATTTCAAGGTTTATTTATTAATAGTAAATAGATAGGTTGGTATGCGGCTAACCACCCATGCTGTAAAAATGGTTCACTTTGCCAATGTCATCCCTGTTTCAGGGAAGGACGGCAAGGGTTGCAGGGTGTATGTCCATTTGAGATTTGGTTTTTATGTTGTAGGTTCACAAGCGGTATGTACAAGCGCGGACTTGTACGTGTCTGCTTGTGAAAATGCATGTAATGTGAATCTCCGATGTAACATATCTTTGCAACTTAGATAAGATTAGATAGGCACTTTAGTAAAATGTGTTTTCGTACCTGTTTAACGTGTAATTTTCTCAACATTCTTCTTGTCCTTTAAAATTGAAGAAATCCTTTTTTTTTCTTACTTTTTGTGATTTAGATCTGCAATTCACAAAAATACTTCATATTGGCTCGTGGATCCTGAGATGAGGACGCCAAGCTATCATTGTCAGTTTTGTATATTGCAAGGATAGCTGGTATGCGGCTGACCACCCATGCTGTAGAAAATGGTTCACTCTGTTTCAGGGAAGGTCGGCAGGAGTTGCAGGGTGTATGTCCATTTGAGGTTTTTATATTGTAGGATTACACGCGGCATGTTCAAGCGCAAACTTAAACATATCTGTTTTGTGAAAATGCATGTAATGTGAATTTCTAATGTTTCTTGTGTGAAAAAGTATCTAGATAGCTCAAAATTATAAAACTTCTCAGAGGTTGTGTATTCACACAGTGAAAGTTAATTTTTATGAGAAGGTATATATTTTTTTAAAGGTATTTATTGTCACAAGTTGAGCGTTTATTTCACCTGGAGTACTTTTGACTTGCTTGCATCATTTTCAAGGGGACACTGTTACAAAATTGACAAAACGAAACCAAGGTTTCTGTGGTTTAAAAAAAAATACCTTCCCTGATGAAAGACTGACGAAGAAAGTATATGCTGCAATAATAGATGGATGTCGTGGTAGAGGAAGACGAGAAAAGTATGGATGGATCAAATTTCTGAAACAGCGAATGAATGGGATATCCAGAGTCATAATAAAAGGAGAGCTTGTATGAAAAAGGTTATGAATGGATGAAATGAAAGAAGTATGTAAGGACAGTTAATTATTAGTTAATCTGAAATGTTGATTTGTAATGTTGGCTTTTTCATTTTTGTATAGGAAAGTATATATTTCTTTTTAAGGTTTTTAATATACGTAAATGTTATTTATTATATTTTGTATTGTTTGTGTATTAACACTGTGAAAATTCATAATGTTTAGTTTACAATTTTTTGAAGGAATTCAAAGAAAACACTTTATTTTCACTCAAATATATTTAAAAAGATTAAATCTTTAAAATAAATTACAAACGCGTTTTCGACCTAGTAGGTCATCATCAGGTATGATTACAGCAAAAGACACCTCATTAAATCCAGTCAATAGGTATAAATTATAGTCAGGTAGGTAAAAACATTGAGCAAAAAATTTTTATATAATAAAATAATGAAAAGATCTATATGGTAATAAAGAAATAAAAAAATAAAATCGAATGATTTATTATAAATCTTTTTAAATAATAAAAAATAATAAAAAGATTTATAATAAATCATTCGTTTTTATTTCTTTATTACCATATAGATATTTTCATTATTTTATTATATAGAATATATCAATTATCTACCTACATATACAGACGCGCGAATTTTGCTCCTGTCAAGGAATTACAAAAAAAATTATCAAATTCAATCATTTTCAATCTAAAGTGAAGTAAAACAGTGGTTTGACTGATAAAGAATATTAAAAGTGAAGTTTCGTGAAATAGTCTAAGAGCTAGACTTTTTTTTCGAGAAATTGAAATACAAAACTTTTTGAAGAAATTTTAAACTGTCAAAACTGTGAAGTATTGTACCATCAATTTTAAAGGAAAAATTGAGATAATTCAAGAAGCAAACAACATACCTACTAATATGAAAAAAGTACATCCATGAAAGAGTGACTGAAAAGTGAGTGAAGGAGAAATTCAATAAGAGATATGATTTTTTAAACACTTAAATTAGTCATCAAAAGGATTACAAAAAATGGACATCTATTAACAATTTAACGAAACTTTTTGTCCTCTATTTAATACTGATCTGGCGAAAAATCGATAGATGTCAGACAAACAAATTGATTAAAATAAATTAATTTAACAATTGCAAATAAATAACTGTTGGAGATAATAAATAAATTAATAGAGGATTCACAGGATAAAAAAATATAAAAGGAAAAATGGAAGCACTAAATTATATAGATTTGGCCAAGAATGCGGTTAATGAACTGCTATCAGTCCTACAAGACTCTGGTAACAAATTTACCAAGGATCAAATCAACAAAATACACCCAAAAACACATAATATACTGGCAACTATAAGTAAAATGGCTGTCAAGATGGGTATGCTAGAGACAGAAGTTGCCGTACTCAACAAATTTAAGACATCTACACCACAAGAGAATCTGCCACCTGAAAATTCCACATCCATATTAGACACAATAGCAGAAATAGAGGAACGCAACTTGAGGTCCAGAAACATTATTGTCAGAAACGTTCCGGAAAGCAAAGAATCCACGCAGATAAACAAGCTTACTGACGACCAGAAAACCATTTCCAAAATAATAAATGAATTGGATAGCTCAGCACAACAAGAAATATTGAAAGTTTACAGAATTGGTAGAATAAATCCTGACAAACCGAGGCCCATAAAAATAGAATTTACACATAAAGAAGCTTCAAAACAGATACTGACTAAACGATACCAATTGAAGAATAACGTAAGACTATACCAGGATCTAACGCCACTTCAACATAAAAACCTGATTAACCTCAGAACGGAATTGGAACAGAGAAAAAATGATGGTGAGAACGACCTCACTATCAAATACTTCAACCAACAACCTAAGATCGTTAAATTCAAACCAAAAAACTGACAATTAACATTATACTACCAAAATGTACGTGGACTGCGTAGTAAGATTGGAGATCTGTATGTTCAAGCCTCCATAGGTACCGTTGACATTTATGCTCTCACTGAGACTTGGTTAAATAATGATATTTTCTCTTCGGAGCTTGGATTTATAAATCACTCTGTCTATCGCTGTGATAGATCTCCATTGACTAGCTCCAAGTCTCGTGGAGGGGGGGTTCTAGTTGCTATCTCGAAAAATATTAAATCTAAAATAATTCCTTGTTTTTCAAAATCAATCGAACTATTGTTTGTGATGGCTTACACTAAGCCAGTGTCAACCATCATAGGTTGTCTTTATTTGCCTCCAAACTCAAGTATTGATTTATATAATACCTTAGTCAACGAAATGGAACTAATCAAATCTAAATTTCCCTCTTCTAAGTTCATACTCATGGGGGACTTTAACCTCCCAAACATAAATTGGAATCTATGCGATTCGCCTTCGCCACAGCCCCATTTGTTGAACTTTTCTGAAGCTGATGGTATAATAATTGATTTTTGTAATTATCTTAACTTTTCTCAAGTAAACTATATATTGAACGATCACCAGCGTACTCTTGACCTGGTTTTCAGTAACATTTCCCAAATTGTGGTTGGTAAATCTTGCGAAGTTCTTGTTCCGGTTGATGGATATCATCCCCCTCTTTCCATTACAGTCCCCTATCGCTCTGATCCTAACCTTCAATTCATAAACACCAAACCCAATCTGCACAATGCTGACTTTGATAAATTGAACACACTTTTGGATCAGGTGGATTGGTCTTTCCTAAAACATGTTAATTTAAACGACACTTCCAACAGATCTTGCAACATAAACAACATTACATCTCTGTTTTATTCTAAACTTAATGATGCCGTTACTCAATCTATTCCAAATTACCATTCTAATACTCGTTTTTCTACCTATCCAGTTTGGTTTAGTGCTGAACTTATTAATGCTATTCGTCGTAAAAAACTCGCTCATATAAATTATATAACATCACACTCCCCACAAAATTACAATGATTTTAAAATTTTGCGTACTCACTGCAAAACCCTTTCTGGCAAATGTTATAAAAGCTTTATAATTGCAGTTGAGAGCTCTGTCCAATCGGATATAAAAAAGTTCTGGTCGTTTACTAACTCTCTCCGTAAAGGTGACTCTGGTATACCCTCAAATGTCTACATGGATCACAATACTGCTGACAATGCTCACGGCATAGCTGATCTATTTGCTATATTCTTTAATAGTGTCTTTACGGATGATTCCACTAACAATTTGTGCAACTTCTCTTCCAACATTGATCTCCATGTATCCAATTTATCGTTTAAAACTTCTGATGTAACTGTTCACATTCAACTCATGAAAGGCACAACAAATCCTGGCCCTGATAATATCCCCTCTATATTACTCAAACACTGTGTTAATACTCTATCAGAACCACTTTGTAGTTTATTTAACTTATCCCTCTCTTCTGGTATCTTCCCTGACTTATGGAAAGCAAGCTATCTAACTCCTGTTTTCAAGAATGGTGACAAACATAATGTTTTAAACTATAGACCAATAAGCATCTTATCTGCGATACCAAAACTTTTTGAAAAACTCATCCTTAGTAAATTATCTTTTATTATAACCAAATCCGTCTCCCCCTTCCAACATGGGTTCCTACCAAATAGGTCCACTCTATCTAATCTGTTGGTCTACGAAAATTATATATCTGATGCCCTATCTAGGCGCAAACAAGTTGACGTCATCTATACGGATTTCAGTAAAGCATTTGACTCTGTATCTCACAAATTACTCCTCTTTAAACTTGAGAAAATGGGAATAAGTGGCCACTTTCTCTCCTGGTTGACGTGCTATCTTTCTAATAGACAGTTATCGGTAAAGATCAATAACTGCAAATCCTTCACATTCTGCCAAAAGAGTGGTGTTCCGCAAGGCTCCCATTTAGGTCCCTATTTGTTTCTCTTATTTTTAGATGATATTGCTAATATTTTCCTCGACTGTCATGTTCTTCTTTTTGCGGATGATGTCAAATTTTTTAGAGTGATAGAATCAAATGATGATAATCTTAAACTTCAATCATCATTGGATAAACTAGTTGACTGGTGTCACTTCAATAACCTAAACCTTAACATTTCTAAATGCCAAATAATGAGATTTTATAAAATTAAAAATCCCTGTTTGCATGATTATTTCATAGGTCAACAAAAGTTAAATAGTGTCTTGGTTATTTCTGACTTAGGTGTTTTATTTGATCACAAATTATCGTTTATAAATCATATAAACTATGTTGCGGGTAAGGGAATGAAAATGTTGGGCTTTGTAGCAAGAACAACCAAGGACTTCAATAATATTCATAGTATCAAAACGCTTTACATGTCACTAGTTAGAAGTTCCATGGAATATTGTTCCCCCGTATGGTCACCCTATTATGCCTGTCATATAAAAGCCATTGAGCGCATTCAACTTAAATTTTTAAAAATTATTAATTTCAAATTAAGAATACCTGTCTCTGAATTTAATGCACAATATTTACTTAGTATTTTGAATCTTAATAGTCTCGCTGATAGGCGTTTAATCAATGACCTCATTGTGCTTTTTAAAATTAAACACTCCTTAATTGATTCACCAATCCTACTTTCCGTATTGAATTTCTCCATCCCTTCATTTATTACCCGCAATTTAGTTCCTTATCGCACTGTATCCACACATACATCTACACACTTCTACAGCCCACTAATACGTATTCAACGTTTGGGTAATATATACAATGAAATAGATTCTGACACTCATACTAATCCTAATAGATACAAATATAATTTAATCAAGTACTTCAACTCCCATGGTACACAATAAGTGCATAATAATTATTGTAGAGTTGCATCTCATATAATATTGTACTGTACTATTGTTTTACTCTAGTTTTATCCAATTTCTAGTTTATTTTTGTTACTTTAATATAGGACCTTGCTTTTGTCTTTTGTTTTATCTTTGTTTTTTTTTTTTTTTTCTACTTATTTTGTTAACTTTTTTGCAGTGTATTTCAATTTTTATTTACCCTCATCTGTGCTTTCTTCTATTTTACCTAAGTTTTAATATTTATTACTTGATTATGCTCTTATTGCTCTATATGCTATATGCTCATTGCTCTTATGTTTTTCTTCTATCTTTTCTCTCATATGTTTTTCTCTTCGTCTTCTTACTTTTTGCATAAAGATCTTCTACTTTTATTCTGTAGTAATCTTGTAGTAAGCTTTATTTTGTAGTAATCTGTTTTATTTTGATACTATTATGTTTGTAATGTTTTTTATTTCTATTTATGTATACATGTAAAAGGCACAATGTGCCGTTAACGAATAAATAAATATATAAAAATTTTTTGCTCAATGTTTTTACCTACCTGACTATAATTTATACCTATTGACTGGATTTAATGAGGTGTCTTTCGCTGTAATCATACCTGATGATGACCTACTAGGTCGAAAACGCGTTTGTAATTTATTTTAAAGATTTAATCTTTTTAAATATATTTGAGTGAAAATAAACAGTGTTTTCTTTGAATTCCTTCAAAAAATTGTAAACTAAATGTTATTTATTATTTGTATTCCTTGACGTATAGGTTGGTATGAGGCTGACCACCCATACTGTAAAAAATGGTTCACTTTGCCAATGTCACCCCTGTGTGAGGGAAGGTTGGCAAAAGTTATAGGGCTTATGTTCGTTTTTTGAAGTTTGGATTTTATTTGTAAGTACACATTCAGCATTTGTAAGCGCGAACTACATGTGTTTGTTTGTGGGCATGCATTTGATATGAGTTTTAAATGTTAATATATCTCTGCAACTTAGATTATAGATAAGTACCATCCCATCAGAAATGACAGTTTCTTTCAAATTTTAACTCTCAATACTGCAACGCATGGTGAAATAATTACTATCCTTCTTCTTCTTTATGTGACACTTCTACCAAATATCGGCAATCATCATGCCTATTTCGACCTCGGATGCTGCGGCTCGAAAAAGGGACTTGGTGCTTCCTCGGTGAGTCCATTGCTTTTCTTATGAAAATAAATTCCAATATTGTTATGTATTCACAGGTATATTTCATTTATTCATAATATCATTAATAACTTCAGCAACCAGGGCACAAACTCAACTTCTCCTGCCATTGTGTACTCGACAACGACCAACAGCATTAAAAATGACAAATCTTTCACACATCCAGGATGCTAGAATTTTTAAAATGTGGGTTTAAATTGATATAATTTTTTTTTAAGAAATCCTGTGCGGGAGACTCCCTAGATTCTAGAGACTCTAGGGGTCTATGACACTTGTTGTAGTGCCGCAGAGGTGTACGAGCTTGGTCGTCGCTCCAAAGCGCCAATACTCAAGCAAGACCCAGTTGCTGTAAGGCTGGATGGACCTTAGTGACCGGTCTTTTGGTAAAGGTTTTATGAATTTTTTCAATCCAGCAAAGAGCAAATTTGAAAATATAAATGGTGTATTTTTTGTGCTCCGCTGGGATTCAAACCCACAACCTTCCCATT
The DNA here is from genome assembly GCA_951799405.1 of Agapetus fuscipes. NCBI lineage: Eukaryota > Metazoa > Arthropoda > Insecta > Trichoptera > Glossosomatidae > Agapetus > Agapetus fuscipes. Next base: position 888,422 of record OX637335.1, read on the forward strand.
CAGAGTCCGCAGTGTTTCCACTGAGCTACGGGCCGGTCGAACCGGTTTAACCATTTAACTGGCCCATAGTCTAATGATAACGCTTCGGACTCGTTAATGGAAGGTCATCGGTTCGAATCCCAATGGAGCACTAAAAATACACCATTTCTATATTCAAATATGCTCTTCGCTGGGTTGAAAAATTCATAAACCTTTACGAAAGATCATCCAGCCTTACAGCAATTGGGTCTTGCTTGAAAATTGGCACTTTTTGTAGTAAAGACCAAGCTCGCAGAGGTCTCTTGATGTGAGATTCACACAAAAACAGCGCTCACCAAATAAATCATTATAACCATCGGTTCAAGCCCAGCCTTGTCCTATCGACAATAACTTCGACCCTGTTTCAACAGATGTCATTGTATACACAAAAGCTTCTGCTTTCGCATGAAGACAACTGACCAGGCAAAATAAGTTGGTGCATTGTATTATCAAGTATTTTATGGAAAGGGAAGTTGGGTTCATTTTTAGTTAATGCTCGGGCAACGGGTGGCCAATCTCATTGTCTTCCATTTAAGATAACATCTCGAAAAAAATATACATGCTTTACATGAGATTTCTTTTGATATTTGATTCACAAATACTTCTAGTCTATATAAATACATATAGATCAACCATAAGACATTCAATAGGCTTTAAATACATTACCTACTTAATCTATACTTACTATATAAACATCTGTTTCTATACATAATTGATTCACACATTGATATTAAGGATAAACAAAAATTTACAATATTTTATATTTTATATTATTTAGATTTTGGGCAGTAACTTTGTGAAAGCACATTTTAATTAATTAAAATACTTTTTTAACTTTGTTACAATTCACTTGAGTTTTATTTTTTAAAAAACACAACCAGTTTCGGGAGAAGCAGTACCTCCCATCTTCAGGTGTAAATATCAACTGATATTTACACCTGAAGATGGGAGGTACTGCTTCTCCCGAAACTGGTTGTGTTTTTTAAAAAATAAAACTCAAGTGAATTGTAACAAAGTTAAAAAAGTATTTTAATTAATTTTATATTTTATTTAATAAATTGTTATTTTGCAGAGTTTTTATATCTAAAGAGTGTTATATACCATAAGTCTGTAGTTTTTGTATCTTAAACATTAACGGCCTTATTCATTAGATTGGTTGAACCCAAAACCGGAGTTAAACCAACTTATTAGTATGGGAAAACCGACCTTATACTGGTTTAGAAATTAAAACCTTTTTATGAATAACGAGGTATGGTTTTAGTAAAAAAATGATGGTAATGAAGAAAAAGGAGTGTTTATTAATTATTTATCTAAGAAACAACTAAATTATCTTTCAAAAGAAACAAAAATGAGAGGCTTAGGGTATATAACACTGTAAAATCTATAGCAGGGGTTTCCAAATCATGGCCGTCAGATACAAATGTGGCCCGCGATGGCGAATTCCTTTATATTTACAAATTAAAATTAACTTAAAAATTAATGTCACTTTCGGATATTTGAGAAATCGTTGTGGGAGAACTTTCTACGAAGACATTGTGCAGTAAGAGTGCCTCTTGAAGACGTTGGCTACAACGCCACCGAAACATCAAGAATAATCAATTTGTGAAATAACTGAGCATCCACGGGCTCACCGGGTCAGGTTTTAAGTTTTTTTAAATCCAAGACCCAAACTCAGGCCCGCCGCACGGAGTCAGGATGAGATGGGAGTCACAGGACTTACGATCTGTCTCTGGTTGGTTAAGGATCCTTTCGACATGACAATGTTCCCAATTCACTCATTTGTCAAATATCCGAAAACCGTAATTAATTTTAATTTCTAAACATGTAAAACGACCATACCTCCAGTTTTCATTAAAAATGTATTTTGGATAAAACACTCAGAAAAATAACTGCACTTTTTGGTTGAACAGGTTTTGTAACTGTCTTACTGTGATTTGCCCTCACTATATAGATACCTTAAACTTGAAGGTAAAACTGAATACGTGACCAATTAACGAAGATGGGTTTCTCAGATGAATGTACAATTTTTCCTTTTTTCTACAAGAGAACTTTCACACTGCATAAGTGTGAAATATCTGTAGCTTAAAAGGTTGTCATGAGCACTTACTTATAATTAGTTCACTTACTATGAGAAGTTACACACAATAGAATGTTTTATACACAATTTCTCAAATCAGTGAATTCAGTTTTACCTTTGAGGTAGCGATACAGTGACAAATCTAATTTTAATTTTGCACAAACAGATAGAGCAACCTAACCGCATTTTCTTGTCAACAAAATTTTTAGCAAGTCTTGTCACTTGGAGCTTACTGGAGTAATCAGTATGGCCCTAAAGTTGGAAAGTTTGGAAGCCCCTGGTCTACAATTGAAGATATGTATTCAGTCGTATAGAACCAAAGGTGGAATTCAAGGATCTTTTCTAAAATTAAATAAATGCGAACACAGAATGATGTGAAACGCTGCCAAAATATGTATTAAGTTCTGCTGACATAACAGTCACTTTTTTCGGGCTATGTAGCCGTGGTCTGGTTGATTCTTTCCGGGCAGTTTCGCCCATTGCTCCGATGGGCATTATCAGCGGTTGGCTAGTCGCTGTGATCTTCTTACAGGATCTGGTGTTCTAGAAACAACGCTTGCCTTTGAATTAGTATTGTCGTGTTTATAGTGAGAAATCAAACCGCTATTGCTATGCGCGGACCCAGATATATATATATATATATAAGGATAATTTATTAATAAGGTACACATAATAAAAGAGCGCCGTTTTTGTGTGAGTCACACCTCAAGGGCCCTCTCAAATCACGGATAAGATTTTTTGTAAAGATGCATCTTTAGTGCTCCTTTAAAGACACCAACAGTTTCTGCCTTCCTCACATTAGGTGGTAGTCTGTTCCACTCCATTGGGCCTGCAAGCCGGAAAGCACGGTCCCCAAAATTAGTGCGTGTCTGACGTGACGGCTGGACTAAGTCAACCACCCCACACTCCGCAGATCTGAGAGTTTGGCGTCTCAAATCTATCTCAACACGTGAGAACATGTCAGACAAGTATGAAGGAGCCATACCATTGACAGCTTTGTAAACCATCAGACAAACACGGTAGACCACCCTCTCCGGAAAACGAAGCCAATGCAGTTTTTCAAACAATGGAATAATATGGTTAAATTTAGACATCCCGAATATGAGTCTTGCTGCAGAGTTCAGCACAGATTGAAGCCGGCTGAACTGTTTTTCAGATGTGCTTGCAATTTGATTGGCTCGCAATGGCATCACCGAGTCACAAGGAATTCTATTGGTCTGTACTGGCGCAGGCGTGCTGCGTTCGTTCTCATTGGTTGTGAAATACCGTCCATATTACAATTATTATTTGGCGGTCTTCTTTAAGAAGATCACAGCAACTAGCCAACCGCTGATAATGCCCATCGGAGCAATGGGCGAAACTGTCCGGAAAGAATTAACCAGACCACGGCTACATAGCCCGAAAAAAGTGATTGTTATGTCAACAAAACCGGCCGTGAAAGCTTCAATGTACAATAAAGTACTGTTGTTCGAAGATTTGAACCTTAAACTCTGTAAGCGCATAGTGAGGTGCTATGTCTTCACAATCGCTCTGTATGGTATGGAGGGATGGACGCTCACGCAGGCACTGGAGAGACGAATTGAAGCGTTCGACATGTGTCTCTACCGAAAAATGCTTCGGATCTCTTGGCGTGATCGAGTCACCAATGAAGAAGTCCTCCAACGAATGCGCACTACAAAGGAACTACTGTCCCAATGATAAAATGATGTATTTATCTAATTTCGAAAACAAAAATTGGTTCTATACGACTCATATGCACATTAAAAAAACAAGTTTTAATATTTTTTTAGTTTACCTGAGGGTGGTTAATTTTTTGTTTATAAATTTCTGGTAAAAGCCTTGGATTTTAAGTATTGTACACATACAATTAAATACATTATATGCTTGACAGTTGCTTTCCGGGATCTGTTGCCGTGGTCTGTGGGAGCTGGAGCTTCCGGACGTTTCGCCCATGTCTGCGATGGGCTTCTTCAGCGTGAAAGTGAAATGAATAACCATGATCTTGATGAAACTGTGACGACCACGGCGACAGATCCCGGAGAGCATCTCTCCAGCATCATCAGCCGGCCGTGTCAGCCTAAAACTCTTATTCAAACACATTGCAATTTAAAATATAAATATCTTAGATATTGAGCATCGGATTGCGTTGAGATCTATTTGTTAGTTTGGCAGGATTTAACTACTAAAGCTAAAGTATCAAACTTTTTTCCCGGCGGGCAAACATCATGCTTGTATAGTCCTTAGCAAACAATAAAAAAATATTTGTTTCCCTTTCTCCTATCAACCCAGCATAGCAACGTCACAATATTGTGCATCAATTCATATGAGGATCTCATTTTACGCAACTAAGCTACACATATAGTGTAACTTTTTGCTGTGTTATCCCCAAAGGGTTTCACATGTGGCGATTGGAACCTATTTCTTTTTACAGGTAAGGGGGCTGGCCTTACGAAAACCACTTCACTTCATTTTAACACTTTTATTTTAATAATTAAATAGAGTCAACACATTTTCCATACACAAAAAGCTGTGACGTCACACTGCCAGGTAACTAGGGACCCAGCTAACTAATATTTTGTTATTGGTCGCAAAGGACCCTAGTTTTAACTGTATCACATATGCCTGTCGAGAAATGGAACCTCTGTTCCGGTTTTGTCCAAAGTCCATTGTCAGTAAAAATTAAATAAAATTGTTTTTTTTTCAAATTTAAAAAATGCAAGCACAAATTATTAAAATAAAACTTTAAATGCGTTTTTTTACTTTTAGATTCTTTTTTAAATTCCTCTTTTCTATGACAGTATCTTACGCTTCAACACATTTTTCTTATAATTTTCTCTATCATTATTATTTCACAGTTTATTTATTTATTTTAATACATAATTATTATTTCTATCAACAGCAATAAAAATTCAATATCCAATAATACCAACAGATGGGACTAACAGAGTAGGCACATTTAAAATATCCTTTCCATGGATGATGTCACAGGTAGCGGCCCCGTCTTATTTGACTGAACTGTGTGAGGTTGAGGAGATTGTTGGTAAGCCGTGCAGCATTCGCTCAGCGAGAGGTGACGCTATCTACAGGCTGAAAATGCCACCTCGACGGAGCAGAGCAGGCTTTGGGGATAGGGCGTTTGGCTCAGCAGGACCGTTGTGCTGGAACCAGCTACCTCTGAAGCTGAGGACAGAGACCGCGGGTGAAGAACGTTTCAAGAAGCAGTTGAAGACATTCATGCTTTCCAAGAAGCAAGTGAAGAATGGGCGCCCTTGGGATGGCTGAAGCCACTAAGCGACATGACTTATTTCCCCTCTGATTTAAATGTGCAGGCTCCATTTTGAATCATACAGTGTTGCAGCGTCTAAAAATCTTATTTCTCTAAAATACAGATTCAACTTTTGATATTTCTTCAGCCTACTTCAATCAATTATTTTGTTGTTTTTAACAATAAAGCTCATTTTCAATACCGTTTCTAGTTTTTTTTTATAAAATATCCATTCACTTTCAAAAAATATTTTTTTACATAGACTGCATTAAAAATAAATGAACAACAAACTGAATTCCTGTCTTTTTACAACTAAAAATAAGTTATTATTTTATAACATTAAAAAGTACAACTTTAGAGAGATCCTTCAATAGGTAGATGTCTATTATTATTATTACCTATAATTTTTAATAATATAGATAGGTATAATATTTAATTTTCTTACTGTTGGCAGCACTTTTTTTTCAGATCTTACTGTTGGTACAAGTTTGACAGATAAACATTCCAAATTCAAAATAAAACTCGCCTGATGAAAAATTTTGAAGATTTTTTTCTCACAACATGAAATCTTGCCACAATGGCAATGTTTTGAACAAAAATCTGTCACGGATCTGTATAAAAAATAATCTTGATGTATTTTTCATAAGATTTTTTATGGTGAAAAAATATTGCTAGTCCAAAAAATATGTTTTTTTTTTCTGTAACACACAAAACATCTTTTCAACACCTTTCCGAACTCATTTTTTTTTTTAATTTATCATCTTACTATTTTAGATTTAAAATATATATATTCTTGTTATCTACACAATATGTTTATTTAATTAAGCTCTATGTTTTTCTTATTTTTCTAAGTGGTGTTTCACATTGAGTACTTAATAAGTTACTTCTAGGTATAAGATACATGTATCAGTTACTTTTTAAGTATTAGTTACTTTTGAGTATCAGCAACATTGTAAGTAGATACGATATAAGTTACATTGACTTATGATATCTGTGGACTGGAAACTATGTTAACATAGTTGACAGCAAAAATAGACAATATAATCCGTTTCAATTTACTAAAATGCAAATCTTCCTTAGTTAGAAAGAGAACAAAGATCTTCACAGTGTCATTTTGTTGTAAACAAAAACACGGTTAAAACAACAAAATCTTTTCAGAAAGTTGGTAGCTTTGAAACTCACGCCTGCGTGAGTATTGTGCGCACACTTTATTAATCCTTTAATTGGTAAATTTGACAGTTTTCAAACATCAAAGATATTATTTAAGACATTATGGCATGTGTAATTATTGGGTGTCGAAACACAAAACGGAGAAATTAATGAATTTAATATGAGTTGCATTCACAGACAATACAGCTGATTATAATTCAACAATAGAGTCGTTATAAATAAAACTAAAAAACACAATATACTTACAGTTACGCACAATCTGAGATGTTTTACGTAAAATATACAATTCTGGATTATTAATTATGTAAATGTATTACATACAAAGCACCTAATTTCTTTATTTTTTCATTACGCTAACCCTAACAACACAAATCTCTTACTTTTCTAGTAAATTCACGTCAAATACTTCGTAATAAAACACAAAATCAGTCGCAAATAAAATATTAAGTTTACTTTACTTTATGGCAAGGATTCGGTAAAACTTCAAAATGTCGTAAAATCTATTAATAAGATTTTTTTGATATGTCCGTGCGAGAGTATTTGGTCGAAACAATATCTCTGTATTTTAATATCTAAAAAGCTGAAATAAATAAATCAAATGTATTATTTTTTACAAGTATGGAAAAATATACAGCTATATTTTCGTTGGGAAAAATATTAACTATCTACCTACCAAGCACAACTTGTCTATGGTAAGTTTTATTGGTGTGGCAATACTTTTTTTTTTGACAGTTAAAAAGGCGGGAAACGGAGTGTGAACAAATGGGACCGGAAAAAATTGTGATGTTATCCACCGGGTCGCTAAAAAGATCTTGTATTTATTTGCTCAAGAACCTTAGTCATACAGATCTGTGACATCACTCCGCCGAGAGTAATTTGAAATGGACTCGAATTAAAAAAAAATTCTCTGCGGGCTAACGCCACGCTTATTTGAGACTGCAGTCCTTGGCAACCGATAACAAAATAATTATGTGCCTTTTCCCTAGCGACCCTGAAATATGTGTCACAATTTTGTCTATGTCAATTAATGCGTGGAGTTTATTTTAAAATTTGTTCAGACGCCATGTTTTTTTTTTTTGACATTTAAAATGGCGGCAAAATTTAAATTTAGATGAAAGCGACTTGCTTGCTGCAATGTTCCAAAGCCGCCAATACTTCATGCTTCTGTCTCACATACAGCCGTCCTTTTCTCCACGGATTCTGCAGCTGCAGAGGTTTGAAATCGTCCCGTAAGCATCTCTCTCTGGCGCCAATCACAGCAACCAAACAGAAGTTAGACAACTTGTCGTTAGTATAAATCGGCCCATCTTTACCTTTCAAAACAACGGCCATGTTTAATTGCTTAACGACCAAGTCGACGACTTCTCTAGCTGAAGTTTTCGGTGTAACGTGTAATTTAAGCGATGTCCCGCTCGCTAGCCCCGTATCGTACGCTGCGTAAACTTGCAAGATACCCGGAGATGTATTCTTTACTGTGATCGGTTCAGAAGTAGTGGATTGTTCTCGGAGACTTCCGTGTGAGCCGTATCTGCTTCCGTCGCTAGAGCCGGGAAGGTCAGAATTGTCGCTTGAGGCGTTGTTGATTCTAATCTGCGGATGCGCTTGGTTTTCAGTTTGCTTGCTATCCTGCCCACTAGATTCTTCCGCTTTAGCTTCCTCGGATTTTTTGGCACTCCCGGCGACACCTCTCGCCGGAGCTTCAAGAAAAAACTGCTTCGTATCAATTAATTTATCATTAGCGATCTCTGTTACGTCTTCACTGCTTTCTGTTGATTCGCAGCGAATCGCGTTTAGCGTCGGTTTTAAATAACTCGTTGGTTTTAAAAATGGTCCCGTTTGCGTGTTGGTGTCACTGAAGTCTAGCGCACATTTGACATTTGACATGCTCTTCGACGATACAATGCTAGCGTCGGGTTTTTTAGGTTTGTGCACTTTCTTTGTTTTGGGTTTGTTTGGCGTCGACGTTGATATGGGAAAACTTTGTCCTTCCGAGTCACTCGATATGCTGTGCATGGAGTCAGAGTTGTTCGCTGTGACCGCTGTGTGCACGCTCACCATGCTTCCAGCGTAAAACGGTTTAGCGTGTAATAGCGGACTCGACGTCGCCGATAAGCTTGCGTTAAGCGCAATGCTTTTTCTTCTCTGCGTCGCCGAATTTGGCTGCGACAACAAAGTATCTTGACTCCTCGACGGCGGCAATCTATGGTTAACAGTCGGTTCTTCGAATGTTTTATTCTGGACGGGTTGAGTGTTTGGGAAATAATTCCCGCTAACGATACTGGAATGTGTGTACGCCGAATCGGCGCTTGATTTTCTAGAGTACGGATCTAAGTTACCCGTAAGCGCGTCTGAGGTTGCGCTTAGATATTGTGAACCGCTTAGATTCAAAGTTGAAACCGAGTCGGTTCTCGGAGCGATGCATAAATGTTGTTCGGATTTACTGAACTCTGCCGACAGTAAACTGATCCCTGGAGGTCCCATGGGACTTGCGGCGTTAGGACCAGGCCAAGAACCCCTTCCAGGGCTACTCTTAGCTAACTTAGGATCTCTCGGAGGTAGCTGCAACAGCGTCCTCTTCAAATTAGAGTTTGAATTGCTGACGACCATCAGATTATCTGCGACGGGATTGTTTTCAGTGCTGATAACCGTGGTCGGTATCCTGCTTATCAAATTCTTCAATTGCACGCCTATATTATTACTTCCGGTTCCACCTTGAAGTTTGTCTTTGTCTCTAGCGAAGCTTATAACGTCCATTAACCAGCGGGATTCTTTCCAGACTGCGTTCAGATTGTTTTGCAACTCTTGTAGTTTGACCAAACGATCTTTAGCGGTTTGAACTTCTGAATTAGAAAATGCTTCACGATGTGAATGATTAGCTAAGACTGTGTCCAATTCTAAAATACAACTCAGTTTTGCATACTTGTGTATGATACTGTTTTGATATGTGTTTAGGTGTATCATTTCGAAGGCCTGTATCGGTAGACTGAGTAGATCTCCTCTTTGGAGTAGGATTTCTCGTTGTCCTGGCACGGAGCACGCTTGCTCAGCCGGTGGACAGATAACGATGAAGCTGACGTCGGGACTTAGGTCGATGACTTCTAGATCGTACACTCGGTGGGTGAGAGAGTTCTCCAGCGGGATGTCCATGTATTTGATGAGCTTCTTGGCCGTGGACACAACCAGGTCGAGGAACATCTGCTGGGATTCGGTGGTGGAGTGAGAGTGCACGCTGGTGATGGACATGCGCCGCATGCTTTTGGAGTCGGGAGAGTTCTTGGTTTGCTGCTGTCTGAGGTAGTCCCATTCCTCGCTAGAAATGTAAAATAAAGATCATAAAATTACAATAAGAAAAGTGATTCACAAAAGAATGTTTTACACATAAAGCATTTATAACAAAATTTTAGTTGAGCGCCAATAAATGATATGAGTTTTATTAACCTTTTTGCTTCTGAATATTCTGGCTATATGAATACCTCCAGTGCGGAATACTTTTTCAAGCACATATTTTCTACCTTAATTAATTGTGACACTTTAAACTATGTGAACAGTCAACATGTATTATCACAAAAGTTTAGCACATATTTCCACTTGCAGACTTTTGAATTATTGAACACAGATGTCAGGGATAAGTTCAAAGTTGGATGACGTCTATGATTGACAGCCGCACTGTATGCAAGTTTACACTTGACGCCTATGCATGTCACCCACAGTTGAAGGGTTAAATAGAACCCACTAGAAAAACATAAAAGTACTTTCAAATGGACTTACTAACGGTTTGTGTAAACATCCGGCTATTTAATTTATTTTAATAATTTTACAAATTTGTCTGGCATGAAAAGAGTGATGAAATTAGATGAGATGAAAGAAGTATGCAAGGACAGAGTCAAGTGGAGGCACTTGTGTGGAGGTACCGGCCACCCCTAGAGGAATGGCGGCAGGATACAAGACAAGACAAGTCTAACTACTGTAAATCTAACCTGAATTTGATAATATTTGAGATAGTGTTGAGTGTACTTACGCAGACACATGTGGGTTGTCCCTCATCTTGCAGTGCGGCAGGACGTTGGGAGCCTTGGAGGGGACCACGACCTGGATGAGGTCCACGGAGGACTGAAGCTTCAGGTAGCCCAGGTACAGACCGCGGGACAGCTTCACCGTGGACAGCTGGAATGTTCACAGTTACTTTACTTTAAGTTAAGGTTTAGGTAGAGTTAAACAAAACCATTAGAATAAAGGTTTATTTGATTTTTGACCAGGGGTCCGGGCAGAACAGGACTTATGAGCAGTGGCGTGCCTTTGGTTTCTGCCGCACGCATGCTGGATAATTAAAGTTGCACTAAATAACGAATCTTACCCCGTTGTTTCTTTTCCTCAGTGTTTCTTAATTTCTTCAGACTTAGATTTTTTTTTCTTTTTATTTTTGGCCAGAGGAGTGAAAATCTTCTTAAGACTTCCCCGACATGAGGTGACCACCGCGTGTCAGAGTCGTGCCGGATTCCTACCGGCTAAAATATCTCCTCTGTTGCGCCCACTGGTCTCCCTCGGCTAGCGGGCCCTGCCGCGCGCGCGGTGGCAGTGTGATCTTGGAATAATATCTACTTTCTCTCAAAGAGTCTCACATTGACAAGGAGACTTACGTCCTTCCTTGGGCCACTCAACTTAAGACTGAGAGAGCTATTTTTAATTAGATATATCAAGCTTGAAACATGACTTAACTTTTACAACAAAATATTATTTATATTCTAATTCAAATCGTCTCTCTTTTCTCAAAAAAGATTTTATTACGTTCTCGTAAAAATTAGATCGTTTAAGGTTCAACAATAAACTTTTGTCAATAGCTATCATGGAAAGGTCTGAAAGACGATTTTGGCCCTGTGTGTTTCTTAAGTATGTGTGAATTCTTTTTAAAGCAGAAAATGCACGCTCCGCAGATGAACTTGTTGCTGGTATGGTAACGACCAAATACGCCAATTTTAATAATTCGGAAAATGAATCTTCTAGGCCGTTTTCATTAATAAAGTCTATCAACTGGTAAACATCAAAACTTTGAAACTCTACAGAAGAAAATAAAAATACTAACTGATTATGAAGGACATCTTTATCAAAATAATTTCCGTAATATCTTTCTAAACAATTAAATTCTTCTGTCGGAAATTTGTTTTTGAATTGATTGTAAAGTTTGTTATTAAGTAATTGGAAAAATTTAAGTTTGAAAATTTCCCCATACCTATCATTAATTTCAGAGGACACGTTATCTACGATCTGCACGAAAATTCTTTTAAATTCTGTTTCAGCGCATGTTATATTTCTCCTCAATTTAGGAAGACGATTGTCTTGTGAGGAAAGATTATAAATTCGACTAAACGACTCTTGAAACTCCGTGCGCAGCCATGTATTGAATTCTTTGATTTTATTGATACATATACCTACGTCTACTCGAGACTTCTGTATATAGTTATACAGTAAATCTGTTTTATTAAAAATTAAAAAAAATGTTTCAGTGAAAAAAATAAAGTTAAAAGATTTGAATAAATTTGAAAAACTTTCTACAGCCAAATTTGTATCTCCATCCCATTCTTCTGGGTGATCCGACATATGAGTAAATAAATTGATGAGGTTTTGTTTTTGACTTTGAATCGTCTGAACGACGCGAGATGAGTAAGCCCATCGAGTGGCAGACGTTGCGGGTAATTTTTTGTCGCAAAACTTATTATAACAAGCAGCTCTTTTAGTGCTGTTGTTAAAAAAAACTACTAAAGAATTAAGTGCAGAAAAAAATGAACTAACTTCACTTATTCGATTACATGATTTTGAAAGAACCAAATTTAAAATGTGGGCGTTACACCAAATATAAATGGCTTGCGGGCAGTGTTCTTTGATTTTGCTCTGAACCCCGTTTCGTACACCCGACATGACACTGGCACCGTCGTAACTTTGACCCACTAACTTATTTTTACAGTTAAGTAACGTTAAGGACTCTAATAAAATATTTGAAATAGTTTCAGCTGAACGACTCTCTGATACATCTATAAATCCCAAGAATCTATCGTGTATATCGTTGTCACAAAAATACCTAAAAATAATGCATAATTGTTCTTTATGGCTTACGTCCGGAGTTTCATCTAAAATAACGGAAACAAATGAACTTCTACCAATTTCTAATTCTATTTGATTTTTCATAACTTCCGCAATACTGTGAATAATATCGTTTTGAATTTTATTTGATAAATAACTCGGTCCGGATTTTTTGCTGTCTTCTAAATGTTTTTCCAACACAGGATCATATTTAGCTAACAAAGACACGCACTCCAAAAAATTTCCTTTATTTAAAGATTCTGTCGTTTCATCATGACCTCGAAATGAAAGTTCTTGTTGAGCCAAATGACACACAATATCTATTAAGCGCTGAAATACATTGCGGTTATGGTCTACTTTTATATTATGCCGACTAACTTCCTCGGAAAATTGACGAGATATTGCGCATTCAATTCGCTGCTTTCCAAAATTATGAAACGAAATAACTGCACTCATATGCTTGTGAGATGATTGATGTCTTTTAATTGCTATATAAATATTATTTAAATCTTCATACCCCGTTGAAGTCCAAACATTATTATCACTAGAAAAAAATATGCAAAACCAACAGAAAAACTTATCTAGGTGACTGCAACCTGTTATCCACTGAGTTTTATAAATGGAACGATTAAATTGCCTCTTTTGAGTTTTATTATTATATGTAATATTTAAATTAGGTGTCGGTTTGCCGGATGCAATCAAATAACGTTTCTGTTCAAAAGTCAATTCCCGGATTTTGGATTTAAACAATAACACCTTCACACACTTAAGATCCTCACAGGGCACAATTCTATTTTCCCCGGAATTCATTTTATATCAAAAAGGCGAATTCTCAAACGCAAACAATGACTAAGTAAATAATTCCGATTTTAGTTTAAAAGCACCTTCGCGATAGTACATTAAAAAACAATGAGTCATTCTCTTTTTGCGAATTTGTAGCAAGCTTCAGTCTGGTCTCGTAAAATTAATGACGTGCGGAATGCTTAGCTTATCTCATATTATTGTTCTCTATACATCACGCAAAATTTTCGAGTGAATGAGCTGTTTCATTTAGAATGAGGAAAGAGTTCATCCGATTATTTTCATAGATGCTTAAGCCCGTGAAGCTTTTTTCAATACGTTAAACAAAGACAGGCATACATTTCTCTAGCATGCTGGATCACCAAAGTTTCGTTTGCAATGATTATAATAGAGTTTTCTACTGCACTACGCAGATGACAGTGCCACGAATTTTGACGGCGGGAA